>JAJOZX010000103.1:917500-1437500 GCA_023014485.1 Bathynomus jamesi
GAGAGGTGGCTAAAATTCGTTGGATTATTTTGTAGACAAAGTAGCAAATAGCGCACTTTCTCAGCGAACCCATTCACTGTAAAAACTCGCTGGGGTTAACTTCCCATCAATTATAATTGATGGGCTGTCTGGGGAGGCAGAATTTGCAAGGTTGTGGAAAATTCGCTATTCAAGCATTCTTAATAGAGTGAGGAAGGTTAATCGTAATGTAGGGTATAACGGACCCAATAAAGTAATTTCTCGGATATTATATACCTATAACTTATTTGTTTTAATTTATTTTATTTTTTTTGACAAGGCGACACTAAAGGAAAAAAAACAGTCGACTTTGATTTTCAGTAAGCAAACAAACATTTTAAATCTATTTTCTTCACAAAACCACCTTCAACAAATTTCCAGGTTTAAGACGCAAAATGCTAAGCATCCACGCCTCTCACACACCATAACCCTAATTTTTCCAGAATAAAATTTACCTTTCCTTTTATAAGATTATGTCCCCACTGACATAATTTTACAAACTATTACCAATATGGTAGTAACCGACACACACACACACACACACACACACATATATATATATATATATATATATATATATATATATATATATATATATATATATATACGCCTGGAGTGATAATATTGAAGGTGCAATGCAAACTGACAAAAATTCTGCGAAAACGGTTATGAATTTGGATATTCTTTGAACTGAGATAAGAAGGAGCAATGTTGCTTTCAGTGGTGATGAATTACGTAGGGAGACCACGACAATACATTGATCGCGTTTGGTTGCAATGTTGCTACGAATTGCTCGTACCCTGAAATAGGTGTACGAGCTGAATGACGCTGTGTGAAAATGTTAAATTTTTCATCTCACTTCCAATTAAACTATAGTTACGAAAGTCTTAAGCTACTGATATATACATATATAATCTGTCGGACTCCAGCTCACAAAGAAAAAAAAGCGTTAACTTGTCTAGAACCTTTTTCACATTCTTTCCGTTCTTCTCTGTGTGTATATATATATATATATATATATATATATATATATATATATATATATATATAATCATAAATGTGAGTTAACTGACGTAAGAATATTTTTCTAAATCGTATTCCAAGACTTTTTATTTATTTTCCTGGATTGAAAAGTTTGACACAGATTCGTTTTTTCTTAAATAAAACTTTGTTTTATTTATTATTATTACACACACACACACACACACACACACACACACATATATATATATATATATATATATGAAGAGATAAAAGTGGGTTGAAAATACTACTACTATAATTTTGCAAAAAGGGAGGCAAAACATCACGCGACTATCGGACCTTTGAAGAATGAAAACAATACATTAACCGATGATCTAAAAGAAGTATCTGAAATAGCCTACTAAGAGTTCAGTATGAATCAGCTCTCAGTATCCCCCCAAACTGATAAACTTGTATGCATTAGAAATACTTTCTTTAAAGAAGAATTACAAGGGGAAGGTATAACGGACTTTGACTTTACAACAGATGATATTACACGAACTATACGGAAACTAAAAACATACTTAGCAGCAGGCCAGGAAAAATGGAACGCTATACCGATTAAAAACTGCAAGGACGAAATGATTAAGCTCCTATACCGAGTATGGAGACGATCACTAGACACACGAGAAATACCGAGCATCACGAAGAGAGTGACACAGCGCCAATTTATAAAGGAAATGATTGATCCGGGGCAAAAAACTATAGGCTAGTCACCAAAATATCTGAAACAATAGCCAGAGAAAGAAATCTATGACTTTTTTGGAAAAAATAAATGATAACCAACACTGATTCCTGTCAGGAAGATCGTACCTCTCACAACTAATAGAACACTCTAACAGCATTGATGCTCTCAAAAACAATGAAACCTATGAAGTGATATACACAGACTTTACCCAGGCGCTCGACAAATGTGAGCACATAAACTGAAATATATGGGAATCACGGGAAAAGTAGGAAAATGGATATATAATTTTCTTAGTGAGCGGCAGCAAGTCGCTACAGTCCAAGGATTATCTTCCGAGTCAGAGGTCTGTAGCTCAGTACCGCAAGGAACAATATTAGTTCCAATAATATTCATAATCATGCTAACTGATACAGTAACATCCTTTGCTGATGATACAAAGCAGAAAAAAAAGAAACACAGATGATGAATCTCTACAAACAGACAGGAAGAGAATATGAAATTGAACACTGAGAAATTTCAACTATTAACATACAGAAGAAGAGACGAACTAAAATCCACCGAATATTATGCCCCAAATGTATAGTTATAATAACTGACGACGCGAAATTAGAAACACAAACTATGATAGCAGTAAACAAAGCAAAGAGAATAACGGGACAGTTAGTTACCAAGAACCTTTAAAAGAATGGACAGGAATGTTGTGATTCCTCTGTTGAAAACAGTGATAAGTTGGAGTATTGCTCAGTCTTGACATCCCCATATGAAAAAGACATTAGTCAACTAGAAGGGATTCAGAGAGGCTTCACAGCCAAAATCAATAAATATGAAAACTAAATTACTAGGAAATGTTACACGAATTAAGTTTATATTCACTGGAAAGAAGTAGAGAAGTGCACCATTACTTACCCAAAGAAAATAATAGAGAAACTAGTCCCTAACTTCGTTTTGAACCCTACAGCCACTCATACAGCAGTGAAAAGTAGGAAAGAAAGAACGTGTTGCGTTCCGAAACTAAAGGCTAGACAGGAAACATCCCCACCCATGAAGGAAAACAGCTTTGTCAGAGGGTTGTTCAACCAGCTGCCCAAGGAACTATGAAACACGACTTGGGTAATGGCGGAAATCTTCAAAAGTATACTAGACGCCCGGCTCAGAACGATACCAGATGAGTCGAAAGTATCTGGATATGTGAAGCGGAGAGCGTAAAAAAAAAAAAATTCTCTACTTTACCAGGTCAACTCGTGAATGGGGGGGAAGGAAACAAGCCCAACCTCCGTGAAATGAGCAATCGTCGTACAGAACAATGGAAAGGTTGATATATATAAATAATTAACCATTTGTTAGTATTTTCATTTTGTTCCGACACCACTATACAATTCATGATATTCTCTTGCACAAAAACCAAAGTACAGTGAAATTTTAAGGCAACTGAGCATTTCCTTTTAAGTCAATTCTTAAACTTTCAATGAATTTAATGTAAATTAAACTTTATTATTTAAGCTAATCTATGGAACAGCTTTCAATGAAATGTAAAGTGGCTTCAGGTCTTGGTCATTTGTTTAACAAAAAAAAACTAACTACTGTATATGGATTCCACTCAAATCGAGAGCAAACGCATACGAGACTATTATTCTGGTGATGCTTCAAAATTCATCTCTGAACTAGTATTTACTAGTGCCTAGATTGCTTACAAAGTCTCTAAAATATTACGAGGATATCAGTAAAACTCAACAACTTCAAGTAATTACGAGTGAACTCTAAAATGGCAGGACAATGCATGAGAACGCAATTTTGTCATCATATTATGTCAAGGTCTCAACGTGACCGCTCACGCTGTTTATAACCTTGATATGACGCAAGAATTCCAATTTTTTATTATCGTTAACCCTTATATACCTTAACCTACCCGATCAGCTGCCAGCGTCCGTGACTCAGTGGGTAAGTTTCCTCGTAAGTGAAGGCACTAAGTTGGAGGGTTCGACTCCCGATGGTGCTGGTAATAATAATCCAGGGGTTGACGAATGGGGCGCGTTCGTCTGGTCTGAGCGCCGTGCTAGTTTCTGGTATCAAAACGTTACAAAACGTCGCAAGTAAATAAACTCGAGTCGTCTAACGCGAATAGCGATGTACTCATTTATGAAGAGCAAAGATGTTTATGCTCGCGCTACAATGACTTGTTACGGCTGTGAATACAGTTTATAAAACTAAATCAACCGCTAGAAATAATGACAACTCTTAGCGAGCAGTTAAGATAAATCAAAGCAGAGACAACTCCAATTATGTCTTAATCAACCTGACTAATTCACAGCCGCGCCTGGGAGTACTTCACATGTATTTTTTTTTGTATAGTCGTGTACTCGTTTCATACCCAAGTTTTCATTAAAATAGTTCTCCATAAAATTTTAGGACTTAAATACTACTGAATAATAAATCCTATCCGTCTGCAAGTATTATTAACACTTCGGTAATTTCCAAATGAACTGAATGGTTTATTGGTTTTAAATTAAAACCAAATTTTCTAAGTTCATTTAAAAAGATGTTTTTATTTGGAATTTTAATGTTAATACACTACAACCTACGCATTACAAATCTTTTTTATTAATATGTTAATTGCTAACGTACATTTTCTAACGTTGAAGGATCTTCGTAAATCAGCATTTACCTTCAACATGACCTTAAGATGAAAATAATCGGTGACAAATGATCAATAAAGAGGCTGATGGTCGACTAATCGGCATAATGACGGTTAAACCCCCATCACCAATTACGTCCTGATGAATTTCTATAAGCAAATTTCGAACAGTTACAAATTTTTCCAACTGAAAATGGTGATTTCATGAAAAGTGACTAACTAAACGAAGGGCTGGGCCGATATATTAAAATAATGCGTCTCGGTGGTATAGTGGTTAGCGTCGTTGGCTACAAATCCATCGGCCCCGGGATCGAGACCCAGTGATGGCAGGGGGCGCACGGCAAAAATCCAGCTGTTCATCCTTCCACACAATAAAAATTGGTTGATAGATAAATGGGTAACCTAGTGGTTAAGACGCCGGGCTGCTGCTAGTGGGGCGTGGTTCGGATTCCTTTTCCTCAGGAGTGTAACTCATTTCCATATTAGCCACTGCGTGTTATTCTACCCGCAACAAAAAAGGTTCCAAAACGAGACATCAATTTGAACATGTGTTTTAGTTCGAACGTATTACTTTTGTAAATTTAATTTTAAAAATTTTTTCCTATGATACTCGGCTTATGGGACACCCTGTATATTATTTAAATACGAGTATATGGAGTAAATAGAGTTCGTGAAGTATTTTTATAGGCTATTAGAATAGATTATAATACATTTTTTTATATATCGTCCTCGGTCAAGCGTTCTTGGAAAAGTGAGTTTATTGAATTGTGTGGTAAAAGTGTGTAGAAGACCATTTTTGCAGGAAGATAAAATGCTATCTATTATTCAATTATTTGTGATGCTACTCCTGATGTTCCACACCGCGAATAGAATGTGTTCATACGAAGGTTTGTACAGCAAGAGAAGGAGGTTGGATCTTTTTGCATTGGAGAAAGCTTTCTCGAATTTCATTGCTTGTGACCCAACAAGTGGGAAGATATAAGAAAAATAGTTCTTGTCAGTCTGAAGCACTTTGAAATTCCATTAGATAATTGTAGAAATCAAATGTGTGTCCAGGTTTGCATTAAAAAAAAAAAGGAATGAACACGATCAGTACTCTCCTTGTGTCATTCTTCTTTGAATTTTGTTGATATAAATGTTGCGGCTGCCTGTTCAAAATCAATGACATTTTTCGGGTGAATTCAGTAACTGTTTGTCTTTTACAAAGTGAACATTTTTAAAAGGAAAGATATACTGTTCTCTTTATTCTCAATCAAATACGGTGAAGTGAGCGAGTTGATGCTGTCCGTCCAATAAGAAAGCATCTCCCAGATATTCTATTCGTAATGGAAAGTTGCCGTGGATTGAATCTGACGGACGAAGCGAGATCAGAAGTGGAAGCATTACATCAGCATTTCAACTTTTCCTACTCCTGCAGGTCGACTTCCAGGAACGCGGTCGGAAGGCTCAACACCTTCAAACAGCGACGAGATGACCGGGTGATGAAGTTGGCCACCGTCTTCCCTTTCAGAGCCGACGCGGTCAACTCGACGTTGATCCGCTTCGCAGGACCCTCCGAGCACTCCTTATCCAAGGCCTCAACCATCTCCCTCTTGACAGGCGGGGTCAGGGTCGATGTAGGAGACCAAAATCTCACTCAAGTACACTGATGGCGGGAGAAGGCCGTGACCGCCACCTTCGAGATGGCCTTGTCTTCGTAGGCCACCAGTTGAATCAGGAAGGAGGAGAAGTTGGCCGGAGCGGCAGCCGCAAAGAGAGGGGTGGGCACAAAATATGCTCAGACGTAGAGGACGACCGCAAAGGTGGCGAATCTTTTCATGCAAGCTCGTTCGCTCGCCGGCAAGGCTAACTGAGACCTGAAGAGGTTGATGTTAATGGCGTAGATAGCGCTAGCCATCTACTTGGTGCGGCGGAGGACTCCGGGCTGGAGGAATCCGACTCTTCGTGGAGGAATGCCACCACGGTAGATAATGTCAACTCGAGCAACTCCCGTAGTCATCGCACGGTTGTGTGGCGGTCAGCTGCCGCTTGCAAAATCTGATCACTTCGTCCCGGTCGGCCACGTCATCCTCAGCCGCTTCGAAGTGCTCATTGACGATGATGTTCTAGTTCTGTTG
The DNA here is from genome assembly GCA_023014485.1 of Bathynomus jamesi. Lineage (NCBI taxonomy): Eukaryota > Metazoa > Arthropoda > Malacostraca > Isopoda > Cirolanidae > Bathynomus > Bathynomus jamesi. The sequence continues at coordinate 923,979 of JAJOZX010000103.1, forward strand.
GAAACGCTTGAACAGGAGAATGTCAGGGCCAGAGGAAGGACCGTGGCATGCAGCGAAGACCTTTTCCGCCACAATCTCCATAACGTGGTGGCGGCACGCGAGATTTAGGAAGCCTCTCCCAAGCTTCTGTTCGATGAGAGTATAAGCCCCAATTCTATGACCGGTGTTGCTTGCAGTGGTGTCGAAGGACATCCCCTGGAAAGTGATCCTTGATAACCCAATCTTCCAAGCACTCCACTACTGCCTTCACCATCGCTTTGAGTGTTCCAGAGGAGAGCATCGGAACGCAAATGAGCGTCAACCTTCTCTCCCAAAAGACAAGGACAGGGAGCCGATCGACATACTTCTTCGCAGTGAGATCGGAAAGAATGTTCCCATCCCAGTGGACGATTAGGAGAATGTCGGGGGCGAAGGACTCCTTGATTGCGGCAGCATTGCGCTCGCGCATGGAGATCCTCGTCCGGCGTATGGTGCTTTGGTTGATCGAGGCTCTGGACGTTATTCCCTAGACCGCAGGTCGCTGCTGAGAGAACATAGACCCCCTCTTGATTGCTCACGTGGGTACGGTCCAGCGAAGCAGACAGATCCAGTGTAACAATGTTGCATCACCGAGTAAACCTTTTCCTCTTCGGTGGAGACGGTGTCGCCAGCTCTGCCTCTTCCGTGCTGTTGCAGCTCGAGGCCAGTTCTACCATAAATGCCCTCTTCTTCCGTTCTTGGTCTCATTGACGAAAACGATCGTCCGTCTGCTTCTTCTGCTGCTGGCGGGCCTCCCGAGCCGGCAACTGCTGGTCCACACCGGTCATACATCCCCTCCTCCCCTTCTCTCGCTGGGCCAGGAGGAATGCTTTCTCCTCGTCGATGTTAATCAGTTGGAGGGCGAAGGCGTGGCGATGTCAAAGAGGTTGGCCAATCCCTCCTGAAAGTCCTTTTCCTTTTCCATTTGGACTTGTGGCCTCGATCGCCGAGATCTACCCTTCAGCAGTGCGCGCCAATGATCGTACTCCTTCACCTTCAGGATGGCGTTGTAATATATATAACTCGTCGATAGCGCTTAAGAGGTTAAAAGAATTGCCTGTATTATACAAAGTAACAAGAATATATGTTTCTAGTATTAAATGTGAAATTACCTCGCTATTAAAATAATAATCATGCCTTGATGGTTTTAATAAATACAGTAGGAGATTGGAGAAACCAATCGACGTGGGAAGTACTCTGAGGGTCGGGGGGCGGACGTTAGGAAGAAGACAGGGAGAGCTGAAACTCGTTTCTCCTGTCACTGCCCTCCTTAGCTGATCTTTTGTCTGTCTGTCCTAAATATGGGGACCAGAACTGAACGTAATATTCCAGGTGAGTCGTACTAAGGAATTATATAATAATATTAGCATTGTTTTCTCCGACTTACATTCAAGTGATCTATATATATATATATACAGGGTGTTTCATACCTCTGGATACATCGGAAATGTGAAGAAAGCGTAATACAACCTTATGACAATGTTTTTATTTTTAACATACTATTACACTTCTTGATTGTTTCAGCAGAAAATCGTTTTAATTCCAGTCTTATCTTAGCTTTTAAATCCCAAATTGTTCGTAGTCTGTCTATGTAGACAAAAGATTTCAAATGTCCCTACAGGAAAACGTCAAGGGTTGTAATGTCCGAAGATCTGGGAGGCCACTCCACAGCACCCCCCCCCCCCCCTAAAAATATGTAAAAAAAAAGTAAAAGCTATTTCTTCAGACATATGAAACACCCTATATATATATATATATATATATAAAGAACGACGCTTGTGTAGAAGAACGTCCGCACAAGATGGGGAGAGAGAACAAGCAAATGAAAACTGAGGCACCTCCCAGGAATCGAACCCGGGATCATCCAATATACTAGAATACCCACCACTGCGTTTTGCGCAGCAAAAGCCGCCAAAACACAAACTAGGAGGGGGGGAGACCGGAGGAGCGTGTTATTAAAACTTTCCCTGGTTATCTCTGGTGTTTGAGAGGAGGGGCGACAAGCTTGACCTTCGTGAAATGAGGAATCATCGCACGGAACATTTGAAAGGTTGGTTATCCCTGAATGTGTATACTAAATGTAATGCAGATTACCCTAGCCGTTTAGGGAGACCCCCTCCTAGTCCCCCGTCGAGGGTGGACTAGGAGGAACGGGTGTGTTACTAAAACCTTCCCTATTTCTCCCTTAATGTGTATACCAAATTTGGTGCAGATTACCCCAGTCGTTTAGGTATGTATAAACGAAGCCATCATCATCATCATCATCACTAATATACTCTGTGTGTATATATATTGCCAGTAATTCAACCATTTATAGCTGTTTCCTTGATGTAAGTAAGGCATATGATAGGGTGAACCACAATATTTTATTTGAAAAACTAGAAGACAGGAAGGTTCCCATGTACATATTAAATTTATTGAAATTTTTGTATTCCCACCAATCTTTCACTGTTAGGTGGGGCAATGTACTATCCGAGTGTTTTGGCTCCTCTTGCGGGGTGAGACAAGGCTCCTTGCTCTCCCCTATGCTGTTTAATGTGTATATTGACGGATTAATTGCTTCACTTAATGAGGCAACAGTAGGATGTTGTATAGATAACACAAGGATAAATAACTTAGTTTATGCCGATGATATGGTGTTAATAAGTCCCTCTGTTAAAGGTCTGGATCGGCTACTAAATGTTTGCGAAGTGTATTCGCAGAAACATGATATTCTTTTTAATGTTACAAAAACTAAGGTTATGCAATTTCATCCTAAAAGCTGTAATCAGCCAGCTGATATAAGGTTTAAAATGAATGGTGAAGTAATTGAGGAAGTACAAGAGTTTAAGTATTTGGGTCAAACTATTACCAGCTCCTTGAGTGATGACTCGGATATAAGAAAACAATCTCGAAGCCTGTGTGCTAAAGCGAATATGACCATAAGGAACTTTCGTTTCTGTACAAGTGAAGCTAAAGACACACTCTTTCGTACTTTCTGCAGTAATATATACGGTCAGCAACTCTGGGTGAATTATAAAAAGGCTCTGGCAGAACCCTAAATTTGCTGTACAACAGGTCTTTTAGACTCTTACATAAATTACCCCCGAGATGCTCAGCTTCGCAAATGTTTGCTACCCGCAATGTTCCGAGCTTCCCGGAGGTAACAAGACGTGCTCAACACAGTCTAATGCAAAGAATTAAAAAATCAACCAACCCGATCATCCAAGCTATCCATGAGTCCTGCCATTTATCCTCTAAGCTATGGACTTCTTGGTACGAAAACGTCTGTCTGTAGCTCCACTTAACTTCGACAGTGCAGTATTATTTCTAATCAATTGTGTATATTTTTATCCTTAGTGTATGAACTGTCATTGTATTAATAATATTTGTCATATGGACTATAGTCTGCCAATAAACCTTTTCATTTTCATTTTCATATATATATATATATATATATATATATATATATATATATATATACGCGGCAGACAACCAGAAATTTCTTTTTGTCATCTCTGTGAGACCAGATAACTTAAGTGTAAGAAAAACAATGCGTAGTAAAACATTGCGTAGTAAAATGAAGTTGAGAGTAGATAGAGATTTTGGAAGATGAATGAGCATTATTATATGGAAAATAGAAAGTTATTCTTGAAAGAAATGAGAAAGTGCGAAGGTCAGTCTGTGGAATGAATGATAATATGAGAAATAAGAATGGCAACGTGTTTATACAATGTGAGCAAATACGCGAGAGATTTAAAAGAATATTTCAGCCAGCTGGTAGGTGAGGTAGATGAACAGGAAGCAAATGTGGCGCATGTAGAAGTTGAACGAGCAGTATACAAGATGAAGAAAAGAAAATCGACAGAAACTGATGGGATATGTAGTGAAATTATCCAATGTGGAGGTAGAATAGTGCTTGAAGGGCTGTGTGTGGAAGAGATATAAAAAGCGTGGAAAAGTTTATTGGACAAAATCATTTATTGTAACGAGAAACGGGAATGGAAGGGGGTTTATGAGGCGTGTAAATGGTGACTTTTGCCTCACTCGACATACCCTTTGGAGGTACAATCACAATCTTTACGTGAAAAGTATTAGTTGACTCTCGAGGTTCGGGCGGTACTTTATTCCCGGTGGGAATTCCTGTATATATCACCGTGCGTGTCATTGCTGAGTCTTGTCCACAGTTCAAGTATCGCGCCCACCTCAAGGAGAATGAGAAATGCAATTTTAGAGAATGTAGCCCCATATTTCTCGGGCCATTTACCTATGACTTAATTTATTACAAATTGTCTTAATAAAATGTTTATACTTACGACAATGCTTATCATTAAAAGAATGCACATACTTATGACACAATGTCAACATGTTTCAGTGGACTATACTCATGCTTACATATCCACATGATCGAAGACTTTCTAAAAAATCCCAACCTTAAACTTAAATGACCTATGACTTATGACCTATGACTTATAACCTATTCCTTATTCTAACTCACGCGTTTCAATTTTTTTTTATTCAACGCCCCCTACAAACTAAAGTCAACCCTTCACGACTCCCTTATTTCAACTGCAAATGGTATGCATAAAGCGTAATTTATTGGTACCATAATTAGTGTGAGGTTGCATTAGAAAAGGTTTCACTTATTAATGTACTATTATAGTACACAATTTTACTATTATAGTACATCATTACTACTCTAGTACAAACAATTTTTACATGTCATACCAGGTACATTGATAGCTAGTAAATACAATTATTGAAAATATCCACATTTTTACTTTGCTGACCTCCTCGCTCCCTCCCCTTCAGCAGGTTTTGTGCCCCTTAAAGAGGGCGTGCCGCAAAGTTTGGGAAACCATGCCCTAACCCAACTCTTACCAAGTGGGTATTATACGTACAAATATGCAGTATATTCAGTTTCGACTTTGGACAAATATATCACTGGGCAACACGTATTTTATTGAATGATATCTGACACTTGATTCTAGGTAATTTGGGTGCGCTGAATACGAATTTCAACTCGGTTTGGCTCTATCAGGTCCTGATTCTTGTCGACAGCCTATGTGCCATTTTCCAGATTTTTCAAATTAGGACTAAAAAATTAAGTCATGTGTTAAATTTTTTTTTCAAGTTTCATGAATACAAGCAGTTCAAACTACAGTAAAATTACATTATAACGATAGAAATGACTTAAAATAAAAAAACAAACAGATATGAAGCTTTCACTGTGGCAAATATTTTCTTTTGTAAGACTTTCTAGCGTATTTGCTTGTTGATGGCAGGTCTCTTTTCAAGCACCAGCAGTAATCAGCCATCATGTGGGAATCCCAGCGGCCTTGGTACCGTTCCTCCATAATTTTGATATCTTGGTGGAATCTCTCCCCTTGTTCGTCACTTACATCACCTAAATTACTTGGAAATTGGTCAAGATGGCTATTCAAAAAATGCATTTTTATGCTCATATTGCAACCTAACTCTTTGTAGTCCCTTAAAAGTTTTTTTACGATTTCTTCGTAGTTATCTGCCCTATAATTGCCTAAAAAGTTTTCTATCAAGTCCACGAATGAGAACCAGCCATTTTTTTCGCGTTCATTCATGACATTAGGAAAATTGCTGTCTTTAATCATTGTTCTTATTTTTGGACCGTCGAAAATTCCCGCCTTGATTTTTTCATAACTTAAACTTGGAAATTTTGAAGTTATGTATTTGAAACACTCGCCGTTCGTATCTAAAGCTTTTACATATTGTTTAATGAGGCCTAGTTTTATATGCAGAGGAGGAAATATGATTTTATCTCTGCTCACTAAAGGTGGATTAATTACGTTTTTTTCTCCGACAGTAAGTGATGTTCGTGCTGGCCAGATTTGTTTGAAATAATGTTCTTCCTTGGCTCTGCTGTCCCATAAGCAAAGGAAGCAGGGATATTTAGTATACCCTCCTTGTTGTCCTAGCAGAAAATTAACCATTTTTAAGTCAACACATATGATCCACTCGTGCTCCCTATATTTGATAAGATTTAAAACCTTTTCTATATGTTCATACTTTTCTTTTAATTTTGTTGAGTGCCCAATCGGTATCGAGCCGTATAGATTGCCATTATGCAACAACACACACTTAAGACTTCTTTTCGAACTGTCTAAAAACAAGCGCCAATCATTTGCATCGTAAGACTCAACCCCCATCTTCTTTAACAAACCAACTATGTTGCAGCAATATACTAAACTATCCTCTGTTCTAAAATATTTAACAAGTTCTTCTTCTCTTTTTCTGTAAAATGAAATGTATGTGTTTGAAGTAAGCAAGTTTTTCTCTTTAAGTCTTGAAGCTAAAATTTCCGCAGCCTTTTTTGGCAAATTTAGATCCCTTACAAGATCATTCAACTCGGCCTGGTTAAACTTTTGCGGATCGTTTTGACTTTCAAATACGCTGGGGTCAAAATCGGTGTCTGACTCCTCAAAGTGCATAACAATATTTTCAGGAACATCTTCAACTAATTCTTGAGTTGGCAGACCCTTAAATTTTGGAATGGGGATCTCATTTGAATGTAGCACAGGTCGTATCGCGGTGTCGAAATTTGGGTACTCGATACAATGTTTATTTTTCTTAGTGAAGCCCGAAGTCTTGACAAAGCAAAGGTAGCAATCGGTCTCGTGGTTAGTAGGCTCTCGCCACACCTGATATGGAAAAAAAATTGTAAAGCGTTAACAAAAGCGACGAGAGACTTGTTTTTATGAATTTTATCAAAAGTTATCACCCAAACATTTAACATTTCTATGTGTTTCAACCTTATGCAATATTTGAGATTCTTATAAACATTTTCTGTAAATTTTTGTTTATGTACCTAAGTTACAATTACATTTAGGTAAGTTACAGTATACTAGTGATTAAATTACGTAGTTTTATGAAATCATAAACTTACCATCGGAACTCCAAAAGGTATTTTTGAATCCGAACCCTTCGTCCAATGTCGCAGTCTTTCAATGCATATAGTGCAGGCTTTATGTGGAGCCCACGATTTATCTTGGTCCCCTAGTTTTATGCCAAAATAAGCTAAGTAAGCTCTTTTTACGAAGTCAGTTATATTTGCTCGTTGATGTGGAAGTGTAAAATTTCCACATATATAACAGAAGGAATCAGGGTTGTTTTTGCATTTGAACTTTCTAGTGCTTGATGACATATTGCTTGATTGTTCTGCCAATTTGTAAAGGTATTTAAAGCCCTTAATTCATATAAATTTAAGAAAATCTGAAATATAAACACAAAAATTAGTTTAAATAGGTACTTATTATGAAATAGGTACTTACAATCTATGAAATTAAATTAGAAACACGGATGAGTAGGTACAATATAAATTACGTCTAATTAAATCAACTATATTAAATCACGATGACAAAATTACTCACTAAATCATATGCCAATTCAAAATTATGTTAATGCCCAAACTTAATTAACTAACTCAACTGACTGACTGACTGACTGACTGATTGAATTGACTGATTAACTCTGGAAACGAGTCGCTTTTATATATTTTAGTTGTCCCTCTAGAATACTCTACAGAGAACAGGAACGCTCGAGAAAATTTTAGAATTCTATGATATTTTTAGCTTAATTTACTAATATTAAAATGGGTTAAAAATGACAAAATTAAAAATATTTTTAGGGTGTTACATATAAAAATATACATAATACAACAATACCATAACAATAGGTACAAATACCTAGATAAAAACCTAGTTGCATAATGTGTAACTGCAAAAAGACTTAGCGAGTATTGAGAAAAAAAACCTTTTTATGAATACGACGAGAGGAGGGGTGTTGAGCAAAATCAGGACCTGATAGAGCAAAACCGAGTAAAAATTCGTGCTCAGCGCACCCAAATTACCTAGAACTAACTGTCAAATCTAATTCAATAGACAAAAAGTTGAAATTTGTTCCCCAGTGTATTTTATGAAAACAGACTTTCGTTTCACCATACTACCGAAAGTATTGGGGACATTACCAAAATGTCCCAGACATACGTTGCTTTTTAGAAGGCAGCAGTGTAGTTCAAAGTCATTAATAAGCTGGTCTGCCACCCGTTATATTCAGTATTCATAAGTACTGCAAGTGGATCAGAGCTAACAGACTTTGAACAAAGCAAGATAGTTGGATGTTATATCGCGATAAATTAATTCGACTTCTTCCTGACGAGATCTTACCGTTGTCATTCCTCTGAAAAGCCTAAAAGGTTATGTACATTTTGGATACCGCAGAAAAGTGAAATCCATAACTGGTGTCTGAAGCATTGAAAGTTTTAATTTCATTTGCAACCTCATACTTATGAGAAATGGGGTTTTCATCAATGGTTACAATTAAAACAAAGCAATGAAACTATCTATGTTACTCTGTGTTTAGTTTATTCAAGCGAATATAAGAAGATTAACAAATGCTAAGCAGGCACAGTTATCTCACTGAAAGACGTACTAACAATTTCATATTAAGAGAAAATAATTTCTGCTGCAAAACTAACATTACACGAGTTTTTGGATCTTTTCCGTTTGACTGCCGCCATTGAAACATAATTAAACTCCAGCCTTCTTTAGTTAGCTTTATAAGGCTAACTAACAAAAATATCACGACCTAACCTAACCAATCGTCAAGGTCGTACAGTTGACCTAACGATTGGTTAGGTTAGGTCGTGATATTTTCGTTAGTTAGCCTTATAAGGGTAAGTAAAGAAGGCTGGGGGCACTCACCTCTTATGTTTCAATGGCGGCAGTCAAACGGAAAAGATCCGAGTTTTTTACTTCACAAAAATTAGTTTGTCTGATTTTACGTGTATCTGGAGTTTTCGCTGGAAAAATAAACTCATATTCTCCAAATAGGCTGATATTTCTCGCTAAATAATAATTGCATACGGTTGTGGTTTTTAGCAATTTTAGGCTGCGACCCAAATTCTGGTCGTGGGGCTAGCTCGGCGACCCATGCCTTCAAACAGTTCACTCGTAATAGATAATAAAATAAATAATGAATGGTAAAATGATTAGGGATAACATAAATAAATGACAATTTATTGACCCAATCAAAATGGTTTGGCGACCCAATTTTGGGTCGCGACCTATGGGTTAAGAACCACTGGTATACGGTAAAAAAAAGCTTTCTCTAACTTTCTTATGAGACCCCTCTACATAATCTTAACACGAGCGAACGTGATTAAAAATTTGAAAATATAAAATTTATAACCTGTTCGACATTACTGGGCAAAAAATGGTAACGAACGAAAATTTACAGGAAAGAGAATAATATATAAGTTAGCTCTACAGTTACGCACTGTACGCAGAGATCGTACACTTGATAGCACAACTGTATAAACTAACTAATACTATACTTGTGCCGATCGTACATCAACCGCTTGGTATCGTCACAAAAACCTCGAACATATGACTTTGATTTTATACAAAATATTTACAGCTATATTTATCTTCAGGCTAACTCCAAAAGGACGAAGAGAGCGGTAAAGGTTAAACTCCATGTCTACACCCATGCGCGCGCAGAGCCATCGCGCGGGCTAAGTGATGAAATGCTTCTAAAAGAAAGGGGTGGACGCAGGAATTAAGAACTAGTCCAGGCAATCTAGAGCAAAAATAGCTTCAACCTGGGCAAAATTGCTTCAGAAGCTTTCTAAACTGTTTCCAGCTCAGGAACCATTGCAGAATAACATATCCAAAATCCGACAAAATTGGACCCCGGGAACACCCCCAAAAATGAAATTCAAAATGGCGGACTGGCAGTTTCCTACGAAATACAATAAATTTTAATTTCGCTTTGTAGAGAGAGTTATGACGTTTTTTCTTGATCAGTAAAATGTTTTAAAACACATTTTCGTTTCTAAATTAACCTATATGACACTAAAAATTGTATTAGGCGGCTAGTATTAACTATGACGTCACGTAATGTAAATAAATATACTGTATGGAGTGTATGTGAGAATGGACATTGCTACATCTTTATAAGCTTATATTATATACAACTCTTTAATTCCTACTACCCACTATCAAATCTGCGTATTTGTGCTTGTCATTTTCTTTAAAACTGTTATTATGTACTCCTTTTAAATACTGCAACACAGTTTATTAATTTGTGTTTTCTGTTTCAGACTGACTCGGTGTGCGTCCGCCTTCAAGAATGCAGACCCCTGAAGAATTGTGCGTGATTTGTAAGGAGAAATTGGACAGCGGACAGGAAGTGGTTCACATCTCGCAAAAAGGAGCAGATGGTATAAATGCATCCAGCCGCAGCCGTGGAAGCGATGTTGTTGCAACAGCTGGAATAAGTGTTCACGTTGTATGTAGGAAAAGGTTTACGGATAAAAAGACCATTGAAATAAAGAAGCGACAGACCGCAGCCGAGGCAATACCAAGGAAAAGTGCTCATTTTCATGAATACGCATTTTCCAGTGCTACTCACTGTTTGTTTTGTGATACCTTTGTGGACTTTTTTTCCAAACACAAACCAAAATCAGAGCATGTCAAAATAAGAACTACAGAGTTCTCCGAAACCATAAAAAGGTGCTGTGAAAGCCGCTGCGATGAATGGTCGTTTAATGTAAAAGGCCGTCTGGAGTATTATCTTCGTGATCTTCCTGCTGCAGATTGTGTCTACCATCACACCTGCAGCGTAAATTTTCGAAGTGGAAAAAACATTCCTCGCGCATACTCCTCCGACGATCATGATTCGAAGAAAGGGAGACCAACTAATGAAGAGCAACACCAAGCATTCCTTCAGACCTGTGCTTACCTGGAAGAGAATGATGATGAACAACTGTTGATTGGAGACCTAATTTCCAAAATGGAGGAATATCTTCAAGGAAGTCAGAGCTCTGTCTACGAACGCAGGCACATGAAGAGAAAGCTTTTAGAACGTTACGGAGACAAGATCATAATATCAGGTGAAAGTGGGAAGGCAGATGTAGTAACACTACGAGAGACAGCTAATGAAATTCTTATAGATTATCACAAAAAGTCGAAAGAATGTGATATAGATATAGAGCTACAGAAGATTTACCTAGTAGAAGCTGCTGCAAAAATAATCAGAAGTGATATCAAGTCTGTCGACTCGCCTAGAAAAGATGTGCATCCATCTCCAAATGACATCACTGCAGAAAGTGCTCTTGATTACATTCCCAACAGTCTGAAATTGCTATTATCAAAAGCATTTGCGGGACAGGATGCTTCAAGAAAAATAGGTGCAATTGGGCAGAGCATTATGCAAGCAACCCGTCCTAGAGGATTACTATGTCCACTACAGATCGGTTTGTCGGTTCAGCTACACCACAACTTTAGGTCAAGGTACCTTATTGACGTTCTCCATCAGCTGGGTTACTGTTCGTCGTATGCAGAAGTAACAAGATTCGAAAGAAACGCGGCGCTGGCAAGTGGGTCTGGCTCTTTTACTGTTGATGAAAACACTGCAGTCCTTCTAGCAGCAGATAACGTCGATCATGATGTCTGCACTTTGGATGGGAAGAATACCTTTCATGGAATGGGTATGATTGCCGCAATAACTCCGAAGATCAAGATCCACCCTTCTATTCACAGGCGTAATGTTGGTGACAATGACATTAAGAAGATTGCAACCGTTGACATTAGGGAATATAGACACGCGAGAAGCATGTTGAGGGACATCTCATTCCGCGAACTTCCAGTACCCACTGCCACCATAAGTCGACTTAGTCTTCTCTGGCAGATATCTTCAGCAGAAAGATCAGGTCCAAGTTGGTCCGTAACAATGCAGGCAATTCACGGTGGATCAAGTGTCTCACATCCAGGTGTGGCGTCGATCACGTTCCTTCCCATCATAGATATGTCGCCAACTGACATGACCTGCATATTTTCGACATTACAATATTTGAGCAAGATAGCACGCGATCAAAAAGTCCCATGCATTATTACCTTTGATCAGCCTTTGTTCTGGAAAGCTTCCCAAATCATCAATGACCAGAGAGACCTGCAGGACATTGTTTTAATGCTGGGATCACTTCACACTCTGATGAATCTTTTGGGAGCAGTCGGTACTCTTATGAATGGTTCAGGATTGTCTGAAGTACTTCAAGAAATATACGGACCAAATGCCGTGCAACACATGATGTCTGGAAAAGCTGTTTCAAGAGCGATACGTGGTCATATGATAGTAGATGCAGCTCTTAGTACCTTACTAGTCGCAGACGTTTTCCCTCGTAATGAAGATGGAACTCCTCATGACCTCCATAAGGAAGCTTGTGACCTGCTCGACGATGTTATGACCGCCAAACAATCAGTTGAGGATGTGGAATCTTCGAATGCATTGTCTCAGATTGCTACCACTTTGGATGCGAAGAAAACTGACCTACAATCTACTTCGCAAACAAGTCAACTCTGGTTGGAATATCAGCGAATGATCAACATTGCACGTTCCTTGATAACAGCAGACAGAACCGGCTTGTGGGATTTGCACTTGTAAGCTATGCTGGAGACCATCCCCATAATTGCAGCAGCCGGACATCACAATTATCTGAAATCGATATACCTGTACCTGCAGAAAATGTTAAGTTTGCCTTCTGAAAATCCAGCCGTTAACAAAATGTTCCAGGAAGGTAAGTTTGTGGTAAGAAGAAGCGACAGATTATGGGCCGGACTCGGCACAGACCTGGTGATAGAACAAGTACTAATGCGTTCCCTGAAAAGCAGAGGCGGACTGACACGCGGAAGTGGATTTACAGACATCCAAAGGACAACGTGGCTCTTTTCTATGCCTCTGTGTTCCACTTATAACTTAGCAATGCAGGAATACACCAGAGTTTTGTTGGAAAGTAGTGAACAGCACAAGGAAATGAGGGGAAGTAGACAAATCAGGGACAGTAATGACATGAAGAAAGTACTTGAACGTCTGGAATCCTTATCCCCATTCCATTCTACCTCGGGTCTCTGCAACATTGTAACAGGGCTAACTGCTGATCCTGGAGTTAACGTTCATCAATTGCATTCAATCGGTACGAACATTGTCGTAAAAATGATTGGGAAACAAGCCTTTACATATTCTGCCAAAAGATCTGACAAAGTGAAAACACTAGGATCTGCTTCTGCCGTTGTGATCACTGATGCTTCAGATATAGAAGTAGATCCTGCACTACTGTTTCAGAGAATGATGACTGTTGCCACTGGCGGAGACATGAATCTTGAAGATGTCATGTGTTACGAACTGTGTGCATATCCTCCTGCATTGTTCGAATCACGAAGTATCTTGAGGAAACCCGATAAGTCTCAGCTAGCTCATGCAATAATCAAATACACTGACACTTTACGCATGGAAGAAGTTCAAGAAATTCAGTGCACAGACCAGTACGTATTGGATGGTGGATCTCTACTACATCGTGTTTCCTGGCGTCAAGATGAAACATATGACAGCATCGCCAACTCATATGCCGATTTCACTCTGAAAACATATGGAAAAGCAATCATTGTTTTTGATGGCTACAGCAGCTCTCCTACGATCAAGGACATGACCCACAGAAGACGCAGCACCAAGACAAGCAGAAATGTGAATCTCAGTCCAAGCATGAAGTTTGTTGGCCAGAAGGAACACTTCTTGGCTAATGAAAACAACAAGCAAGCATTTATTTCCCTCGTAGGTGAGATGTTGAAGAAGCACGGGTGTACTGTTCACAACGCAGATGGGGATGCTGATGTGGACATCGTTCGTGCAGCAGTTTCCTCATCAGAAAATGCAACTACAACAGTAATAGGGGAAGACACCGACTTGCTGATTCTCCTTCTGTACCATGCCAAGGACAGTGGTTTCAAGTTGTACTATCGCAGCGATATAAGACGGGGACCATCTCCTAATCCTGTGTATGATATTCTCAGCATTCAATCATTGTTAGGCAATGACATCTGCAAGTATCTCCTGTTTGTGCATGCTTTCACGGGCTGTGATAGCACATCCAGAATTTTTTCGATCGGTAAAGCCAAAGCATTCGACACACTGATGAAGGTGGCTGAACTCCGTTCAGTTGCAAATACATTCTGTTCTGATTGTTGCCAACACTCTGACATTGAAGCCGCTGGAAGAAAGGCAATGCTTCTGTTGTATGGCTGCAAAACACTTGAATCCACTAACGCACTACGTCATCGAATGTTAGTTGAAAAGGTAGCTACAGCTAAATCTTTTGTTACACCCGAACGTTTGCCACCTACCGATGCGTCCACAAAGTACCACAGCTTTCGCACATACTTTCAAATACTAATCTGGAAGTCTACAGAAGAGAAGATCGATGCAGAACAGTGGGGTTGGTATGTAAAGAATAATTCCTACTACCCTACAGCCTGCGACAAGCCACCAGCTCCAAATTATCTACTCAACATGATCCGCTGCTCCTGCAAGACGAAATGTGCTACTTCAAGATGTGGATGCAAGCGTAATGGAATGCCCTGTTCAGCCGCTTGTGGCGAGTGCCAAATCAGTGGTTGCGATAACAACCCAAGTACCGGTAATCTATCCGATGATAGTGATGAAGAGGATTAATTTCTGTATGTTTGTGACCAGGTATCACTTCTTCTGTAATGAACATAACTTGAAACTGGGAAAAAAATAATTGTTGTATTATTGATTATAAAAATCTGTAAAAAGCTATATAACATTATATTTGCGTAATAACTGGTTGTGTTGTATATTGTTGAATTATTTAAAACATTACAACTGAAAGAAAAAGCATCAAATGTATCTCTATAAATAAAAGTGTAAATTATATATATTTTTTTTTCGTAGGAAACATCCAGTCCGCCATTTTGAATTTCATTTTTGGGGGTGTTCCCGGGGTCCAATTTTGTCGGATTTTGGATATGTTATTCGGCAATGGTTTCTGAGCTGGAAACAGTTTAGAAAGCTTCTGAAGCAATTTTGCCCAGGTCTAACTACAAATTGCCTGGACTAAACGGAAATCAGATTTTCTACACCATGCCTTCACCCGTCACGTGCATTCAGTCACCCAAGAGAAAGATAAAAAGAAATCGGGGGTGGGCCCCGGTCACCAGTGGGGTTCCCCAGGGTTCCGTTCTGGGTCCTTTACTTTTTATTATCTATATTAACGATATAGACGTTGGGCTTCTAAGTACAATTTCTAAATTTGCAGACGATACCAAGTTAGGAAATAGCGTAAGTAATGAGGAGGGCGTAAGAACGCTTTAAAATGATCTTGAGAGGTAGGGCGAATGGTCTGCTACTTGGCGGATGCCATTCAACGTAGACAAATGCAAGGTAATGCACATAGGTTACAAGAATTCGAAGACCAATTACTCTCACTTGGGGAGGAACTTGACTGAGACTGATCTAGAGAAAGACTTAGGAGTCCATATTAGTAGTGACCTCAAACTGTCAAAGCACTATGCAGAAGTCTAAAAGAGGGCGTTAAAAATACTACGTTATATTAAAAGACAGTTCCAATTTAGAAACAAGGAAATTGTAGTGTCTCTCTATAATTCACTAGTTAGACCTCAATTCGAGTATTGTGTGCAGCTTTGGTCTCCATCCCTTAAGAAGGATATAGAAAGGTTGAAAAGGGTATAAGCAAGGGCCACAAAGTTGATCCCTTCAATGAGACTGCAAAACTACCACTGAAGATTAAAACGCTTAAATTCGCCGTAGAAACACTTTTATTTTCCATAAAGGACAAGTACACGTGGATAGAGAAAGGGACCTTCCACCGATATTCCTCGATGGAGAGAGATTTTCTCTACTCTCGTGCTGGCACAACATCGCGAAGTATGAACGACCCAATATATCACTCGCTACATAAACACCTTTCACGGCGGGAGACCCCAAATTGAAATTCGGCAACATTCAAAGTGTAAGTGGACATACACATGACAGACATCCAATTACAGAAAACACGCTCACACATTTGCGTGCATTTGCTAATATATCTAAGAATATAGTAGAAAAATCTTTTGTAGAAACAATTTCCTAACAAAAAAAATGCATGGCATGGATTAGGTGATATAGAGTTGCATTTATGGCAACACATTTTTTTCTTCCACAGTACAGCTAGTAATAAAAACTAAAATAAAATTACAAATACTAAATAAGTAATAAAAACTAAAAAAAAAAAATTACTAAAAATACAAGTAATGGAAATACCAATAATGATACTAAGTGGAAATATATATATATATATATGATGAATAAAACCACGAAGGAAAGGAAACACAGAATGGTGCTCAAGCGCTTTCGTTTAATGACATCCTCAGGAACACTGTCATTAGACGAAAGCGCTTGAGCACCATTCTGTGTTTCCTTTCCTTCGTGGTTTTATTCATCATAAATATTTTTCACGTGTTACTTTCGTGAAATAATTTTCATATATATATATATACACACACAGGGGTGAGTCAAAAGTCCGGAAACATAGGAAGGATAGGAAACTTTTATTGCAAAAAGACATGTGTTACAAGTAATGTTATAAGATGTGCTCTATATATTCTCCTTTCACTTCGAGACATTTCTGGACTCTGTTTCCCCACTCGACCTAGACTATTAACAGGACATCGGGCTGGATTGCATCACAAGCTAACATTAGTCCTATGTTTCCGGACTATTGACTCACCCTCTATATATACAGTAGATATACAGTAAGTATATAATTTCCACTTATCATTATTGGTATTTTCATTACTTGTATTTTCAGTAATTCTTGGTTTTTTGTTTTTAATATATATATATATATATATATATATATATATATATATATATATATATATATATATATATATATATATATATATAAGCAAACAACCACTTTTCCTTTTCCCTGTGGTTGTTTGCTTATTAAAAAGATCACGTGTTTTTCTGTGATTATATATATATATATATAAGGCTGAAGGATCTAGTTAATTTTGTGCGAGAAGTACGAAATTTCCCAAGAATTAATGTAACATTTTTCATTTTAGTTTTCATTATTTGCTCAGAGTAAATGTGATATGCAATAGGCTGTTAAGAGTTTTGTGGCGGTGTGGGAAAGAAAATTGTTGAAAATGAATGAGGGTAAAAGCAAATTATTATTGATTGTGCGCAGTGAGGAAAATTCGAACTGTGTACTGAAAGCAATTGTGAGGAAGCGAAGACGGAGGTAGAGATGCTGCGAGATGTTTACATGAAGGTGTTCGTACCGACGCGCTTGGTGTATGGGTGTGAAGTACTGACATGGCATGAAAGGGAGAAGTCATGGGTAAGAGCAGTTAGCGCGTAAGCCACTTTCTATAAGTCTCCTTCTAACGGTTCGCTTCGATACACTGACGTCTCGAGACCTTTCCAGTTCATTGCGGACGTTTGTGGTAGTCAACCGACGATCTCGTAAAACACTCAAGACGATGAAACGATCGTCACGGGCAGATGTGCGGCACGATCTTCCAGATCCTGGTCTTCGGGTGTACTCTCCCGTCTCCACATAACGTTGGTAGACACGTCGAACCGTTGTTCTTGGAATTCCTAGCGCATCGGCGACGTAACGCTGGCTCCGACCGTCTTCAATTAGGGCGACGATTCTCGCGACGTTCACGGCACTCAAATCCATCGTAAATGTCCACTTCTGAAACCCAAAAGAATTGGAGGTCTATCCGTTACTAAACGTAAATGCCTACTCCCACTAGTGAAAGAAAAAAGAAAAAAGTGGCACTAGCAGTCTAAGAGCAACTGAATGTCAGACTGTCGAATTCTTAAAAGAAGTCGAAAATTCGTTACAGCTAGTGTGTTCTCAGCTGACGTTGTTTTGTCTCCGATATATATTATATATATTATGAACCCAAAATGTAAAAATTTCATATGAATATATGTAAATTACGCATCAATGTACTGAAATTGAAATAAAAAATTTTAATTTTCCGGTCTGTCCGCCAAAAAATCTTGCAACCATATATAATACAGTATGTTTCCATTGTTCAATGAATGAACGACTCGAAACATATGACGTCACTTGTTAACTCGGCTCTTAAGATTTGTCGATAAAAGAGTCTCGGAGCTTCACAAGCTCAAAAGTTACACTATTGAAAACTTGTTAACGTGACTTTATGGGTCTTTTCTTGACCCCAAAATCGTTCAACCGACATAGTGTGAGTAACAAGTCTAACAACATATATTCGATTTTAACTTCCTTCGTTACAACAAACGTCATATAACGAGGGGAAACCTACAGTTTTACTATCTGAAAGCGGAAACGGATCAGACCCAGCGTTGCTTAACGTCGTTTATCTAACGGGAAATCGCATCTACGACGTAGTTCCAGCAACATCCGCGCTACGTTACGGTTAAGGTGGAATCTGAACGAAGAATGTGGCCTATAGAAGCAGCCCCTTAATCATTTTAATTGAATTGAATAACAATTTTTGTATTTATTTTATTTAATTTGGCCCTTAAGCTTTAAGCTTTACTGGGCTCTTAATTAAAATTAAAACAAAGTTATTATTAATAATAACATAAAGAAACCATGAATAAAAATTATTAATTAGAGTATATATTAATCGAAGGTATTATTATAGATAGAAAACAAATACAAAGTAATTATTGAAGGTATAATACCAATACTGTACTATACAAAGAAATCACTATTGGACACGAGAGATGAACAATAACGAAGTAATGTACATTTAATCCTATAGATTACATACGAGAAATAAATAACTAAGAGAGTATGCACATTTTTCTCTATTTTTATTTGTATTCCATTATTAATCGAGATTTCAACTTGGTTTTAAATGAATTTAGTCAATATTTTTTATACCAGTATTTAAATCATTCCACAGTTTTTTAGTCCAATAAAAATGGCTAATTTTTGAGATGAAGACAATCTAAATTGAGGAATAACGTGATTTGATCTATTTTTGGTCTGATGTCAGTGGATTTCTTGATGAGTTAAAGAACCACTGTAAATTAATGTTAAAGAACCACTGTAAATTAATTCAACCACTGTAACTTAATGAGTTTATTATTACACTCGTAAATATAAATAAAATGTGCCAGTTTGATTACATATTTGAGCTTTAGTAGTTTTAGCTCTTTAAATAATGCATTTCAGTGATTATGGAAATGAACATCAGATAATAACCTTACTACTCATTTTGTGATGACAAAGATACATTATGTTTAAGGTTGAGTCCCAATACTCGGAAGATAAGGAATAGGCAAAATTTGATTTAAAGGAGTTTAGTATTCTCCTTGATATACACAACCAATTCAAAAAGTCCTGCCTTGAAACTCAATGTTTCTCAGCAGTATTTTTCGATAAAAAAAAAAATAGTTCCACAACAGGATTTTTTTTAATCAAATGTACTAGAAGAAAGTTATTTCTATATAGAAAGGATTCTTTTCCTGTGGGTTTAAAAGTTCTGTTAACCCTGTTAAGGTTTGGGAATTTTGCGAAAAAAAACTACCTTAAGCTTTTATGGTTCCACGAATTCCTCTTTCCTTCCTTTATAGACAAGTCAAAAGTATTGAAGTATTTAATAAAAATTTCATATATATATATATATATATAGTTGTTGACAAAAGTTTAGTTCCTCCGAAAATTACAGACCTCATTTCTTTACCGATATTGCAATGTTCTCAGTTCATATATATATATATATATATATATATATATATATATATATATCAGCAAACAACCACAGGGAAAAGGAAACACAAAGTCCGAGCGCTTTCGTGATATATTCACATTATCAAGGAGGAACAGAAAATAGATTCTGTTCCTCCTTGATAATGTGAATATATCACGAAAGCGCTCGGACTTTGTGTTTCCTTTTCCCTGTGGTTGTTTGCTGATTAATAAGGTCACATGTTATTTTGTGATTTTAGTGCATATATATATATAAATATATCAGATAATAGGCAAAGGCGGTGACCATTACGGTACAAGTAAAATTTAGTAAATCCGTAAATCCGATGTCAAAAGGGCTGAGTTGGGAATCGAACTATCGACTTATTTTTAACATCCCCCACCAAACCAAAAAAAAATTTGTATTATTAATTTTACATGGCGATGGCGGGTAAATTCATAATACGAGTGTCACATGTTTATCAGTTACTTTGTTTTGGCACTTTTATATAATGACGTCATTTGACTCCGCCTTTTTATGTGCCATCATTCGATTACGTGCATCCAATGTTGGACTGTGTTTAGCTGAAAATGGAATGCCGCAGTAATATTCCTTTTTTTTTTTTTTTTCCAGACCAATTTAGAGTTTTCTGAATTCCTATGTACAATTAGTTTATTTTTCAATTGCTTTAATCATGAATCTTGTAAAATTTTGGTACTCGAGTTTGTTCATTTTAAAAAAATTTTAATTATTAAGCGCTGCGTCCTGTGGTCAATGTTGTAACATCGCTTCCATCGATCAGCGAAGTTAAATGACATAAATTAGGTGCGAGAGGTAATTGGATGGAGAACCATCTTCTACGTCCAGATTATGTAGGGGCCAGTGGTTCGAACCCCCGTAAAGCTTAGGTCCCCCGTCCGTCATACGACCATTTTAATCCTATAAATCGTTTTATAATGCTCGTAGTATCGAACTTATTACGAGAGAAGGATTGAGAATAAGGTAGGAACCATCCTTTAAAGAGATAAAAGAAATTCATTTCCTTCAGTAAATGCTAACAAAAAAAAAAAAATTCATCGTCGTTGATGTTCACCTCGAAATTCATGACATGATATGATGTCGTGAGAAATTCAATTAACTTAAACTTTCTGCTTTTTTCAAAGTTTTCAATCATTTTACTTTTAAAATTGAGGAAGACAAATATATTTTCCTTTATTAGATTAAAACTTTTAGGAATATCGTAAAATCGAAAAACTACATTCGGTCGTGAAATTACGATCTTAAAGACTAAGAAACGATAAAATGGTACTTACGTATTAACGGGGGGCCACCACATATTGATGATTGGTTAGGTTACGTTGTAATATTTTCGTTAGTTGAAAATTTCTAATACATCATATTTTCTAAATAGCAATATTTTTTAAAATATTTGTTTATACAATTTTCTGAAAAAAAATAATTTTTTTAGGCTTATTCATGATGAAAAATTGGGATCTACCAAAAAGAGAAGAAGATGCGGTCTCTTTTTTGCGAGCCAAAGAAATTCTACCTGCTGCTGAACGTATATGCGAAAAAGGTCACAAGATGAAGCTGTACTTTGGGGAAAGAATTCAATGGTGCTGTAATATTAGAAGTTGCCGTAGTAAAGTAAACATTTAAATACTTTTAAATATTTAAATATTTAAATACTTAAATAAGTAAATATTTAAAAAATATATGATGTATTAGAAATTTTTAACTAACGAAAATATTACAACTTAACCAAACCAATCATCAATATGTGGTGGCCCCCCGTTAATACGTAAGTATCAAAAAAATTATTGTACCTGACCTAACCTGATCTAACTTAGCCTAAATGGACACTCTCCCCCCACCACGACGAGTTTCTCAGAAAACTCGGTCGATTTGGTTCTCAAACTGAAACAACTGGTCACCATGCAAACTCTTCTTGGTTGGCCAGTATGATGGGGAACCTCATTAAAATATCATGTTAGCGTTAACAGTTTATCACCTTTAAATATTATGCTGCTGCCGCTATGCTGCTCCCTGTCGACATTCTTCGCTAAAATAGTTTCTTCTCGTCTTGAAGTTTTATAACATCAATCCTTCATACGTAATAAAATATATCTAACGAGGAAAACTACCCAATATAATTTGCTAAAAGCTATAAAAATGTTTGAAATAGTATGAAAACATATTCACTGCCTTTATAAATAAAAAAAATAATAATCTTAAACCCTCGCCATCCGCATAATTTCGTACGCAGTCACATGTTTTGCCTTGTGAATGAACGGAAGCTCCGCCCATGAAAAGGGAAATACTGTACATGCACACACGCGCGAACGAACGAATGAACGCGCAATACTTCGTCTGTTTATATTCACGGAAGAACCCATGGAGCTCGAAGAAACTCGAAACAAATACAATATTTGGCGCCTATTGAAAGTAATAATGATTTTTAGGAAATCCCACAAGAGAATAAAAAAAATAGGTCAAACGAATATTTACGTATGGCGATAAATATATCATTATCTTTTAAACAAAGAGGTTTGGCACCTCTTCCTGGTGTTAAATGATATTTTAACTTTACAAGAAGGCTATTCATAGAAACTAATCCAGTTATCCCGATTTATTTTTGGTTATAATGGGCTTACGGGTGCGAAGGAAACCAATAATATAGGGTCTATACATAACTGCAATCACTTATCCGACGATTCAACCAGAGGAACAAAATACACCTCTAATCCGAAATATACAAAACATTCTGTATTTTAAATACAAACTAAAGAATACACGTATTATATATATATATATATATATTATTACTTAAAATCCACCACAATGCAAATTACTTTTGCTTTCAATCAGTGATGGACTGGCTATCTAAAAAGGCCCTGGAAAATATTCATGCAGGGGGACCCACTCACTGGAGAAAGTTGGACCTGCCAATTAATTTATTTTGAATGCAAATCACAATGGCACAGTAATTCATAAAAACAAGTGTGTTTAGCAGTCTTTTGAGCATACATGTATTTCGAACTAAAATGGAAATTTAATAAACATTGGCAACGAGCAAAAGAATTTACAAACTGAATAGTAATAGACAGACATTAGTGACATTAGTAATGAGTAATACATTAGGGAAACATGCAACCATTAATAAGTATCCATATTTATAATTGTGATACTTAATTATCTTATAAACGCAAAGTCTTTGCGTTTATAAGATAATATATATATATATAATATATATATATATATATATATATATTTATATATATATTAACGGTGCTCAGTTATTTATATTAACGGTGCCCAAGGAGTCCTGGCCCCTGACCCAGGCTCCTTGGGCACCGTTGTTCACACGGCTCTGGGCTCAAGTACTGGGGGGCCCACAGGGAAATTTCCCGGTATCCCGGTGGGCCAGTCCGTCACTACTCTCAATAACAATACTTTTTTCCCACGCCCTTCTTTGAAAATGTTGTTACAAAACCTACATATTTATTAATACACTGAGAGAATTAACAGTGTCCGTATTACGAAAATATCACGATATAGATTAAGAATAAGTACCGTACAAGTACGAGGGGCGATCAGAAAATAAGTTTACGCGGCGTATAATTTCGTAACTAAAGGACCTACACATTGATTACATTGATTATGTTTGTATCAGGTGAATTCGTTAATCATTGTTGGCAGTACTGTACGTCGATTCGGCTGCCATCTACCGTACATTGGTTATACGAGTCAGTTGAACATGGAGGCTCAACTGGAACAGTCCAGGACGTTTACATTTAATGGCCGCTCGTAAACGTTCCAGTGTTGAACAATATGGAGCTGCATTGATTGTTGTGCTTTTTTGCACGAAGTCTGCGAGCAAAACGCCTTTGTGGTCCCAAAACACGGTAACCATCACTTTGCCAGCGGACGTCACAATCTTGAACTTCTTTGGTCGCGGGGACCCAGGGTGTTTCCATTCCATGCTGGCACGTTTTGTTTCCGGAGTATGGTGACGAACCCATGTCTCGTCTCCTGTGACAATGCGCTCGAGAAATTCTTCACCACTGACAGACTCGGAATATCGTTGCGGAAATGACAGGGCGGCTGTTCCACTCGAGCCGTCACGTTCAACTGACTCAAATAACCAATGTACGGTAGATGGCAGCCGAATCGACGTGCAGTGTTGCCAACAATGATTAACGAATTTACCTGATACAAACATAATCAATGTGGGTCCTTTAGTCAAGGTTGCCAGATTGGGCTACTTTTCGCGAATTGGGCTACTTGGAATGGGCTGGCGCTACTAAAATTTAAGATTGGGTTACTTGCGACTTTTGGGCTACTTCCAAAAAATTGTAATGCTATTTTGGGCTATTTTGAAAATCGATAAATTTTATTGAAATAAAATATTAACATATTAACATATCGCCTAATGTATGCTTAAGTCACACTCGACCTCCCTTTTCTGATCTTCCTTTGGAACTAGCTGATCAGTCAAAACTAGAAGATCTAGAAAATCAATGGAGACAACTACTTAACGTAGATTGGAAGAGTGTTTTTTCCCCCTGGTGACATTCCAAGCGATGGTTCATTATTTTGGAGCCAAGCCGTGACAATGAAAAATGCAGCAGGAGAACTATTTTTGCAGGACATTTCACTATTTGCATTAAAAGTGTACAGCCTGCCGATAAGTAACGCTACCGTAGAGCGAGTGTTTTCGCGAATGACATCAACGAAAACCAAACTAAGGAACCGTACGGGTTTAGATCTCTTAGCCTCTATACTTCGCATCAAAATGATGCTGAAAGAAAGAAACATCTGCTGTTTTAACTTTGAACCTTATTCATCGATGTTAAAATATAATTCCGACATATACAAGAAATTTAACGACGAAGTTGAAACCAATGAAGATGAAGAAGAGGAGTTATTAAATTCCATACAACTGTGATTTGTGAATCATATAAGGTAAATAAAATTTAGTATTTAAAATTAAATATAACAAAATTATATATATATATATACACCTCATTTTTTCATTTGTTTCGTTCTCTCGCTCTCATCTTGCGCAGAATATTCTCCTATACAAGCGTCGTTCTTTACGTTAATTATACTGCGTGTTTGCAGTTTAAATGTATATAATGTACGGCATGCGGGAGGTGCCCCCTTGGGGCATTGGTTTCTGCGCGTATGTAGAGGAATTACGGCATTTGATTGAGTGAGGCCCGTGGTGTAATGGTTATCATATCTGACCGGCAATTGGAAGATCCCGGGTTCGATTCCCGGGTGGTTACCTCATTTTTTCATGTGTTTCGTTCTCTCGCTCTCATCTTGCGCGGAATATTCTCCTATACAAGCGTCGTTCTTTACGTTAATTATACTGCGTGTTTGCAGTTTAAGTATATATATATATATATATATATATATTATTTTGGGCTACTTTGAATTCTATTTCGCTACTTTTGGGTAGTGTTGTCGCTACTTTTCTTGAGAAGTATCTGGCAACCCTGCAGTTTAGTTATGAAATTATACGCCGTGTAAACTTATTTTCTGACCGCCCCTCGTAGTTTTAAGAGTTGCGTAATGCCAGATTGCATAATCATTCGAATAGCCTTGAAAATGAATAAAATACCTACGCAACTTGATTATAATGTAGATAAAATTTGCTTCCAAAGATTACACTTACTGGCTATTCAAATTAAAAATCTTAAATCATCGTTTAAACGAGAGATTTTTAATAATTACAAAAGGAAAATAAAGCGGGTGTCAATTTTAAAAGTTAAGTATCAGTTCTTAAAAATTGAATTCTAATTCGACCAGCCCCAGAAGAGTAAAATAGGATTCATACTGTAAACTCAAAGGAAAGCATCATTTTACTACACATTTGCTAGATTTACTTCTCACTTCCACAAATATTAGTCTTGAACCAGGGCCGGATTAACCATTAAGCAAAATAAGCCCGTGCTTAGGGCATCAAGGGAAGGGGGGCACCACAGAAATTTTCCATTGTCGGATTTACCATGGATTTATTATACTATTATAATCGCGGCTTATAGCCTATAAGCTGTTGAAAACTGAATTATATATATTCATATATAGTATTTATTTTTTTTCATTGTTTGAATTTGTAGTGAACAACAACCCTTTTGAGAGAATAAATATATTTCGTTGTAATCACACACTTTACGCTTTGCGTTATTATTTTGTTTATATCAAATCTTTGAGCGCCATATTAAAAATACATATAGATTAAATATTTTCGTGTGCTATAGTAAATGTAAAAACAAGATTCAGTCATGCTGAACTTTATAAAATAATTGTAGTAGAAGACAATATTGAGTGTGCCTTCCCAAATGTAGAAATTGCCTTTCGTATATTTTAACATTAATGGTCACAAATGCTCAGCTGAGCGTTCATTTTCTCAGTTGAAGTATATTAAAAATACCAACAGAAAACTATGCAACAAGGCAGGCTGGATGCCTTATCTCTACTAAGTATAGAAGCAGATGTGTTACGTAAGATTAGTTTTGAGGATGATCAAAGACTTTGCAATTAAAAAAAGTAGGAGAAAACTTTTCAAATATAAATGAAGTGGAAGTATACAAAAATAAACATTATTTTCCATCTTACTGTAAGTTTTGTTTCATTTCAAAAAATAAAATTTTATTTTATGGTTTATTTTTGTTTATATTTTGAATTACATATATATGGGGCACCAAAATCTTTTAAGTGCTTAGGGCCTCTAAAGGTCTTAATCCGGCCCTGTCTTGAACTAATTAAAAAAAAAGTGTTATAACTTTAATGGAAAACAGAAATATCACTAAAAACATCAGTGGTTCTCAATCAAATGGTAAAGGAGGAAGAGGAGATTGCAGACACCAATTGACTAGGGAATAGGGATGGAAAATAACCGAAAAGTGTAAAACCGGTTTTCACCTTCGCTATATTCTTAAAGCCGGTTTTCACCGGTTTTCACCGATGGGATTCTCGATGCTTTTTAGGGAGGTAAATGATCAAAATATTAAACAGAAATAAGGTTTTAATTGATTCAATCAAGTATGTGTAACATTTGAATTAAAAAGTTTATTATCGAACTTGATTTTTGAAATAACACTTGAGAAAACAAAGAGCATTAAGTGTCTGATCTGACATTCTTGATCGAATATTTGTGACGAATAAACCAGCAGCTGAAAACTCTCTCTCGGACTCTACGCTGGTGGCTTTTATTGTAAGCAACACCTCGTACATTCGATCCAAATTTTCGCTTTTATTCAAAGTAGCTTCAAAATATTTGAATTCATTGTTTACGTCAAAGGTCTCAGAAGAGTCTTTCTTGGGTTTCATTTTCAGTTTGTTCGTCTCACACATATACTCGTTCATAAGTTGATCGTCATCATTTACTTCACGACCTGAGCTGCATTGTGAATCTTCGAGTTTCGAAGCAATTGATTGGACTTGGTCGTCTGTTTCTGAAATCTGGCAAGCTCCTGGAAAAAGTCTCTTAATGTATGATCCGCATACTTCTTAAGTGCTTGTCTTGAAGGAAAGAGGAACGGTGCTGATGATTCATTTTTCAAGACCGGGATTGTGGAGAAAACTCAGCAAGGCGACAGCTTCTTTTGTCTTCTCGATGAGTAACGATCAATGAGACACTGACGTAGCTCAAAAGTTAAAGGATTGTTTTTGCTTTCAAATTTATCCAAAATGAACTTCATGGAAGATTCAGCTTTGAGCAAATTTGCATCTTCGGAACAGAGTCCCTTCAAAACAATTTCCAGTGGACGAAACGTATCAAAGAGGCTCTTTAGAGCATTCCATTCTTCATCTGAAATCGTCTCTGTTGAGCGTATCACTCTGAGGGCCTTTGGAATGCAATTTTTTAGTTTCAAAAATCTTTCTATCATGGCCAAAAGACTGTTCCACCTCGTTCTTCAGTCAAGGATAAGCTTCATTTCCTTTCCATTAAATTAATCTTTGACAAAATCCTGCAATCTCTCATTTTTCAAAGGAGACTTTCGAAATATGCGGCAGATTTTTCTCACCTTATTTATTACTTTTAAGTAATCTTCTCGAAGTTTTGGAAGAACAATTACGTCATCTATGTTGGACTAAAAAATTGTATCAGTGCATAAAATTTCACACTCCATCTTCGCTTAACTCATGTGCAGAGTGTTCATCTTCGATGGCTTCATCTTCAGGGGTAGGATCACTTTCCCCTTCAACTGAATTTTCAGCAGTTTTTGAATACAAGATATCCGAAACCGCGAGATGTATAGCATTGCTGGTGATCAGGCACTATTTCTCTTCCAAATTTGACCATTACTGAGGCACCGTCGGTGGTGCGACCCACGATATGCTTATCTAGGTCCAAGCCAAAGTCTTCCAATCTTTTCCTAACGATTGCAATAGTTTTGGTGCTATCGAACCATTTATTTTCATGAGACCAAGAGACCAGTGTTGATTTTCATCATGAACATTAATATTAATATATCTTTGGTTTTGCAAAGATGTATACTCATCCATAGTTAATGAATAGCGGATTCCTTGTCTCACCTGATTCTTGAAGTAGTTGACCAATTCATGTTTTTTTTTCTCATAAAAACTAAGCACCATTTTTCTGACACCATTATGGGAAGTTGAATGAGGCTTGTCGTATTTTATCTTTCTTAGGCTTTCTTGAATGAATTCACTTTTAGCAATTGATTGGAAACGCAGTCCATCTACATACGCAAGTTTCGAAATTTCCTCTTCTATGGACTTTTTTTGCACAAACTCTTCCACTGTTCTTTGTTTCTTCAATGGCTGATTATTGATTAATCTGGTCGATGTTTATGCCATGAATATTTTTCATGTGGGATGATAAACTTGAAGTAGAACCTCCACAACACTTTAAAACTTTGTGACATGTCATACACTCTGCTTCTTCTTTATTCTTACGAGTGAAATGATACCAAGCATTTGATTTCTTTGACATGATGGAGTATTAAGTCTTAGAATCTTAACTGATCAACGTGCAATCATCCACATAACATTCAAGACTGAAGCATCAATTATTTACACTTATAAACAAACAAAAAAACGATACGAAACGATGCAAAACGTAATTACTATGTTTTGTAAACGTTTGGAAGCGTTTGTTTCATAGAAAATGGACCAAAGTGATCGAAGACTCGCGCAAAAATGTGAAAACCGGTTCTTATCGTCGCGTCGGTTTCGGTGATGATTAAAAATTTTCACCACCGGTTAAAAACCTGTTTTTTAAAACCGGGTTCCATCTCTACTAGGGAAGTATTCTAAGGGGAACGTTAGGCTTATAACACACTATTCATTTATAGTTTCGGAACAAACAAACTAAGCACGAATTCTTTTAAAAAGTTTTTAAATCACTTCTTCAAATTTGTAACTAGCTAAATGCAAATAAATTAGTTTTAAATATCTTCCAAGATCTCATAATATATTCATAGCAAATAAAAAAATTACAGATAATGTAATAATTAAAAGAATAAATGAGGTAAAGATGCGGGGTACGGGGAGGGGAAAATATGGGCAATATACTAGGGGCACTCAATATATTTTGCCCCACCCCTTTTTCTTAGCTAAATAATAGGTCATGGGGCTGAAATGTCTTTTGGGCCGTAAGTTTGAACTTTCTGCGCTTCACATAACCTGATTTTTCCAGTTTGAACCTCCCCTCCTTGTATAAAACCGCTTTTAAACGCCCTTGTATAAAACTGATGGTTAACGCAGTTTCGAAAATGGCGTCTGACAGTGATGTGCGTCGTAAACAGAGAGCTGTTATCGAGTTTTTAACCGCAGAAAAGGAAAAAGTTGGAAATACTCTCAAACGTCTACAAAACGTTTACGGAGATGCTGTTGTTGATCGAAGAACAGTTGGACGCTGGTCTAAACGTGCGAGATCATCGGAGAGAGGGAGAGGCAGCCTCGATGATGAGCCACGCAGCGGTCGACCGGCATCGGCTGTGACATCTCACACTGTGCAACGTGCTAACAGCATCATTCGATCAAATCGGCGCGTCACATACAAGGAGCTATCACTGGAGCTAGGAATTAGTGAAAGAAGTGTGAATACGATAATTCAGCAACTGAGATACTCAAAAGTGTGTTCACGGTTTGTTCCTCGCCAACTGACTGAAGCCCAAAGCCCAAAGAAAAGAAATTGCTTCCGAGTCGTTGGTTCGATACGAAACAGAAGGGAATGACTTCCTTTCACGAATTGTGACTGGTGATGAGACTTGGGTACACCACTTTGAACCTGAAACAAAACGCCAATCCATGGGGTGGCATCACGCAGACTCCCCACGCAAGAAAAAGTTCAAAATGGTTCCCTCTGCAGAAAAGGTTATGGCCACCATCTTCTGGGACATGAAAGGGATGATTCTGGTGGACATTATGAAGAAAGGACAAACAATCAACTCAAAGGCATATATTGCTACCCTACAGAGACTCCAGAGACGTATAAAGCGAGTTCGACCGGAGAGAATCTGAAAGACGTCCTTCTTTCGCACGATAACGCAACACCACACAACAGTTTGCAAACAAGAGAGGCCATCACAAAAATGCGCTCGACTGTGTTACCCCACCCTTCATACAGCCCGGATCTGGTACCTTCAGACTTCCATTTGTTTGGGCCAATGAAGGATGCTATTCGTGGAAGAAAGTTCAGAGTGACGATGAGGTTGTTGACGAGGTTAAGAGGTGGCTCCAGCGGAACCTAGCGGACTTTTACCAACAAGGAATAAAGGCCCTCGTTTCGAGGTGGAGGAAAGTCGTAGAAAAGGATGGAGACTATGTGGAAAAATAAAAACTTGTAAAAAAGGCATGTAACTACTTGTGTCAAAATTTCTGGAACTTACAAGGAAATTTGGAAAGAAAAAAAAAAGAGGTGGAGCAAAATATATTGACTGACCCTCGTATTTTCTATCCTTTAAACGTAGTGCGTGAGAAATTGCCATGATCATATCAGTTGGGGGCCATTCAAAAACCACGTGGTCCTTAAATGGGGGGAGGGGTTCCTTATTTGATCACCAAGGGCTACATGGGGGAGGGGGATCTTGACGTTTAACCACGTGGACAATACTAAACATTAAAATATCTTGTTTATAATATTATATATATATATATATATATATATATATATATATACACTGCGCCCTCGATATATGCGTCTTGAGCATATGCGAATTCGCTGTTATGCGAAGACCCTCTTTCTACCAAGAATTCAGTATATGCGGAAAAAATTCGCATTTATGGGCCACCTAGTGTGAAATATTGCGGAGCCGCTGAGCGCACCGACGCGACGCCGTGTTCCCGCCAAACAACAAGAGTCTCGCATAAACCGTTATAGCGTGTTGGTGTGTGTGCGTTGTACTCTAGACTGTGTTGTGTTTTTCACTATTTTTGAGTGCTTTTTCCAGTGCTTTTTCGTTGGTATCGTATGTCTTATTAGGCTTACTATGTCCTTTAATATTTATACTGTACAGTATTGATGTAATATAGCATTACTGTTATCTTGTTGAATGTTTTTGGTATAAAAAAGTGGCATATTTATTGTTGGGGGTGCCGGGAGGGTAAAAAAAAACTGGTTGTGGAACGCATCCCTATTGTTTTCATTTAACTATAAGTTCAATATATGCGAATTTGCATTATGCGAGGTTTTAGCAGAACCTATCCCTCGCATATATCGACGGCGCAGTATATATATATATATATATTAGTTCGTAAACTCCAGAAAATTGCAGAATACTCGAATCTTTATAAACACAAATTCACTGTAACTTTATTTCGGAAAATTCTACAAGATTCGAATCTTTAACGATGAAAAAAATTCGTCATACTTTTAATTTTATTATTTTTAATTTGCTTTATTTTAACTAGTACAGTTCCCGTCACTTCGCTGACGGTTAGACAGGCTAAACTACAAAAAAAGAACCCAGCCGTGAAAATTTTGAGCTTCACATTGTGTCAACATTTCTGAATCTGGTATCTCCCAAAACCTCCTCACCCCCATTCATACAACTTGGGGGCTAACCCCCTCCCCCATTACCCCCACCCGTCCCCATTACCCCACCCATCCCCCATTACCCCCACCCCCACCCTTTCCCCATTGCTAAACTACAGAAAAGAACAGTCATGAAAATCTTGAGCTTCACATTGCCGCCCGTAATACAATTTCTGAATTTTTTTTACAATTTCTGAATTTTTTTTCTCACAATTTCTGAAAGTGTGACGGACAGACAGACAGACGGACAGCTCTCTTATTATAATATAGATTTGCATTTTAATATACATAAGATTAAGAAGGGGTCGAGGTGACATCAGAAGACCACGTGGTTTTGGAGGGGGGTTTACGTCATTGGCCACAAATGACCACAAGGAGGGGGACGGGTTTGAAAATCACCCGAAAAAGGACCACGTGGTTTTTGAATGACCCCTCACTAAAGCCAACCGAGGGAGCATACGCGGGTACCCTATCCTACGTTCAACTCTTTCTAAACTAATTACTAAATGACCGGCCAAGTTGAATATCTGCTCACATATTCTACAGATCTGCAGAAGCTAAGGCTAACAAAGACCCCAAGATCCACTCTAAGGTTAGCCCGAGAGAAAGGAAAGAGTAGGGGGTTAAGAGAAGAGAATAAGGGGTTAAGTAAGTAGCAACACCTATCCCTCGTGGGTTAACATTCATTCAAAAAAAAAAGACACCATCATCATCCGCCGGCCACTGCCGACAAGTCGGAAAAATAGTCGAAGAGAATAGGAAAGGGGTGAAAGATGAAAAGAAGTAAAATAAGAACTCTTACAAACCATGCAAACACAGTTTTAACTCACTGTCATACCATGCAAACTACAGACATGCAAGTAAAGAGAGTTACAAATGAAATATTTGAAAAATTATTTGAAATATTAATGAAATATTTGAAAAGGAAGCTCGTGCGTTAACCTCACGAACACACTGACTGAAACCATTCACTAAACTTAAGGCATGATAACTATCATTTCCAAAGAATTACGGTAATTTCACGTAAGAAATATCAAAATGATACTTCTCATACGAAACGGTTGATATTAGGAATAATCCAGAAATAATTTTTCGAAGCAAACTTTTCTCAGAAAAAATGTTTTGTCAATTAAAATTAAAAAGTAAAATTTTGGATGACTACAAAATTCTTTTCAGCTCCAGCTTTCTCTCCATTTCCCCTAAAAACCTTTCTTTAACTCGAAATACTTATTTATCTTCAAAACAAACTCTTCGCGTAGTAACACCAGTTATTTACTTAAAGTGAAGTCAATTATTATAAATAAATACCACGCAGCAGCAGCGAGTCTTACTAAATTACTTCGCTCCACAACAAAACCAAGTTACTGTGTGTATTATACTATTATATATATACAGTATAGCAATTAGAAAGACTGCACATTTCTCAGCGGCTAATAAGAAGTGTCCTTGATAGGATGCGCGGAAATGAAACGTGAATTCGCGTAATCAGAAAATGCGTTTCAACAAAGAACAATAAACGATAGAGTACCATTCCTCAACTTACTAATTACGATGATTGTCTTATACAGAAACCGGAGCTATTGAAGAATAGGGACCCCAGCCTTCTTTAGTTAGGCTTATAAGGCTAACTAACGAAAATATCACGACCTAACCTAACCAACCGTTAGGTTAACTGTACGCCCTTGACGATTGGTTAGGTTAGGTCATGATTTTTTCGTTAGTTAGCCTTATAAAGCTAACTAAAGAAGGCTGGGGTCCCTATTCTTCAATAGCTCCCAGAAACCTATACAGTTTACTGAAAAGAGATTGAAGAAAAGAAAAAGATTGAGAGACACTTAAAATAAAAGCACATCGAGCGGTTTGCGTATTATACTGTACAAGGGGTGGTTGGCTCTTTTCCGGATAACGGGCTGTGAAAAAAAAATTATGAAAACAACTTTCGGGAGTTGGAAAATAATAAATTTATAAAGAGAAGTACATTTTAAGGTGTAGAAATTTAATATAATTGCCCCCTACAGGGGGCAATTATGCGACTTTTAATACCGAGATGCCAACTAAACTGGCTCCTACTATCATGCCTATTTCACAGTCAGTGCCATCTTTTCCAACCGCCATATTTTTATTTATTCTACAAGAACAGGAAATACCAATATGAGCATATTAAAATAGAAGATGTTCTCGATATTATACGCATTTACATGAATTTAGTAAATTATATAACGCCATTAATTATACCAGAAAATACAGCACCAAAATGCGAGTGTTTCCATTATTTTGTCTAACCCCTGTGTGTGTGTGTGTGTGTGTGTGTGTGTGTGTGTGTGTGTGTGTGTGTGTGACTTTTACAGTCGATTGAAATAAAAAGATAAAAAAATAAGCCCCTAGAACTAGGGCATGTTTAATTAATCATTTTTAGGAAAAAAGTGATGAATGATTAAATTTTCTAATTAATCAATGATTAACTAATTATAAATTATTAAAATTAAATACTTCTGAAAAGAGTAAGAAAGCGCTTTATTGTTTCTGTTGCGTGAGATAAGACCGAAGAAAACATTTTGCTCAAACATTTAGTTTGCTTTAGTTCAAGAAATCAGGCATGGGCGGATTAGACAGTTTATACAAGCAAAAAGGTGCCAAATTCAAATGATACATTACAAAATTTAGGTAAAATGATGCTGAAATTATGAGGAAAATTAATCATTTCCCATCATTGTATAAAAATATTTTTATGATTAATTGATGATTAAATTCAATAACTTCGAAACAATGATTAACTGATTAATCAGAACCATGCCCTACCTAAACTGAAGGATCTTCCTTTCCATCAGTTGTGTTGCATCCGAATTACATTTGAGTAAAGCAAGAAAAGCTGTTGAAATTACTTTTAAAACTATTGCGTTAAAGAGAACAGGACTTACCTTTGTCTTTTCTGATCAGAAGGAATACGACAAGTGGGCGTGTGAGGGTGTCCTCGATGTAAGGCGAACACAATATACTGTATTGTACGCGCAAAGGCGATCACTATAAAATCTTTTAAAAAAATTTTGAATCCGTTTTTTTGTTAAATGAATTCCCAAAAGTATTTGAACTCGGAATTATATTCTTTGGGTATATCAATATTCCTTTATTGATCTTTACCTTTCTTAGCTCGTGAATTTTATAAATGAAAAGAGTATGATTCGTTTGTAAGAGTTTTAATATTTTATTTTGTGGCGAAATCTTCTTTACCTTTCTTTCAAGGTGTTAATAATTACACTATAGCGATCTAACGATTGTACACAGTTATAGTAGGTATTTAAGTGAAGTAATTTCAAATCTTAAAGATATTTAACTTCATTCGCGAATAAGGTCATTCAATACTAGTATGCCGCCCTATCGTTGGGCTTCATGGAAAACGTACATATTAAAATAATAGTTTCTTTTCTATAATGTAAACAATTGTTATTAGTTGTATATAAACAGAATCTCGTGTTTGTTCGGTTGGAAGAACGTTGGCGGTTACTGTGCCGATGTTTTCATTCATTTTCATTTGTAGATTGGGCCTATCAAAAATGCTTCGAAAGTTCTCATCAAAATAGTTTTTCTAAGGGCTATGGTAAAGCATAATATCGAGTAGGCCTGTCTTATCAATGCTTTCAATGACTTTCATGAAAAGAGGCGATCTTCAGTTCTTCTCACGTCAGTGAAGAAACCTTCCGCGGATCGATCTTGTTTTGAAGCCTGCGGAAGTTGGACTCGAAGTTCACGTCCACTAATGAGTACTTCTACTTTTCTTTCTGAAAATAAGAATTAATTTTTAAGCGAATTTCTTCTAATAAAGTTAACTTTATTCCTTCTAAAGTTAAAATTGTCGCAAATGACACTTAAATATTAACTACGAAATCAATCCAATATTGTGGGCCCAATGGCCCATATAAAATCATATAGACCATGGGTTCTCAAGCCATTTACTTCCATTACCCACCTGGAGCGGCACTGCTCACCCATTACCCGTCCTAAACCTAAAGCGGCTTTTAAATACAACCTAATTTTATTATAAATTTGAATGTATATAAAATTCTAGGCTAAGGCCATACGGGTTTGCGATTTGAAAACAATTTTTTTTATTTTTTATTCATTCATTCTATTTTTTCCATTTTTGACGGGATTCCATTATCCTTGGGGATAATTACTCGTCTTGTTGAGAACCCCTGATATAGACCTATAAGCCATGCTCACTGAAGCGAACCTACCAGTTTATTCCTAATTTCCCAGACTTCTTCTGCATACAAAGGCAGTTTCCACATTAAAGGAAAATACACGAAGGCAACACTTTCACTCAAAATCATTCCCATTTCATTCTTTGGCAAGTGAGAAATCCGCCACTGATAATCTCAACGGGGGCAATTCTCAAATCGACCTATTAATTACCTTTTCATGCTATTCTCATTCTCATCCAAGGCTTTCCCACTTTGGTCAAAGTTAGGTTAGGTGGATCTTTTCCGTTTGACTGCCGCCATTGAAACATAATTAAACTTTTTGTATTTTTTGCAGGATTCACTCAAAATGGCTGTAGAATTTAATCTGAAACAATTAATTAACATTTAACATGCTAAAAATATTTGTAATTACGTAAAATTAATATTTAGTACTTGTAGGTTATCTCCCCCCTACCAATTTTGACAGAATATCACGACTTAACCTAACCAATTATCAAGGGCGTACAGTTGATCTATTAGTAAATAGTAAATACTATTCCAGAAACAAACAATGTTATAATTAATAATAGATCAACTGTACGCCCTTGATAATTGGTTAGGTTAAGTCGTGATATTTTCGTTAGTTTTAACGAAAATATTTCAATGGCGGCAGTCAAACGGAAAAGATCCGGTTAGGTTAAATAAGACTGATATTAGGTTAGGTGAAGTTGTTAGGTTTAGAAATATTAGTCACTCTCATTTTGCGCTTTCACCGCGAATGAGGGTAACGATGTTTCTTAAGTGAAGAAACTCCTTTCTCAAATGTGAATTTCTCACTTTGCGCGTTCTAATTCACGAACCACCAAATGAGAACGAGAATGATCTTGAGTCGGAAGTAATCGTTTGCGAAACTTCACGGTTAAATTAAATCTTTCAACTGTTGTTTGGTATAACACATTTTACGAGTTACAAATTTCGGCATTTTCAACTAAATTATTCATTAAAATAAATAGTAAAAGATAAAATTATATTAAACTGTTTACGTAACCCTACAAAATCAGAGTCGTAAAGCTACGTAAAGACGTATTACCAGTCCATATACAGTGAACATTGTTACCAGTACTACACTTGATACTAGTTACTCGAATTTCACTAAAATGGGATAAACTAAAATTACTAAAATAATGGAGCGAGTGTGGTTTACGTCCCCCTGACGCAAAAGGGGACACAAACTACACTAGGTCAAAGTTGGGGGAGTAAACTACACTAGGATCTTTAGGAGACATTTTTTAAATGAATCCATCAAATAAAACGTTAAAACTAACGAAAATATTACGACTTAACCTAACTAATCGTCATTTTATATTGATATATATATATATATATATATATATATATATATATATATATATATATATATGTGTGTGTGTGTGTGTGTGTGTGTGTGTGTGTGTAAATTGACGATTGGTTAAGTCAAGTCGTAATATTTTCGTTAGTTTTAACGTTTCATTTGGTTAGGTATACACGGACAAAGTTGGGGAACGCAAACTACGCTAGGATAATGTATGGGAATGCAAACTACGCTAGGATAATGTATGGGAACGTAAACTACGCTAGGATATTGTAGGGGAACGCAAACTACGCTAGGATGATGTAGAGGGACGTAAACTACGCTAGGATAATGTTGAGGGAAGTAAACTACACTAGGATAGTGTAGAGGGACGCAAACTACGCTAGGATAATGTAGAGGGACGTAAACTACGCTAGGATAATGTAGAGGGACGTAAACTACGGTAGGATAATGTAGGTGGACGTAAACTACGGTAGGATAATGTAGGTGGACGTAAACTACGGTAGGATAATGTAGGTGGACGTAAACTACGGTAGGATAATGTAGGTGGACGTAAACTACACTTGCTCCAAAATAATTTGTAAAATTTTCACTGGTGTTTTTCTTCAAGTAGGCAAACTACATTACATTCAAACTTCACGTTAACTTCAACGTTAATGTACAATGTATTAACGAATTATTAACACCTAATATTATTTTAGCGTTATGTTAACTGTACAGGCATTGTATACAGCTCACAGGGTTAATCGCTATTGATCGGAAACTATCACTACCTATATTCAAAAGGTGTAACCGGTACAGGTAGATTTTGGTCTAACTCTAAAACTATGAAAAAATATACAATCAAAGTAGCTTTGGAGATACGATATAAATAATATTTACACATTTGTAACTTCAAGTTTCTGTAAACTAAAAATTCTTCAAAGGATCATACAGAACTGTCGCAAAAGATTACAGAGGAAATTTAGTTACCATACCTGAAACAACTATTCATCATTCACCTGCCTAATAATATAAGTTTTGCTATTTCTGGATCATCAACGAGCAAATCAACTTATTTTTAACGAATCCTAGCATCGCATCGTTTGAAGGAAATGAAACGTCTGCCATCTAAATTAAATCACACACCGGTTACGGATTTGTGATCATCTAAGGAAGTAAACAAAAATATCATAGAATTTCAACAAGTCAAATTGCGTAACATGGACAAAAATTCTTGTTCCCAAGTATATACTCTGGGATATAGTTTTTTACTTAACAAAAATGTAATGTATATAAGATTATTAATAATAATACATTATCATAATTATTATTAGTAGTAGTATTTTTTACAAATGAGACGCTTGTTTATCGAAGGTCAAAATGGGGTGGTAATAATTTTAATGTGAGAATCCACTGACATAAAATTTAACATTTACGGTAAGCCTACACCTACATCTAGTTCTAGAGACACTTAAACAACTTAAAGGCTCGTATAAGCAGTTTTTTTTGCGATTACTGGACGCTAATTATTAAACTCAAGAATCTTTCATTTATAAACTAAATAAAAAAAGCCTATAACCTATATGACAACGGCAAAAAAAAATAAAAAAATATATATATATATATAAAATTTTCCTTTTACAATTCAGAACTCCTAAGATTCTTTCACCGTTTTTTGGGTGATACTAAAAAGCAGTGAAAGAGCAAATTTAAACTTTTTCCTCTAATGAACAGCATAAAAAGCCTTTTGATTCAATCGCTATTTTCAACCTGAAAGAATAGTATTTACTGAAATGGTAGCCATCAAGTGTGAATAAATAATAGGTCTATTATAAGTTTGTTTGGTAAAAACAAACGAACCAATACAGGCACTGATTTTAAATAAATTAAATCAATAATTAAGCGAGATTATTCTAACAAAAAAAAAAAAAGTTTAATTCCGTGGAACAAGACACGTTTGCTAGCACGAAGCGTTCTTGAAATAATTACAGATATTTATGTTGTTTATTATTTACTAGCTGTGATGAGCAATTTCAGCCTTCATTTTATGTAAAGGAATAATACTCCCACTTTAATTTAGCAATGGCTAAAAGTTTATCAAAGCAGAGACTCTCGAGACAAGTTGGCTATTATAAATTTGTATCTCTTTTCAAATAAATAGATGGATTTACTAAAATAAAATTATGTTATGCTTCAATATGAATTTGATTTTTTTTATCATAGTCATACACACCAAAAGTGTAAATTATGTAAATGTGCGAATCTAAATTACTTGAAATCGATGTTTAGTCAAAAAATGCTTAAACTTTTTTCTCACTGGATTCTGAAACTGGTTTAAATATATACTGTAACTGCAACAAACTCAACCAATAACTGTGCTTTGATTGTACTCCCCATGACAATGCTGTACGCAACTAGTTACTACGGCCGAAATACCACGCACGCGTAAACTAAACTAAATAAACAAGCAACCTGTATGAATCAGTCTATAGAACACAGTTTGACTGCTGCTGTGCGTACTAGTTGTTTTTATGGTTCTGTTATCACTAACGTTTTCTAAAGATATTTATCTCGGAAGAGAGAGTTATACTTTGGCTGGTACTCCTTAATAATTTCAACTACTATACCATACCAGGCCAAAGTGTACAAATTAACCTAGTCCCTCCACAATTCTTAAAAAAAAAAAAAACTTCATACTTCTGTGATATGCTGATATGCAGAAAAGCCAGTATGTCAAGAAATTTACAAAAGACCACCGTCATCAAACTTTTGAACTTCACATCTAAAGCCAACGAGTCAAAATTTGTGAAGCTACATTAAAAACTAAGCACTTTGTGGACTTAAAAGTAAATGTTAAATTGTCACTGGCTAAAATTTTTCCGTTCAAAGTATTACACACACATAATAATTTGGGTAGACCTTCAGAACGACGTCGGAAACTATTTTAAACTAGTACAGTTCCCGTCGCTTCGCTGACGGTTAGACAGGCTAAACTACAGAAAAGAACGCAGCCGTGAAAATTTTGAGCTTCACATTGTGTCAACATTTCTGAATCTGGTATCTCCCAAAACCTCCTCACCCCCATTCATGCAACTTGGGGGCTAACCCCCTCCCCCATTACCCCCACCCCCACCCTTCCCCCATTACTGCCCGGGATAAATTTCACAAACAGACAAACAGACAGGCTAAACTACAGAAAAGAACAGTCATGAAAATCTTGAGCTTCACATTGCCGCCCGTAATACAATTTCTGAATTTTTTTCTCGCAATTTTTTCTCATAATTTCTGAAAGTGTGACGGACGGACGGACAGACGGACAGCTCTCTTATTATAATATACAGTATATAGATTATTGTTATTATTATTATTGTTGTCGTATTAATTAAAGTTTTTGTATGAGACAAATGTGATAAAACGGAGACATGAAACGTTTTGGTCGTTATGTGTAAATAACTATTGTGAGATCTTATTTCTATATTATTTAACTTTATTCTTACTATATGCTTATACTTTCCTAGTATTGTAAAACATTATTATTATTATTATTATTATCATCATTATTATTATTTAGCAGATTAGTTGTGGTTAACTAGATGTGACTTCGTGCATCTTGGAAAATGAAACAACATTATTCATCAGGAGCTGAAAAACGGAAAAAGAAGAAAATAGAGGAGGAGAAGCTTTCCAGTAGCACAGGTGAGATGTGCCACTTGTATATTCTTATGATTACAGTTCAGGCAACTAGGTTAGGTAGACCATCAAGCTAGGCAAGTGCTCAGGAATCGTGTAGAGTAAGCTAGTCTCTGTAATATTTATAATATTTCGAAATGTGAAATTTAATGGATCACATCACCTCAAATTCTGTTCACACAGATCAATTATCAAACAAGATAAGAAAGAGTATTTTAGCAAAATCTAACAGAATATGTAATGTTATGTTCTTCTCAGGAGCACTACTGAAATATTTGGAAAAGCCATCCTCAGCAAAGCATGATGAGTATCATGAGCCAACAGCAGGACCATCCTCTATGCAACCTCAAACACCAGTAGAAGTACAGCCTGATGAACCAACAAGTGGCCCATCTTCTGTTCAGCTTCAAACACCACACACAGGCATTTCCACTGAGCAACAAGAACCAAGATCTGCTCCACCGCTTGATCCGTATGACTGGCCAGTTGTCCTGTCAGATGCCTTGAAGACAGATCTGGTGTCTCAAGGACCATTTCAAATCAGTCCAGATTTCACATTCCCTAAAAGAGAGGACGGTAGAAGCTTTCATCACCATTACATGTACAGAACATTAATTAATGGGGAAAAAATAAAGCGAAGCTGGCTGATGTACTCTAGAAGGAATGATGCTCTTTATTGCTTCTGCTGCAAGGTGTTTTCAAGGAAGTCGAACAAACTAATTACGGATGGACTTTCAGACTGGATAAACGTTGGTTCGCTTCTGAAAGGCCATGAAAATAGTTCAGAACATGCAGATAACATGGCAACATGGAAGGATCTGGAACTGCGGCTAAAAACTGGAACGACCATTGACCAAACTGAAATGTCATTAATGGAGGTAGAACGAAGACGCTGGCGAGATGTTCTCACACGTCTTGTAAGTATAATCCAATCACTGGCAGAGAGAAAACTTGCTTTCAGGGGGTCTTCCTCTACATTGTACAATCGAGACAATGGCAACTTCTTGAAGGAGGTTGAGCTGCTTGCCAAATTTGATCGTGATGAAACAACACATCAGCAGAGTCGAAAGTGGCCAATATAGTCATTCAAGTTACCTAGGAAACATCATTCAAAATC
Source organism: Bathynomus jamesi (assembly GCA_023014485.1). NCBI lineage: Eukaryota > Metazoa > Arthropoda > Malacostraca > Isopoda > Cirolanidae > Bathynomus > Bathynomus jamesi. Next base: position 965,908 of record JAJOZX010000103.1, read on the forward strand.
AGCTCATTGGGTCCATTAGTGGGAAGATCTTGGATGCCATTGTTGCAGAAATAAAACAAGCTAAATATTACTCACTCATTTTAGACTGCACTCCAGACATAAGCCACCAAGAACAGATGTCGATTATTATCAGAACTGTTATAATGGGTGAAGTACCAGAAATAAAAGAATACTTCTTGGGCTTTCTTGAGGCTTCAGAAAGTACAGGACTGGGTTTATCAGTTCTGATTCTGAAGAGACTAGATGAACTGAATATTCACTTTGATGACTGCAGAGGACAGTCATATGACAACGGAGCGAACATGAAGGGCAAGAACAAAGGTGTTCAGGCAAGGCTATTAGAGAAGAACTGTCGTGCACTCTATGTTCCATGTGGGGCTCACACTCTGAATCTTGTAGTGGCTGATGCAGCTAAAGCATCCCCTCCACAGATGCCATCAGCTTCTTTGGCAACGTACAAAAATTGTACAACCTTTTTGCAGCAGCTACACAGAGATGGACAATCCTAAAGAAGCACGTGAACATAACACTCAAGTCTTGGAGTGAAACCAGGTGGGAGAGCCGGCTTAAGAACATTGAGGCTGTGCGATACCAGAGCCACAACATCAGAGAGGCCCTGTTGGAAGTTAGAAACAATGCCACAGATGCCATAGCCAGGACTGAAGCACAAGCACTTGCAGAGGAGGTAGGGTCTTATCGCTTTCAGATTTGCACAGTAGTGTGGTATGACATTCTTCATGCAGTTAACCATGTGAGCAAACTTCTGCAGTCTCCTACAATGCAATCTGATGTGGCAGTCAACCTCCTTACAAAAACAAAAGACTCACTCACCAGCTACAGAAACACAGGTTTTGTTGCAGCACAAGTCGTAGCTAGGGACATATGTGAGGAAATGAATGTGGAGGCTGTGCTGAAGGAGAAGAGGCTCAGATCCACAAAAAAGCACTTTGCTTACGAAGCTCCTGACGAACCATTTACAGAAGCCTTAAAGAGGCTGGAAGTCAAATTTTTCAATGTGGTGGTGGATTGTGCCATCGGGTCAATAAATGAGAGATTCAAAACATTAGATGATGTGAGGGACATATTTGGGGTTCTCCTAAACTTCACCACAATGAACAAGGAAGATTTGTCCTGCAAGTGTGAAGAGCTCTCTAAGATACTGAGCTCTGGAGCTCTCTGACAATGATGGAAGAGAACTGGCCCTCGAAATTAAGAACTTGCCGACTTTAGTGTACCTTCCCACAACATGACTGCATTGGAGCTTCTCTCTCTCATCATCAGAAGCAACTGGAGGAACTATACCCCAATCTCTGGGTTGCACTAAGAATTGCCTGTACTCTACCTGTGACAGTAGCGTCAGCCGAGAGGAGCCTCTCTAAGATGAAGCTAATCAAGAACTACCTCAGATCATCAATGGGGCAGGATCGCCTCAGTGGCCTTGGCATCATAAGCATCAACCAGGACGTTGGCAGGGAGATTTCATATGATGATGTTATTGATGATTTCGCCCAGAAAAAATGTAGGAGGCAAAAATTTTGAAGATACAAACTGTTCTGTATAACTGTTAGCTATTACACGATTGTATCGTAGAGTTAGTAATTGTTTGGTAGTTGATAATTGCATTATTTTTTTATACATAGTTCTGTCATTTATTCTAAATAATGTATAAGCTAATTTTCAGGAATTTCATGAAGAGTATTTTTTCTGTTTGTCTTCTGAAAGTACATATTTGTTGTTTTGGACATAAATGTTTCATTAAAATTGTTTCATAATTGTTTTTTATTAACACAGCCATTTTTTGTATGTGTGTGCTGAGGTGATGTAGTAAGGCGTGAGTTGGTGGATGGAGGGGTGGGGCCTCAAATGGGTATACTGCTTAGGGCCTCCTAATGGCTAGAAACGGCCCTGGTTAGGTCAACTGTACGCCCTTGACGATTGCTTAGGTTAGGTCGTGATATTTTCGTTAGTTAGCCTTATAAAGCTAACTAAAGAAGGCTGGGGGCCCTGATCTTCGGGTGATCCCAGCCTACGACTAAAACTAAAAAAATAAATATATCAACCAGACCAAGGCCTAAACTTGATCAAAGTTTAACAACTCGAACCTTGGCTAAGCTATGCCTATTCTAGTTTAGACCAATTGTACATAGAACATAGGCCTGCCTGGGGTACATGCAGGGGCGTCCATACGAGGGGGCACCAGGGGCCAAGCCCCCTCGTTTTTCAATGGTGCCCCCTCGTTTTTTCGTCAACTGCTTACAGATAGATTTTATCATAAACCCAAAATCCAATCATAATATTTGAAGATAGTAATTGGTTACTATATATATTATTAATATTGTATAATTTCCCATATTGTTGATATTTACTATATATATTATTAATATTGTATAATTTCCCATATTGTTGATATGAAGAGAAAATCCTGTGATTAAAATTAAAACGTGTAAATTTGATGTGGAGAACGCGACTATGAGATCGTTAGGAAGGATATGTTGTACATTACTTAAAGAGCTGAATACTGTCTTCAATAACCTTCTCAGTCCCATGACAATTATTTGTATGTATATTATGTAAGAATAATAAACTTCTATATCACCAAGTTATTGTGTATGTGGTTTCACCCTAATATCATGGACATACAAAGGATGTCTAAAAAAATCCTTATTTTTCAGTATTTAAAGCCCTATAATTTGCCCTCCTAACTGCCTCCAGAAGGCAGGAAATGCTGTCCCAGACAACGTAAATTTAAAAAATTTCCCGGGGGAGCATGCCCCCGGACCCCCCTATATTTGGAAGTGGCCCTTACTTAATTGATCCTGTGGACGTCCACGGGTACATGAATTTGGAAAGGGTAGCCTAGAGCTGATTAGGGACTGTCAAGCTCGTGTCCCTATGCTTGTGATGGATTAGTAACGCAAGTTCTACATAGTAGTCTAAAGTACTAGTAGGCTACACCAATATTTGGTGCTACCTGGATAGCGTGATTCCCACCGTCACCCCAGCCTTTTTTAGTTAGCTTTATAAGGCTAACTAACGAAAATATCACGACCTAACCTAACCAATCGTTAGGTTAACTGTACGCCCTTGACGATTGGTTAGGTTAGGTCGTGATATTTTCGTTTGTTAGCCTTATGAAGCTACCTAAAAAAGGCTAGGGTGACGGTAGGAATCACGTTATTAAGTAGCACCCAATATTTTCTTATCTAAAATTTAGAATAACTCAAAGCTAAGGACTGTATACATCGTTAGCATAGGCCTTAACTTAAATCTAACACAACTAAACTTACAGAAACACTGGGAACATTTCGCCAATATTCTCCCATCGCATTGGTTTGTACCCTATCGAAATTGAGGATCTAGTTTGGCCTACGTCAAACGAGCTAGGCCTAGCTGCCTTCCTGCAACAGCAGTTTCAAACAAGACAAGCCCAACCCAATTTAAAATTAACATAAAATCTGGTCTTCATAGAAATCTTGGCTATTTATTAAGCACTAGCCCAAGAAGTCTTGGTTGATAGTAACTACTAATAAACTTACACATTCTAGCCTACTTACGTTTGGTCGCTCCTGAGTAGGCTTCTTAAAAATATTCTTCAGAGAAACTATTACATATGTCATAAACTGAGCAATCATCAATGACACGAAACATTTCAGTCACAGAGTAGCAGGTAAAAATGTGCGAGTATTACAAAACTGATTGGCAGAGCGAAACTGAATAAATATCCATAAGCCATTCTCCAGACATCATTAACTTAAAACATAAGATATGATCACCTGCAACTGCAATCGAAGATCACACCAACACACACGTGACAATTTCGTAAGTTGGAAAGTGGGTGGAGCCTAAAGCGGATAGTTTCCGCCTAATTTGATGACATAAAAAGTACCCATGTGTTTGTCATTATTTTTCATCTTTGTGATCTGCATGTGCAAAGTTAGTTAATTAGGCCGCATATTATATGAAGACTAAAGCGGTTTCCTTTTCGTCCAAAATTTGACTTGGCTTGAAGTCACATTCTTTTACTGATTTCAAGTCAGATTTGTGGACGAAAAGAACGCGGAAATTTGAGTTTGGGACGTCCATTGTAAACAAAACTGTTAGGCCTACTTCATAGTTCATGGGTTAAACCGCTAAAGACTTAGCCATTCATCCGGACACTCAGCACGGGGAAGCAGGATCCTAACTTCAAATTTTTATCATGAATCCGACCCACAATAAGGTTGAACAAGGCTTAGACTGTAGCCTAGGTTTCAGCTTGCTATCGCGACCCTATCATAGGCCAATATAGACCCAAAATTGCAATGATTGAAGGCAAATTCTTTACTTAAGGCATATAAATGTATAAATTTAATCTAACATAACCTAATATCAATAAAATATATTTTCTTTTATACATGAGCTTAAATAATGCAATGAATTCCCAAAATACCTTTGATTCTTCAGACGAAAAATATTTATTTACACTATTATTGAATCTTACACTATTATTTGCACTATTAAAAATCGTTCTAATGCTTTTAGGGATTAAATACTGTATTACTTGTCTGATTGTTGTATTTAGTCCTATTTACTATTAAATTTTAGTACAGTAGCTTTCATGACTATTATGACCAAATTTAATGTATAGTGCAAACAGAATTAATTTTTTATGTCAAATATAAGCAGTGTTGGGAGTAACGGCTTTACTAGTAACACCGTTACTATGTTACTTTTTTAGTAACTAGTGGTAACGCCGTTACTTTTGAGATGTAACGAAAATGGTAACGACACTACTTTTAAGAGCGATTTCAATCGTTACTCGTTACTTTCAAACTGATCATTTAACTAGTATCTTTTATTAGCTGTTAATTAGCTGTTAGCTCCTCCAAACGAGGAGGACTATTATATGCCACTTTTGAAAAACTAGTGTCCTGAAATCGAACAACACACTCCTAAAACTCTGCAAAATTAGTTGTTTTTTTTGGACAGGCCATTTTTTTATTTGAGTTCATATTTTGATTTTTTTGTCATATATAGTATAATTTGGTATTATTAAGGCTTTTTTACTCTTTAGTCTTTTCTTAAAAGTAACGGTAGTGGTAGCGGTAACGCGTTACTTTTTCATAGAAGTAACTGAAGCGGTAATGACGTTACTTTTTTATCAAATGTAACGGTAGAAGTAACGCTGTTACTTATAGAAAATAACGTGCCCAACTCTGACTACAAGTTCGTATGTGTGTCCTAAAAGAATTACCCTACATAACTATCGGGTGAATTTTAAACATCTGACACTTAAAATGTTTGTATATTTTGTTTACGAAACTGAAATAAAAGCATGACATTTTTACTCTACTTTCTCTACACATGGGGAATTAGTCCCCTAGTACAAAACATGTTCTATGTGATGTCCTCTCAGCTCATTAACTATTTGTACACGAACAACAAAATTTTGCAGTATACTCTGGACAAAGTGTCTGTTGAAAATCTGAGAAATTTCTTATCCAAATAATGCTTTCAATTCTTCTATTGTGTATGGATCATGTTTAAACACTATGCTTTAAGTAACTATACAGATAAAAGTCACAGGGGTTTAGATCTGGTGACGTTGATGGCCATGATATTCCTTTATCATAAACTGCAAGAAATTTGTTGGACAGGAGTCTTTTGTATAAAGTATCGTGAGCCGAGAGGACATCACATAGAATATGTTTTGTACTAGGGGACTAATTCCCCATGTGTAGAGAAGGTACAGTAAAAATTTCATACTTTTATTTCAGTTTATAAAACGATGCAAACCTTTTAAAGTGTCACAGGTCTAAAAAATCACACCATATGAACCTTGTGTTATCTTATATGTGATCATAATCATACTTAATTATGTTTATTACATAATCATAACTACGAAGTTTGTTTTGTATTGTAATTAGTCATAATACTTATACTACCAAATCGCAAATACATATACATATATATATATATATATATATATATATATATATATATATATACGAGTGTATATATAAAGTGCTTTTATCTTATAATTACTCTCTAAGAGCCCAGTAAAGCTTAAAGCTTAAGAGCCAAACTACACGGGAAAAATAAAGAAATATATTTTGTAAAAAATTATTGTAATATTGTAAAATGTAAAATTGTAATATTTATTTTTACCAGTAGAGATTCAATTAGTATTTTTAATATAAATGTTTATTAATAATAACTGCGCCTTATAAATTTATTAAAGAATGCTTACCGCTTAATTTTATAATTTGTTTTAATATTAACACTTCATCATGAATACAATCTGCAATTTACATTTAATTACTTCTATTATAAAATGAAGGTTTATTATTAATTTTAAGAGTTAAAGTCTTTTCACTGAGAACCCAATTATTTTTTTAAGTTGTTCTATAATAGGTTACACCTAATTCAATTTATTCCATTTTTAAACGCCTCCATCAAAATTTCTGGTTCTAAAAATAAGTTCATATGGAATACATATACAGTCAGTGATGGGCAGTATCTAGATACATGTATCGCCGATACGTATCGATCGATACTTTTGTATCGGTATCGCTTTAGCTACTTGACAAAAGTATCGATTTATCGGTATCGCTTTAGCTACTTGACAAAAGTATCGATTTATCGGTATCGCTAAGGTCAATTTTCTTAAATGTATCGAAAAAAATCGATACTTCGATACATCGATACATTAATAAGAATTTTTAAATATTTAAATAGATTTTATAATATGACACTACTGAGTTATATTTATGAATATACATAAATAATAATATTATTAAATATTTATTTAATGACAGTACTACTCTACTGGTCACGTCACACAGTACGACGCAACGTTTAAACACGTTTGTACTTGTGTTATTTAGATTAATTAACCATAATATAGAAACGCTCATAATATAGAAACGCTCATATAATCAGGGCCGGATTTAGGAGTGGGCAAAGTGGGCAGCTGCCCATGGGCCTCCACATCTTGGGGGCCTCCACATATTGACAAGCCATTATCAAAATAGAAAAAAACCGAAACTAGAAAAACCCGATAGATGATCAACAAAAAAACACGCGCATCCAATACCACTGTAGTACATAAATTTTACCAATTACTATTTGTTGTGTACTGATTATTATTTTGTTTTTATACTCTTTTAGGCCTACTCTCACTATAATGGAATCCCAGCTAACCCGAGGCTTTCATTTTTTTGCAGAAATGAGTGGAATGGACAGACACAAGAGTGCACGATGTTTTGAAGTGTATGTATGTTAATTATATTATGAATCTTATGGATGACTTCAATTATGTCTTCCCCTAAGGTAGGGGGGCCTCCACACGTCTAAATCCGGCTCTGCATATAATATAGAAACGCTCATTGGTGTTGCAACACTATTGGCCACGCCCACTCGGTGTTGAGTTTAAACAGGTTCATACTTGTAACGCAGCGATTCCTCAGCGAGCAGGCCCCCCAGCAACAAACAGTGTTGGGCACTAAAGCGTTAATCCGATAACAGTTAATTAACGAAGTTAACTTTTTTTAACGGACTATTAACGGAAGTTAATTTCCATTTATCGTTATCGGACCAGTTAACTTCCGATAACTCGATATTTAGTCTGTTAAAGTCCGTTAACACGTTAACTGCGAGGAGTCATTCACGGAAGATCACCGCTCCGCGAATGAATTCAAACCGCCATAACTTCAGTCTGCTTCCAGATCTCGCAAGGGGAGGTTGGGGAGGCCCAAGAGGTCAAGACTGGCAGTTGGGCCTAACTTTGAGAAGTTGGTCTTTCTGAAGGGCAACCAGCACATTGTGTCATAGTCTTTAATAAATGTGCCTAAAATTTAATTTTACCTTTCAGTTCCCGCCATAATAATTCTCTGGTAAATTAAAATTTAGTTAATGGTTAGTGGTTACAAGGGTTTCAAAACATGTAATCAGTACATTTTTTATTAAAAATAAAAATAAAAAGTTATTAAGCAAAAAAGTTGCAAAACTTGATAAAAATACAGTTAAATACCTATTTATTGTTGGATTTTGCATAAATAAACATTTTCTATGGGTTTTAAAGCTTTTTTCCTTGATTTTTTTAAATGTTAGTAAAGAAATAGTTATCGTTAACGGACTATCGTTAACTTCCGTTAACTTTGTAGTAAAATTATCGGATTATCGTTATCGGAGTTAAAAATTGGGGTTAACGGATTATCGTTATCGAAGTTAACTTTTTGGTTAACGGTGCCCACCACTGGCAACAACTAAGTGATGCTGCATCTGACGGAAGTGCAGATGATTTCTTCTGTTATGAGTCTGCTTCCACTAATGTCTCTGCAACCCAAGATTCCACTAAGATGGAAGTTTTACAGTATCTGGGTGACGGAAGTCATTCTCTCCAATCTCTGAGGCAGTACCCAGGAATTCTACGGGTCTTCCTGAAGTATAACACACCACTAGTCCACTACCATCCTCTGCTCCTGTAGAACGGTTGTTTAGTTTGGCTGGTCACATTCACGCTCCAAAAAGGAATAGACTGTCTGACCAGATGTTTAGCCAGCTGGTATTTTTGAAGGGTAATAGTAATTACTTTTAATTGTTAGTGTAATATTTTCAGTCATTCATGTATCCTACAAAATTAAAACATACTTTCATTAAATAAAGCAATTGTTTTTATTTACATCTATAAAACCCATTAAAATGTCGTTGATTTTACTTACAGTGCGTACAAATTACTAGTATAAACAATAATATGTAATACCTACATATTAAATGAATAATTATAAAAATGTACCGGCGATACATGTATCGGCGATGCATGTATCGGTATCGGTATGCTTAAGACATCTAGAAAGTATCGGCGTATCGGTATCGCCTAAGACGTTCTTCATGTATCGATGTATCGGTATCGCTTTAGCGATTTTCATGTATCGATGCCCATCACTGTATACAGTATATATGTACATACTAAATTGCTTGTAAAGACTATGATTTAATTGCGATAAATGCATCGTGGCTTAGCACTGAAACACGTGACTTTGTAGGGGAGTCTCAAATTAGAGGTTATAGACTTTTTTAAGAACAGAATAGGTAGGCGAGGAGGCGGTGTTATGTTGTATATTAAAGATAATATTGCGAACGTTATAGAAGTAAAGCACACAATTTCAGAACCGATAGATTCGACTATAGCAGAACTTAAATTGAACGATTTCAAACTTGTTGTTGCGATTATATATAGGCCCCCTAATCAAACAGCTGATACGGACGAAGCGTTATATGGTGAACTAAAGAGAATAATAGGTAGTGAGCAGGCCTTAGTTATGGGTGACTTTAATTGCGCCAACGTGAATTACGATACAATGCAGGGAGACGCGGAAGGTAATCGTTTAGTTAATTTTCTCGAGAATCGATAGCTTTCTTATTCAAAAGGTTGGGGAACCTACGAGGTTGGACAGTATTTTAGATTTAGTAATAACTACGGATGATAGGCTAATTACTGATCTTCAAGTAATAGAACCGTTAAGCAATAGTGATCACAATATGGTAGAGTTTGTCCTCTCAGTAAGCCATTCGAAACCAGCTAACTCAACTAAAATTCCTAACTTCCAGTACGCAGACTTTTGTAAATTTAGAAATGAATTGTCGCACGTCAATTGGGAAAACGTAATGGGGATCTCAAACGCAAAACTAATGTGGGAATCGTTTGAAACAGTATTTAAAGGACTATAAATAAAGAATGTGTACCGTACAAAATTAAGCGTGCGAAAGTAAACAACAAGCCCTTATGGTTTACTTCTAGAGTAGGAGACATTATAAAGAGTAGAGATAGGGCTTATAGGCTACATAAGTGCGATAAAGACAATTTGTGGTTACGAAACAACTACATATCTCTAAGGCGTGAAGCGAAGCGAAAATGTAATAAAAAAGTCCAAGCGCGAATTTGAAATCTCCATAGCTCGTAACGGTAAAGAAAACACCAAGCGATTCTTTCAGTACGTCAACAATAGAAATCAGTAAAAAGTGTCTTGGGGCCGTTGAAAAATGTTAACGGAGAGCTAGTTTCTGAAAACAAGGAAATGGCGTTTAGTATGTCAGGGAAGGAGTTAGCAAGCGTAGAACAGGAAAAAGATTTAGGAGTTATAGTCACTGGTGATTTAAAAGTAGCGAAACAAAGTACAGCAGCTGTCAATAAAGCGAACAAAGTGCTAGGTTTTATAGCTCGGAATTTTGAGTACAAATCGCGCTATATTATTGTTCCTCTTTATAAATCATTAGTTAGACCCCATTTGGAGTACGCGATGCATATGCGAAAAGATATAGACAAAATCGAAAGAGTTCAAAGACGAGCAACTAAGATGATTTCGTTGCTTAGGTCGAAGTCGTACGAGGATAGGTTTAAGGAGTTAAAATTGACTACACTCGAGACTAGGAGGCTAAGGGGTGATCTAATCCAGGTTTTCAAAATTATGAATGGGTTCGATAATGTAGATAGAGATAGCTTTTTCGAAATATCTCAATATAATAGGACTAGAAATAACGGGTGTAAGTTGACAAGTAGAAGGTTCGAGAGAGCAGTTGGCAAAAACTTTTTTACGCATAGAATAGTAAATAGGTGGAATAGTTTGCCGGTAGAAGTAATTAGTAGCACGTCTATAAACATATTTAAAAATCGATTAGACGCATATGTTGATAGATTAGGTATAGTTTAAGGTAGTAAAATTAAGTCTTTGTGGTTCGGAACCCACGTAAAATTGTAGGTCCCCTCCGCCACCACGGAGGACACGCATAATACAAAATTACGAACACAGTTAGGTAGACCAGCCATGAGTGGATCCTAGGGTCTTTGTTGGTCTGAAACATTATAACAGTATAACATAACATGTATATGCAGGACTTGCCCTCACCAGGTTTCGAAACAGGCACCGCTTGACAAGAAAGTGAGGACACTAGCCACTGTACTACACTAGTGCAGTGAGTGTCGCGTGTAATGTAATGGGTAGAACCCTCACTTTCTTTTCAAAAGGTGGTGTGGTGGGTTCGAACCATGGTAGGGACAATCTTTGATCATACAAAATCGTGCGTACACACACACACACACACACACACATACATATATATATATATATATATATATACAATGTGTGTATATAGAATTTATTTATTTATTACAAACTGTACATAACAATTTGTTTGTGTTAATAACAAGAATATATGTCACTGTTTCAATGAATTTACATATTAGAAATCTCTCTCTCTCTCTCTCTCTCTCTCTCTCTCTCTCTCTCTCTCTCTCTCTCTCTTAGTTCATTTGCACACGAACATGCACGCACATGTCATACACGTATGATATTGATCCGCGTGCCAGAGCACGGTTTAATAAAATAAGAAATAATCCTTGTTTTAGTGTGTTTTTGTCATTCATAAAAAATAATAATATATAAAGGCCTGCAGTGTGTGTGTGTGTATATATATATATATATATATATATATAATATATATACACGTATGATACAACTCGGATAACTTTTACGGAATACACAACGTATACACACGGAACAAGGAACTCTTCTGGGTGGGATAATTAAATCCACTACAGTCCGAATAAGTAATGGTAAATGGTAAGTACTGAAGTTTTTCTTTTTCATGATGGAAGCCCAGTGTGGGCAACGGGTCACCAGCAAAGAGGTTCCAAAATATAGCTTCCCTCACCAGCTATCTATTAAGCGGATAGGACCCAGCTCTAGAACAGGGTCTAGGGTTTAGCTGTGTGATTTAAAATCACAATTTTTATTTTTATGCAGAAGGAGGAGCCAAGGGCGAATGCCCGCAAAAACGCCCAAACCCTCTATAGAAGAAGAAAAGAGCCAAAATCAAGGTCCAAGGTTTTCGAGATCCCTGGACGCTCTGCGTTTGAAAGATTAGAGGTCATAGACAGGGGGAAAGACGGATTGAGGAAGATTGTTCCAGAGTTGACCGGTTGAGTAGATGAAACGTGGAAAATACCGATTAACTCTTGCCTTAGAGATTTGGATAGAAAAAGAATGAGAATGTGCCGAAAGTCTGGTACTGCGTGCTCTCCTTAAAGGAGGTAGCATGCAATTAGAGAGCAGAAGAGCAGTGCCTGTTATAAGAGGTGATTAGTAAAAAGAGAGTTAAGCAACATTGCGGTGGAGAGAGGGAATAAGACAGTCACTAAGAAGCAGGGAATTGGTGAGACGAAAAGCCTTTCATTACACTCGGTCAAGTAGAACTATGTGGGTTGAGTTACCACACACATGAGAAGTGTACTCCCGTACACGGGCGGACAAGACTCCTGTACAGAGATATCAACTGACTGCGGGTGAAGAAACTGCGGAGGCTGGGAGGCCGTACAACACGTCTAACTTCTTAGAAGCTGTTTTAAAAAGAGAGTATTTGCACAGAGAAACATTTCAGTTATATTCATCCTTATTTTTTGTGCCATGCATTGGATAGTTATTAAAAGTTTACCGTTTGTTTGCAAAAATTTAACAAATAAATTTAGTTTAACTCCAACATATAGTTAAAATATTAAAGAATTTGAGGAAAATAAAAAATAAAAAGTTAAAAAGCAAAAGTTTTCGTACATTTATTTACAAAATTATTTAATACTTTTTCTGTCCCTCTGAGGCTTGAAAAATGTTAAAAAAATGTAGTACTTGGTTGTTTATTGATTAGATACTGTTGCCAATTCTGAATTTTAGAATTTTTTCTGACTTTTCATGGAAGACGGATGACTGTACAAACCATTAGCAAGCAATGGGTCGTCGTGGTAAAGAGCTGTCTGCAGATCTTAAAAGAGCTGCTATTGCTGCACAAGAGTCTGGAAAGAGTTATAGGAAGATAGAAGAACTTCGAATTTCATTTACGACGGTTGCTGCATTTATAAAGAATGTAAAGGCTTTGGAACAATCGAAACTCTACCAAGGTGTGAATGACCTTGCAAGATTTCAGAACCTACAGCAAGACGGATTGAAAGAATGGCTGCTGCCAATCCATGAGTGACTGCAGGTGATATTTGCAAGACATTAAAACTGTCTAAGATCGATGTCCATCCCTCTAATATACGTCGTACATTGAGAAAGAATGGTCTGCATGGAAGAGTTGCACGAAGAAAACCCTTGCTACGAAAAACGCACAAAGAAGCTCGTTTAAAGTATCTCAAGAATCATCAAAATGATGGATTTACATTCTAGAAGAAAGTTCTCTGGATAGACGAGACTAAAATTGAATTATTCGGGAACAACCGAGCAACGGTATGTTTGGCGAAAATTAAATACTGTACTACATTCAAGGAAAAAACATCCTTCCTGCGGTTATACACCCCAGCTAACAATTTCACGTAGATACAACGTTGTCACAACGTTGCATTTTAGTAAGAATTACGTAGCACTGTGACGTAGATAAAACGTAAATATGTGTGGTCTCATTTACGTCTTCACAACGTTATGATATTACGTAAATTTTACGTAGATACAACGTTGTCATAACGTTAAGATTTAGTAAGGATTGTTATATTACGAAGACTTTACGTGGATACATCGTTGTTTTAACGTTGAGATTTAGTAAGGATTATGTTGCAATCTGACGTAAATTTGTGGTCCTAGTTACACCATTGTAACCCAAACCTTTCATTGTGTAGCCCTCACCATTTTGTACCTATATACAAACACACAAATTATGTTTTCAAATTTTTATTTCAGTTTAGTACATCATCATTCTGACACAGTTTACATAGTTTGATATAATGAACAAGTTCCCATAACTGCAAACGGTTTAGTCATCTTGACCAGACTGTTCTGACTCCAGATCATCCCGATCCACCACTGGTCTGAAACTTTCTCTTAGAGGCAGGCTCCTATAAACAAATAATATTTATAAGAACAGAGAAAACATAAAAACAGGGATAGATTTTTTAGGACATTAACGAACACCACTTAGGGTTGTTCCATTTGAAAATACCATGGGGTTTTTGGACTGATGCAAAATTAAATTGTGGGGGGTACGGGGGTTAGAAAAAATCAATTGAGAGGGAGGGGTGTTGACACCAGGGGAACGTAAAATGATACATGCCATTCTCAAAATTAAATTCAGAAGGGAGATATAAAGAAGTCTCTAAAAGGTTTTCAGGTCGCCCCCCCCCCCGCATGACGTTTAAATGGAACAGCCAGTACATAAACAATCTGCATGCCAACGGCGATTGCGTTCTTGTAATGTAGCCCAAGCTAAATTAATTTTTGCGAAGAATAACCTGCAGGTGAAGTCGACCCTTGATGACTTCAGCCCAGTGATCTCGGTTTACTTGCAGCAGTGATTCAAACCTAACCTAACTTACCTAACTAACCTAAGCTAAACTAAACTGATCAGAAAATGAGTAAGTCTGGAAGAACATGTTCATTTCTGGAAGTTGCAAGGAGATGTCTTATGCGGTCATGCCTTTTCTGATAATACAATACATATATACAGGACATTTATCTCTGAGTTGTGAAGTCAGACAACGTTTACCGATATTAAGGAATTGCAAAACAAATGACGAAAGCAGGCGCTCTGTCTCAGCTGGCCCTCGTGTTTACAGTCTGCAGTAGTATTGCCAGATCATATATGAATTATCGTACCCAAACCCTAAAACTGTTGTATATTTCTAAAAAGTTACACTCGAAGCTCACCATGTACCGGCGAGAAGGGATTTAAAATTTTAATACTTAAATTAGTAGAAATAGTAACTACAGTATATTAATATTACGTTAATTCATGTACTACAACATTAGGTAATTTATATATTTTCATTACTAGTAAATTTACATGTACTGTACTTTCGAAAATTAAGTTTCTAATTAATCACAGAGGATAGAATTTAGTCGAACAAAGGCGCCCTATTTGAAATAGTATCATAGTATGTAACTCCATTACAGTTTTGTAACAAAGAATGATGTAATACGAAACTATATGCTGTGGATGTAAAACCTTATGTACACACAACATCTATGCTACGTACAAAAAAATTACGTCAGAAGTTTACTTGTACTTCACGTGTATACGTCGTCATTATGCAACGTTGTATCAACGTTGCAATATAACGTCTAAGTTTTACGTTGTGACTACGTCAGTTTCTGACATGACCGAGATTCAACCAGGATACAACGTTGTATTTACGGAGTGTGTTTGCTGCGATGGTGGTGGTAATTTGGTTCTTTGGAGATGCTTTAGTCTTTCTGGTCCAGTAAAGCTTGTCGTCATTAATGGAATCTTAAATTCGAAGAAATATTAGGAAATTTTAGAAGAAAATGTATTGCCTTCAGTTCGGGAGCTGTGAATAGGTCGTAATTCGAGTGGCCCAGTCAAAGCCCAGATCTCAATTTAATCTAGAATTTATGGTTTGATTTGAAAAAAAGCTGTCCGCAAGATAAGTCCTTCGAATCTGAATGAATTGCAACAATTTTCTTTAGAAGAATGGACTAAAATTTCTGGTGAGAGATGTCAAAACCTTGTAGAAAAATATCCAAAACAAATCATTGAAGTCATCCGAGCAAAAGGTGGACACAAAAAGTATTAAATAATTTTGTAAATGTACGAAAACTTTTACATTTTGACCTTTTTTTTCATTCTCCTCAAATTCTTTGATGTTTTACATTATATGATGGAGTTGAGCTAATTTTTTTCTTTGTTAATTTTACCACAGATGAACAGAAAACTTTTCATAACTATCCTATTCATGGTACAAAAGATGAAGATGAATATAACCGAAATATTTCTCTATACGAGTACAGAGAAATATACCCAGCAGGAAAATTGTAAACCGATTCCGAGCCTCTCTTTCCTTGAGGAGGTCTTATAAAAAGCGAAAACGCTCGGAATATTTTTCATTTTCCCTGCGTGTTATATCACAATAAAGCTCACGTGAAAATTTTGAACTCGTGTGTGTGTGTGTGTGTATAAACCTGGTAAAGGTTTTGTGCGTCGGTCACTCTTCACACGAAGGTCAAGCTGATGGGGTCACCTCTAGGCTTGGCCTGATGGAGGAGCTACTTGTTTTCTTGCGATTTCCATCGCACACAACCAGGCACACCCGGCTCATCTGATACCGTCCTGAGCCAGGCATCTAGTCTTTTTATGAAGATTTCAACTTTGACCCCTATAACGTTCTTGAGTCCTTTGGAAGTTAGTTAAAAAGTCTTGGCCCTCTGACAACCAAGCTATTTTCGTTTAGTGTTGAGGGTGTCCCTTGTTGGGCCTTTAATTTGGGAACACTAACCATTCTACTTCTTCTATTTTCCAGTGTTGTTTGGATGTTAATTGGGTTTAGTTTGAGGTTAGGTACCAGTTTTTTATCATTTTCCATATGTAAATTATGGTGTATTCCAGCGAATACAGATTTAATTTACGTAGTCTTTCCCAGTAGTTGAGTTCTTTGCAGCCATCACTCTTGGCTGTGACATTCCTCTGGACTCCTTCTAGTTTATTAATTTCTTTTTGTACCGGGACTCAAGACTGAGCAGCATTCAAATTTTGGTACGATCAGCGTTTTTAGTAGGGGAATCATTACCTTCTCGTCCTTTCTTTTGAAGGTTCTCAGCAGCTGTCCCGTAATTCTTTTTTTGTTTTGTTTATCTATCTGGTTCTGTGTTTCAAATTTTGCATCATCGGCAATTATTACCCCTAAATCTTTTGCTTTTGTGCTTCTCTGAATTTCCTGTCAATCTGGGGGATAGTATGCTGTCTAAGTTCTTTATTTCTTCCATATCTTAAGAGCTGAAATTTCTCGGTGTTAATGCAAAAAACAAACAAAACACCTTTATTGTGGATCATTCACAATCCATAGCCACTTAACCTAACATACAAGCAAAGGTGGGCAGGACCGAGTTCCAAAAGGACCGAACTCCAGGAACTCGGTCCTTTTTAAAGACCGTGAGCGGGAAAGTCGGTCCTTTTCTCAGTGAGGACCGAAATGAGGAGCGACGGTCCATTTTTAAGCAATTCCGGACGGTCCAGTCCGGACGTTTTTTTTTAGTGATTTTAGTGTGTTTAGTGATTATTTGAAGTTCTAAAGAAGATGGATCGTTTCCTCCAGAAGACTCAGAAAGAGACTGAGACTGAACTGAAACTTGTTTCAACACCTGGAGGAGACGAAGAATCTACTGATGTTAGTGCTTCAACTTCAAGTCAAGCAACTGGAGCTCCTAGCGGAAGAACTGAACCCGGCAATCCCTGGCCGTACCTGGACAAATACTTTGAATACCTGGGCCCCAAGGGTGAGCAGAACCTGGAGTACAAGTGCTTGCTGTGTTCATCAAGTTTAACACGCCTATCCCATCCAGTGCCGCCGTGGAGAGGCTCTTCTCTTTGGGGAAGGACGTCCTCAAGCCGAAAAGGTCAGGGCTCAGTGACAGCCATTTTGAAATGCTAGTCTTCTTGAAGGGAAACTCAAGCATTTAACTTAATAACTTTTTTCCATCATTTATGTATTGTAGTAATTATAATTTACGTTAATAAAATTAAAGATTTCCGGTGTCTTTAATTTCATTTTTCATTTTAATCAAATTTTTCACTTATATTATATATAAGCAGTGGTGGGCGCGGTACCAAAATTTGGGGGTGCGTTACGCGGTACTGCGGTACCTCAGCATGCCCAGTGCGTTACGCGGTACTGCGGTACTTTTTCAGGTCCCCCTGGTGCGTTCCGCGGTACTGCGGTACTGCACACAAGAACAACACAAGTAATAGCACATATTTTCAGAAATTGCATATCGGCGATTTCGCACCTGAACTTTCTGCCATAATGGCTAAAAATCGATCTTTGTCACAGAAATGTAACACACGTGCAACCGGCTCAAAAGCAAGCACTGCACTGAGGCGTTGTGATAGGATGGCAACGTAACATGTTCTGAACGAAAACTTAACGTGTCTAGAGTTAGGCTGATGCAACACACGCAGCATTCGTCTTACTGTACTCCTGTAATAAGGTTTACTTCAAAAAAAGTGTTAATTTTTTGAAAAGTCGTGTTTGTCGGTACCGCGGAAAGTACCGCGGGAAATTTGAATGCGGTAGCGGTACTGCTGTACTTTCAGCGATCCTTTGCGGTACTGCGTTATGCGGTACCGGTTTGGTAGTGCGGTAGTACCGCAGTACCGCAAAAAATACCGCAAGTGCCCAGCTTTGTATATAAGGACCGAGTCGTTCCTAGGTCCTATCTATTCAGAAAGGACCGTGACCGGGACCGTCGGTCCAGTTTGAGGCAAGGACCGGGACCGTCGGTCCTTTTTGAGGCCCGGGTGCCCACCTTTGCATACAAGTACAATCTTACCTATTATACACTGAGCTTAATACAAAAATATGGCCAACATAGCCACTTAACCTAGCATACTGGCATACTGTTTGATTAATTACCTGACAATTGTATGTATATTGTTATTACACAAGACATCAGTAACTGAAAAAGATAATTTGTATACGTAGAAGAAAATAATTTCAGCTTAATGAAAAAATCAGAGAAATTATGAAAATAAAAAAAGTTTAATAAAAATACCAATGAATTATGGGAAGCTGAGTTCTGATATGATTTTGTGGAAACTATATTTTAAATTATTAATTATACAACAAACATATATATATATATATATATATATATATGAAAAGAAGGATCAACACAACGGCAAACATTTTCATTTATTTGTACATCAGACGTTTCGACAAATCTTTTGTCATCATCAGTGAGTTAAGTCTTAAAACCTTAAAACAAAATTGAAAAGTGAAAGTTACATCAATACAATATTAAGACCATTAAAATTAAAACCTTAAAGCAAAATGAAAATTGCATCAATACAAAATTAAAACATTTAAATTTCATCACTATAAAAACTAAAATTAAATTAAATTTCATCACTATAAAAACTAAAATTAAATTACCTCAATAGGTAAATACACAATGTTTACATCCACCTCCATACTTGGCAAAGTCTAAGAGACCACTAGGTGGTCAGGGGATTAGAAAGGGTATATCTGTGAAACACGGTTGGTTGTCAAAAGAGTCGTAATTTGTAGGATGAGCTATTATTATTAAGGGAGGGTTTGTTTCTATAGATGTACAAAGATTCTAAAATTCGGAGTTCTGTAAGGTTATTGGATCTAGTTAAAATTTCAAACTGAGTTTTGTGAAGGGGATGGTCGTTTTCATTACTGTGGTTTCTAATTGCGGATTGTGGAGGGCTACTGAGGGGACGGTTGGTACGGACTGACAAGCCCAAATGTTGAGAAAGGCGCACCTCCAGTTGGAGTTGAGTGCTGCCAATATACGCAGCCTTACAGCTGTCGCACGTGTATTTGTAAACAACATTGGGGCATACAGTTTTGGGGAATTCATCTTTGAACTTTAAAAAATTTGATAATTTAAGTGGGTTGACGAAGGCGAATCTAAAATTTATTTGGGGATAACTAGACTTGAGTAGTTTGGACAATTCACCTCGAATACGCAATGATAAATAACCATAAAAAGGTAATTTAATATATCTGGTTTCTTTTTGTACTGTAGTTACGGGGAGTTTAGTATCAAAAGTGTTATTTAAAAATTTCTTTAATTGGTTATCGAATAGATGAGAAGGGTAGTAATTGTTAATAAAGTAGCCCTCCACAATCCGCAATTAGAAACCACAGTAATGAAAACGACCATCCCCTTCACAAAACTCAGTTTGAAATTTTAACTAGATCCAATAACCTTACAGAACTCCGAATTTTAGAATCTTTGTACATCTATAGAAACAAACCCTCCCTTAATAATAATAGCTCATCCTACAAATTACGACTCTTTTGACAACCAACCGTGTTTCACAGATATACCCTTTCTAATCCCCTGACCACCTAGTGGTCTCTTAGACTTTGCCAAGTATGGAGGTGGATGTAAACATTGTGTATTTACCTATTGAGGTAATTTAATTTTAGTTTTTATAGTGATGAAATTTAATTTAATTTTAGTTTTTATAGTGATGAAATTTAAATGTTTTAATTTTGTATTGATGCAATTTTCATTTTGCTTTAAGGTTTTAATTTTAATGGTCTTAATATTGTATTGATGTAACTTTCACTTTTCAATTTTGTTTTAAGGTTTTAAGACTTAACTCACTGATGATGACAAAAGATTTGTCGAAACGTCTGATGTACAAATAAATGAAAATGTTTGCCGTTGTGTTGATCCTTCTTTTCATCTGTAAGCTCCGGTTCCCTAAGGAGAAGTCAATAGCTTTGATATATATATATATATATTTTTTTTTTATTTATTTTTTTTTTTTTATGTCAGATTGGTCGAGTGGATGAATGTTTGAATAGGGGAGTGGTGGCGGATTAATGAGTGGGGGTCACTTATTACAAACTAACATTGATGAGGGAATTCACAGGAAATCGCTGATTCTACTTTTATTTATTACTGATACAAGCACAGAGTAATTATGCTGAGTTAATTATTAGTTATTAATTCAATAATGCTTACAACAGTTAGTTAAGATGCTTGTGTTTAGTATACTGTATAACCTGCCTTTGGCGTTTCCTTGGCTGAACCTTTCTCTCCTGGCCTCCCGCCATTAACCTCTTAGGACCCTTGGAGCTCCTAGACCCGACTTACATAACCCATCCTTGGGGATGCCCAGAAGTGGGGAAAGGGGTTTGGATAGCCTTATTTAGGCCTTCCTTTATACAGCACATACCCATACATACATATATCATTTTATAACATTATATATATATAGTGTTGGGAGTAACTGCGTTACTTTTTTAGTAACTGTAGCGGTAACGCCGTTACTTTCGAGAAATTATGACGAAAATGGTAACGGCACTCCTTTTTAGGGCGATTTCAATCGTTACTCGCTACTCGTTACTTTCAAACTGATCATTTGACTAGTATCATTTACAGTGGTGGGCACCGTTAACCAAAAAGTTAACTTCGTTAACCGCTAATCCGTTAACCAAAAAGTTAACTTCGTTAACCGTTAATCCGTTAATTCGTCAAACATGTAACGGAAGTTACCGATAAACCGTTAACGTTAACTTTTATTATAAAAAAAATGAAAAACACAATATATATATAATTTAATTTTCCCTCTTCTTCTCGTTCTCCATTTTGTCCATGAGATGCATGTTGCCCTTCATGAAAATTAGCATATCAAAGTTTTCATCAGACAGGGATGATCTCTTGGCCCTCAGGATGTCCTTGCCCACCATAGAGAACAAACGCTCCACTGCAGTACTGGAGGGGATGGCTGTGTTGAACTTGATGAACAAGTCCACCAACACTTGCTCACCCAAGAAGGCAGCATCTGTCAGCAAGTCCTTGGAGTTGGTCTCCAGCCAGGTCTTGACCAAGTTCTGGGCCTTGCCCTTGAGTGACCTGTGGCTTCTGCTGCTCTCTTTTGTCTGGATGACAGCACTGAAGAAGTCATCCTCCTCCTCCTCCTCGTTGTTGCTGCCTCCACTGTTGCTGCCCACTTCGTTGGACTGCTGCTTCATGGCCTCCTCGACTGTACCCTCCATGCTTTCCTCACCCTGGCGACCTTGGTGTTGTCATACTTGTCCAACCAGATGAGGTGAAAACGCTCCCATTGTAAGACATCAATTGACTTAAGTTATGTCATCAAAGTGACATGAGAATTGAAATCTTACCTGATCAGTTTTATGGTTCTTGAAATGTATCAAGGAGACTACTAATAAGGTACTCACGACATATTATAAATATACATGACTTACTTGACAACGATTATTTTTAAATATTCACTAGCACAAACATGTTGCGCAAGAGACAGACTGCAAATGAAACGAATGTAGTTATTTGTTGTAATTGTTACATATATATTATTGAAAGTGCCTTAAAATGCTTGTGATATTTCTTGAAAGAAGTTGAAACATTCAACTCAAATGGCAAATCTTTCCGCCTGATTTTACAGTCGACCATGTTTTGCTCAAACCAATGCCATAAATAACTACCATATTTGGTAAGACACAAATTGTGGCGACGGAAACAAATATATCGCCTGATTTTGCACTGCGGAAATGGAAATTCGTTCATCACTATTAACAGTGGCGGATTAATTGCGCACCTGCTCAGCACTGAAAATAATAGAAACTTTTAAACGTTTATTTATGAATTTTTTGGGTTAACGGACTTGAGTTAACGGAAGTTAAATGTAACGGAAGTTAATTAGTCCGATAATGATTTTCAAAGTTAACTTAAAAGTTAAATCGTTAACGAAAAAGTTAACTTCGTTAATTAACGATTAACGGATTAACGGTTTGTGCCCAGCTTTGATCATTTATTAGCTGCTAATTAGCTGTTAGCTCCTCCAAACGAGGAAGACTATCAGATGCCACTTTTGAAAAACTATTGTTCCTGAAATCGAACAACACACTCCTAAAATACCTAAAAGATTAGTTTGTGTTTTTTGGACAGGCCACTTTTTGATTTGACTTTATGGTTTGATTTTTTGTCATATAGAGTATAATTTGGTATGATTAAGGCTTTTTTACTTTTTAGTTTTTTCTTAAAAGTAACGGTAGCGGTAACGCCGTTACTTATAGAAAGTAACGTGCCCAACTCTGTATATATATATATATTATGCAGAAAGGAGTGGCCACGAAAACGCCCCATCCCCAAATTGCTAGAAGTAGAAGAAAATTAAGTGCTGATATGGATTTTCACCAGAAAAGTCCGATAGGAAAGTAAGACACAAAGAACAAAGATTCTTCACCTTGTAAAAACATTGATATATATTTTAAATTCCTTTTTAAGTTATACACTTATCCTGCTTATCCGCTGTATTTAACTTTTCTTTGAGCCTTGCCTTTTTTTATAACCCATCTATTCATAGTTATAGATTATAAAAATTTATACTATGCCCGAAATTTATGCCCAAAACAAAACATTAATTAATTCGACTGACTTAAACATTTTTTTTTTTATGCAAAAAGGAGAGGCAAATTTGCTGTCATGCCTTTGATTCTTATTAGTTATTCTCGAGTTTACTTCGTAGAATTTAGCTTCTGTTTTACTCCTTATTCATTTATATACTTTGAAATGAGAGTCCGAAAAGAGGTAAAATGAATTAAAAAGGAGACCATTATGGTACAGCTCAGAAGAAGCAACAGTATGCAGTACCGCCGCATACCTGCCCACTTCGAGCCCTATTATATAGTATATAGCTCGTAACCTCATAGCAGTTTCATGCTTGGGTCTCTCTTCACACAAAGATCAAGCTGGTGACCCCACCAATAGGTCTGGCTTGGTGGAGGAGCGAGTTGCTCTCTTGCGCTCTCCATCGCACATAGCCAGGCACACCCGCTCATCTGGAACCGTTCTGACCTAGGGGTCTAGTTTATTTTGAAAAATTTTACGTTGACACCAGCAATATATATATATATATATATATATATATACTTGAAGATCTGCAACTTAGGCCAACAAATTTTTATCCTTTGGTTTAGAAGGTTGGAATAGTGAAAAATTAAAAGGATTGGATATGTTTGGTTTTGAAGAATAATGAATGAAGATATGATACAGATGTTCAAACCACTTTCAAGTTTGGACATTATAGATGTAGGCAGGGCCGCCGAGAGCTGCCCCGGGCTCCGGGGAAGGATTGGTATATTGGCACCCCCCCCCTGTTTACTCAGTATTTTATTATGAATGTTTTTTTGTGTACATAACAAGCAAACTGATTATATGTCCATGTCACTATTCAAAACATACAGTATGAATAAACAACTCGGAGGAAAATGACCATTTTATTTTTCGAATCAATTATATTAATTCTATCACCATACAATTTACAAATGCAGTACGAGTCCATGCAGGCAAGACAATTGTTTACTGCAAGATTTTCATAATTAGAAGTGTACTTTCTTTGCCTTCTCTCTAGCAAAGTGGTAAATGATTCTGATGAAATTTAAAGTACGGGCTAACTGGCTTTCAATTACAATGGTTCCCAGTCTGTCAGTCGGTCTTGGGCATTGGTGGACCGCAGATAATATTTTATCTGTTTCAGTTTGACTTTGATAATCTCTATAAAATGTATGTTCATTAATTATATTTCCTCTCTGTTATTTAATCAATTGCTTTATTAATATTTTTAGATTTTATCTCCCCTCTTTCCGAGCCCCCTAGAGGTCCGGGCCCAGGGATTTACCCCGGCTTCCCGCCCTCTCGGCGGCCCTGGATGTAAGTATGGTAACTTTTTTTATTAGAATCTGATGGAAGAACTCGAGGGCATACTAAGAAATTAGAAAAGAGATTTGTAGTCTGGATTAACGAAAATACTTTTTTTAGTTGTAGAGTATTAAATTCTTTGGATGACTTTCCAAATGATCAGGGGCGTTTTTAAGATTTTGAATTGATCGGGGCAAGTGATGCCACAGGGGCCCGGGCTCCGATTACCAGTTTTCCTTAATGGAAGTTTTCGAAAAACTCTTTACTGTCTTCACTAATCATCACTACATATTTAAGTAAAGTTATTTCAACCACAGTAAAAAAAATACAAACAACACTGATTTTTGTGGACTTTATTCAGAGTGCGAATATGTAGAGCAGAAGAATTATAGTAACCATTACCAACTTACATTATAACAACCAACTCAATCCTGTACACTAAATTATACCTACTTTTTTCATCTTAAACTTTTAATGCTTGGAAAAATGCACCAGTAAATATCTAGATTCAGATGACATGTATTACAACAGTTAGAGCCAATGACTTACATCCTCACAGGAAGGTAAATGACTAAACATAGCCTAATGGTAAATTTTGTGAAATAAAATGTGCTCACATAATGGTTAACATCATCTGTTCACACTACATTCAAGATTAAAGAACCATAGAATAATGATCAGTGATCTAGAACGTGCTTCTGCGCCTAGTCTTACAAGCTACAAAAGTGTCTACAAAAGTAGACAAAAGGACCCGAGGTAAGGCGGTCCCGTCGGAGCCGTACCCCGCTGCCCCTATGTTGAAAACGTCCCTGCAAATGATGTGATAAATAATAGCTCCTTAGTTTCATGAAAAAATTACTATTTTCAGGAATGAAAAAGACAGTTTGTGAATTGCGCAAATAATGTATATTTTAGCTATAGCTATTTTAGTAATATAGGTTATTTCGGTAGCTTCGTAAATAGCATAAGAATAATTGACTGAGTTGAAATTGATATTTTGCAAAACTTGGTCATAAATATAGCTTTAGATCATTTATTTAATTTGGATAGCCTCGCTAGGCAAAGTGAATTTATGTTTATCAAATGTAATGTAATATAGGTAGCTCGAGGACAGCTCCCACAACTAGGGGTGGATTACAGGCCCGTAGCCAGGGGAGTGAATTGGGGGTTGAACGACTCCCCCCTTGATAGGAAAGGTCCACTTTTGTAACCATAGTTATAAGCTTAACTTATGATGTGATATTATAATATACTGTATAACACATTTAGTAAATAAACACTTGCATTTTTTTTTGCATTTTTTTAAACTTTACAAACTACTCTAAACTTAATTACTGTAAACCCCCTCCGCAGTGACTAGGTCGTTGCACCAAAATGTCCGCCTTTGTACAATTTCAACCCCCACCTTGGGAAGTCCTGGTACGGGAATGGATTAACGCAAGGGCCAGGTAGGCCATGGCCCAGGGCCCCGCGCTTTAAACGATGAAATTAAAAAACCTATTCATTTCTTGACAAATAAACGGCTAAACTAGCGAGGTTGATAGTAGTTGAGAAAAATTTCTCAAAAAGTATCATCCAAGCGTCATACAAAACGCGATAAAACCTCTGCAAAATTACTCAATTTTCTTCAGTTTGGTAAGAAAACTGAAACAGGCGAACAAACGAACGTACGACCAGAGATGGGCAGTAACGCGTCACATGTAACGACGTTACGTAACGAATGTTACAAAAGTAACGAGTAACGGTAACGCCTGAAAGATTTTCAAATGTATCAATGTAACGGTAATGTTTTGCAAATTTTTTATCAATGTAACGGATTTTTTCGTTACTCGATACTCGAATTTGAATTTGATAACATTGCCATTCCATTCATGAGGACTATTAAATGCAATTCACTATTCCGTGTTAGTGGAACAACTAAATTTATATTTTCTAGGTCTCATCATCTTTCCCAAAAATCATTGGGGTGCAAATTATTGTGCAATATATCGTTCTTAAGAGAACAACATTTATATAGTGAATAATAGTAGCTATTAGAATTTATGTGGTATGGCCAGAGCTGGGCAGTATTTAAATACATTTGTGTATTTAGAACTGTATTTATAAATACATTGTTTTTCATGTATTTAAATATGGTATTTAAATACTTTAATGAGTATTTAAATACAATGTATTTAAATACTCAAAATATAAAAATGTAAATACTTTTACTGGCTTAATACACGTTCTGTACTAGCACATGGTTCATGTTTCAACGTGTCAGTTAAATCAGTTGTGTGCCACTCTTAGTCGAAAGCGGTTGATTTTTTTATCGTGTGCGTGTCATGGCTTCAACAAGCAAATCCGGTGAATCAAACAGTGATATATCTGCAGATAACAATTTAGTGCACCCTCTGTTTGATGGAAAATACTTTAAAATTAAATCTAAAGACGGTAATAAGGTAAAGTGCACCTGCTTGCTGTGTAAACACGAAGTCTCTGCTGCAAGCAATGCTACAACGAATCTGTACACTCATCTGAAGGTAAGTGTTTTTTTAGACATCAAAAAATATCTTGAAATTGACCGAATAATCGTACAAAACGGCTCTGCCTTAAGTGGGCCCGTGTAACTAACTCGTTGCAATCAATCCAATTTGCGATGGAAAATTCATTGATGAAAAAGCTTTTAAAATCGTCTGATCTATCGAGTGGTGTATTTATTTCGAAATTCACCGTGTCCCCTAAAGTAGAAATTTATCAAAAATTGATATCAATGATTATTGATGTTAGAAAATCTAGAAGAGGAAGAACCATTGTTGTCCCAAGGCGATATGATGACTAAGCTGATTGATGCAGCATTGCTTGTATATATTAAGTTAAGGTGTGTATATATATCCATCTCATAATTGTAAGGTTAGTGAAAAATTCACTTAATTTAGAGCTAGCATTTTTGGGCTCTTGTGGCATCAGTGTTTGGGACTCTGGTGGCATCATTTTGGGGCGCTGCGCGTCCTTTCTACTCGTTTGTGGGATGTCGTACGTACAGGGTGTGGTCTGATAGAGAGCTCTCTTGCAATTCAGTTTGGTTGTTTAGATACAAGATTGTTGCATCGTGCAATAGTCCAGGTTGCGTTGTTGTTGCAAGGTTGAGAAAGAAACCATAAATAGTACCCCTTTTGTTTTTATATTAAATTCATGTAACTAAGGTCTAAGGTAGGCCCGCATCGAGTCAGCAACCCTGAGGTAGGACCTAATAGGATCTCAAATCCGTAAGTTTGAATTTTAGCTTAACTTGGGCTGTAGGTAGAACTGGCCCTTCAGAATTTGGCCGTTCACGGCTCAGCTGGGATTTTGAACCCACAAATAAATAAAATAACATGGTCCTTCAGAACCGGATTCTACCCCAAGACTGAGTCAGTGACTATTTTTCGGCAAAGTTCTGATTGTGCAAATTGTAGCCCAAGTTAGGCCTAGACGGGTTGAGTATTATTGAGTTAAGGTCCCAGGGTAGAAAGTTTGGTCGCCCAATTGCGAAACTTGGCCAGTCGTCTGTCGTTGTTTTGGCCTACATTTTACCGGTTTGGTTAATTTTGGGTTATTATTGAATTAAGGTCCCAGGGTAGAAAGTTTGGTCGCCCAATTGCGAAACTTGGCCAGTCGTCTGTCGTTGTTTTGGCCTACATTTTACCGGTTTGGTTAAATTTGGGTTATTATTGAATTAAGGTCCTGGGGTGGAAAATTTGGTATTCCATACTGGTGTTTGGTTAGTACCCCACCCAGCAATTCAGTTTATTTGAAAGTAAAATTTGCGTTTGATCGTTTGGTTAAGTATTTCTGACAATTCAGCTCATTTGGCATTGAGCCCAATTGTTGTTTGCATTGAAGATGAGTGCATCTGAATTGAACAAATTTATAAAAAGGAGAAGCGCCTACAAAGGTATAATTACAAAGGTCATTGCCACTATAGATTCTGCCATAGAGCAAGAGGATTTACGCTTAGTGACTGCGCAGCTTTCCATATTAGAAACTAAAAAGGTTGCTCTAAGTGAGGTAAATGTTAAAATTGAGGCTCTTATAGAAGAGGATGAAATAGAAAATAACATAATTTACTTTGAAGAGATTATTGATGATATAATTAAAGTAGGCCTCCGAGCAAAAGAGTTTAGCAGCTCAGTACAGTTAGAGACCAAGTCTAATAATGAAACACAACACTCAACAAATGATATTTGTGAAGTTAAGGTTAACAGATCTGTAGTTCAATTACCGAGGCTTGTACTCAAACCATTTTCTGGGAGTATTCAGGAATGGCAAGGATGGGCAGACAGTTTTCAATCAGCAGTTCATTCTAGTCAAGTGTTAAGTGCCGTGGAGAAGTTTAATTATTTGCAGTCCCTCTTGGAAGGGGAGGCAGCAAAGACTATAGCAGGATTAGCATTAACAGAGGCTAATTATAATGTGGCTTGGGATATATTAAAGAAACCGTTTGGTAAGCCAGAGATCTTAATTAAAAGCCACCTCCGTGCACTTTTAGCTATACCTCCTGTTAATAATCTTAATAGTGTCAAGGAGTTACGGCAGTTATATGATGAATTTGAAATTAGAACTAGGTCCCTGGATAACTTGGGTGTAGGAATGGAAAGGTATGGTATAATGTTGGTTCCTACACTGGAGTCTAAATTGCCTAGCTCAATTTTGCTTGAATTAAGTAGGGGACACTACAGAACATGTGTACATCCCCCTTCAGCAGATGTTAAGTCTTTTAGGCACAGATTAGCAAGACGAGAGGGAATTGAGTTTGCACAGTGGATGGTAAACAAGGGGACAAAGGCAGGCACAGCACCAAAGTTTCCACAAAAGGAATAACCCAGGTACAGTGTCACCTCTACATGCATCCTCTGAGAATAAATTAAAGGGAATCAAGGAATGCATATTTTGCGAAGGCAACCACAAGTCATATAAATGTGAGGTGGCTGAGGCTTTACCCCTTGAGGAGAGAAAGGACAGGGTAACTAAGTCCACAGCATGTTTTAAATGTTTTTTGAAAGGTCATAGAGCAAGGTTTTGTAAGTTTAAATTTTGTGCAAAAAATGTCATGGTAGGCATCAGCCATTATTGTGTGAAAACACTCCTAGTAGGCCTACCCCAGAAGTAGAGACATCAGTGGCACATGCCACTGCTATGCAAGGGAGTAAAAGTAAAGGGGGATTATTGCAAACAACTGCAGCCTTATTAATTGGGAATGAGGGAGAAGCTACTGTAAGGGTGTTGTTTGATAGTGGTAGCCAGTGTAGTTTTATTAAGACCAGAATTTCCAGAAAATTGAAGTTTAAAGAACTTAAGAGGGAAAATTTAAGAATTTCTGGGTTTGGGGATTCCGTTCAAAACCGAACCAAATTTAAGAAGGTAGAAGTTCTGGTTAAAGGGTTGTTACCGCAAAGTCCCACTATCAAGGCCCAAGCTGTAGAGATGAGGAACTTGTGCTCCAGTCACTACTTGTTTAGATATGGCATGTGTCCAAATTGCAAGTTAAAGGAATTAATTTGGGCAATAATAAGTTTGAAGGAACAGAAGATATTAGTCTTTTGATTGGAGCTGACTATTATTGGGACTTCATCACTGGTAATATTGTCCGCACATCTCGAGGCCCGGTAGCTATTGAAGTAAGCTAGGCTGGATGCTACATGGTAGTTATTGCAATGAAATGGAAGTTAAGGCTCTTTTTGTTAAGATTGAGGAGAACAGCCATGGTCTGGAAAGGCATTTGAAAGCGTTTTTGGGAACTTGAATCTATTGGCATAAAGGACAAACAGGTAAGTACAGTGAACAATGATATTTTAGAGCAATTTGAAAAAGGGATTGGGTTTAGAGATGGTTGCTATGAAGTTGGCCTACCATGGAAGGATTCTTGCAAACCCGGTTCAAACCTTCAGCTAGCTAATCGGAGGTTGGAGACTTCATTGTACAGGCTAAGAAAAAATGAGGAGTTGTTAATTGAATACAATGAGGCCATCCTAAGTTATGTAAGGGAGGGCTATGCTGAAAGGGTGCAAGGTGAGCTGGTGAGCCAGGAGGCACATTATCTGCCACACCATGCAGTGGTACGGCGAGACAAAACTACCACCAAACTGAGGGTAGTTTTTGATGGCTCAGCCAAGGACAAAGGTGGTGTGTCCTTGAATAACTGTTTGGATGCTGGGCCAAATTTAAATGCAGATTCATTTTCCTTGTTACTGAGATTCAGGTTTGGTAGAGTAGCATTGACTGCAGATGTGAAGCAAGCCTTTTTGCGGATAAAGTTAAAACCAGAGGACAGAGATGCAGTAAGGTATCTGTGGGTGGATACGAAAGACTTGTTGGAAAATGAACCTAAGGTTCAAGCATATAGAATGAAGTCAGTGTTGTTTGGCCTCAGCTCTAGTCCATTTCTGTTGGCAGCTACTATGCAGTACCATTTTAAGAAATATTCTGAAGTCTATCCTAACACTATTGAACACATAAGGAAAAATTTTTATGTTGATGATTTGCTGTGTTCCGTGGATAATACAGAAATGGCTAAACAGATATTCATGGAGGCTAGAGCTATAATGAGGGAGGCTGGCATGGAGCTTAGAAAATGGCAGACCAATCATTCGCAATTACAAGAGTTTATGAGTCATTCCTGTGTAGTACCTGATGCAGCAGAAAGTATTGAGGATTCTGGTATTAAGGAGTTGTGGGCAATAGACGCAAAGGTGCTAGGCATTGTTTGGCAGCAAGATGATGATTTGTTTACCTTCAATGGGAAATCTTTAGTAGAGCTGGCTGAGAATGAGACAAGGTGGACAAACGTACAGCTCTTAGTTTGGCTTCAAAGGTCTTTGATCCTCTTGGATTCCTGGCTCCATTTGTGATAAAGTCAAAAATTTGGTTTCAGAGCCTCTGGGAAATTGGACTTGGTTGGGACCAAGAGTTACCTGATCATATGGTGGTAAGGTGGAAATATTGGTTCAAAGAATTGGCACATCTTGGAGACATTGAAATCCCAAGATGGTACTTTGGAGAGTTGAACAATAGTCCAGACAATTTGGAACTGCACATCTTTTGTGATGCAAGTGAGGAAGCCTATGCAACTTGTATTTATATAAGAGGCGCATTGCAAGAGGAAGTAAGTTGCAGGTTGGTTGCTGCAAAGAGCAGAGTAGCACCTTTGAAAAGGCTTTCTGTTCCAAGGTTGGAATTGATGGGTGCAGTTATTGCTAGTCGGCTTGCAGTTATAGTGCAAAAGTCTTTGGCCCTCTCTGAAATTCCAAGCTATTATTGGACAGACTCCACTATAGTTTGGCACTGCTTAAGAAGCCAGGCAAGGAAATGGAAACCATTTGTTGCCAATAGGGTGGAGGAAATTCAAGCGCACACAGATCCCAAGCAATGGAAGCATTGTCCAGGCACCCAAAACCCCGCTGATTTACCAACACGAGGAATTTCAGTGAAAGATCTTGCACAGTCAAGTTTGTGGTGGAATGGGCCGGAGTGGCTAAAACTTGGAAGTGAAAACTGGCCTTCTAATCAGCCTATTGTAGGAGAATGCCAGGCTGAAGAAGCATGGGTGAGTGAGGTGAGAAAATGCGCTGTGAACAGTTGTCAAGTTATGCAGCAGGACCCCATATTGAGGCTTGAGGACATTAGCAGTCTGAAAAGATTGTTAAGAGTGACAGCATGGGTATATAGATTTACCAACAACATTAAGGGAGAAACAAGAAGGGAAGGAATTCTGAACAGTAATGAGATTCAGCAAGCCAGGAAATACTGGGTGGTATATATGCAGAAGGAAAAATTTGGTGAAGAGAGAGAATTGCTCACCAGCCATCCATTACAAGTTCTACCAACACATTCTGCGCTCAAGGGTTTGGATGTGTTTTTGGATCAGGATTTATTGAGAGTAGGAGGTAGACTACAGTTTTCTGGGCTTCCAGAGGAGAAAAGACATCCAATTTTGCTACCTTCTGGGGGGCACTTTGTGGGCCTTTTGATCCTGGATACTCATCATAAGCTGTTACATGCTGGAGTTAGAGAAGTGATAATAGAAATTAGACAACAATTTTGGATTCCCAAAATTAGACAAGTAGTAAAAAAGGTCTTGCATAAATGTGTGGTTTGCAAGCGTTGGAGTGCAAAGCCTTATTATGAAAAGGTGGCTCCACTTCCAAGAGAACGGTGTGTCTATACTGCCCCATTTGATGTAGTGGGAGTAGACTTTGCAGGGCCAGTCTATGTGTATGAGCGAGGGGAGTCTAACAAAGGTTATATATGTCTTTTCACCTGTGCTACCACCAGAGCAATCCATTTGGAGTTGGTAAGCAACTTAAGTAGTGATGTATTTCTTTTGGCCTTTAAAAGGTTTGTGAACAGAAGGGTTTCCCAAATAAAATCATATCGGATAATGCAAAAACCTTCAAAAAGGCTGCAAAGGAACTCCAAGAAATTTGGTCCTTGCTAAAAGAGGAAGGATTCCAATCCTACTTTTCACACCAAGGGGTACAGTGGGAGTTTATTGTTGAGAGAGCACCATGGTGGGGAGGATTTTGGGAAAGGCTAGTGAGAAGTGTAAAGTGTCCATTAAAGAAACTTTTAGCTAATGCTCATTTGAGCAAAGAAGAATTCTGCACTGTTTTATGTGAAGTAGAAGCAATGTTGAACAGTAGGCCTATCACTTTTGTTTACAACAGTATGCAGGATGCAGAGCCATTGACACCAAATCATTTTCTTTGTGGTAAACGATTAACATCAAGCCCCAGTGTGCCAGAAGACTTGCAGCCTATCCAGAGCACTCAAGGAGAGTTAACCAGACGGTTCAGGTACCTTGAAGAGCTACAAGATCAGTTATGGAAGAGGTGGCAGATGGAATACTTGCCAGAACTCAATTATTACCCATCAGGCAAGGTAAAGGGCTCCAATGCAAATTGTATCAAGGTGGGAGAAGTGGTAATGATTGGGGATGAAAGACCAAGGGAATGCTGGAAGCTTGGCATAATTGAAGAGTTGTTTGTTGGCAAAGACAATTTAGTTAGGTCTGCACTGGTAAAGACTTCAGGAGGAAAGTTAAAGAGACCTATACAAAAACTCTATGCTTTAGAAATCAGCAAAAACACAGATAGTCAAGATGAAACATTTGAGTTACAGCCTCATGGAGAAGGCTTGGCTAACCTTGCAGAAGGTAACGACAACAATGCCTCTTCGGTGGGGAGTGTTAGAAAATCTAGAAGAGGAAGAACCATTGTTGTCCCAAGGCGATATGATGACTAAGCTGATTGATGCAGCATTGCTTGTATATATTAAGTTAAGGTGTATATATATCCATCTCATAATTGTAAGGTTAGTGAAAAACTCACTTAATTTAGAGCTAGCATTTTTGGGCTCTTGTGGCATCAGTGTTTGGGACTCTGGTGGCATCATTTTGGGGCGCTGCGCGTCCTTTCTACTCGTTTGTGGGATGTCGTACGTACAGGGTGTGGTCTGATAGAGAGCTCTCTTGCAATTCAGTTTGGTTGTTTAGATACAAGATTGTTGCATCGTGCAATAGTCCAGGTTGCGTTGTTGTTGCAAGGTTGAGAAAGAAGACCATAAATAGTGCCCCTTTTGTTTTTATATTAAATTCATGTAACTAAGGTCTAAGGTAGGCCCGCATCGAGTCAGCAACCCTGAGGTAGGACCTAATAGGATCTCAAATCCGTAAGTTTTAATTTTAGCTTAACTTGGGCTGTAGGTAGAACTGGCCCTTTAGAATTTGGCCGTTCACGGCTCAGCTGGGATTTTGAACCCAACAAATAAATAAAATAACAATTGATTCATTAATTATCGATCATTATTCATTAGGTAATTCATGTTTATTTTTTTCACAGCGTGTCCACCCTGGCATGATTCAAACTGTGCAAAAGTTGAGTATAATATGTCACTGGTTGAACATCGTAAGTTCTAAGTTCTTTTGTTTTTGTTTTGTTCTAAAAAGGGAAATATATAATCGGAAATTAGATTGTACTATTTCTTTATCCTTTATCAAGCATTTTATATTGTTGTTACTGATGAATTAGTGAATGCATATGTTAAAATGTGTATGTATTTAAAATGTATTTACAAATGTATTTAAATACAATTGATGTATTTTGTATTTAGTATCTAAATACATTCGTAAAATGTATTTAGTATTTAAATACATTTCTCCCATGTATTTAGTATTTAGTATTTAAATACATTCAATGTATTTATTGCCCAGCTCTGGGTATGGCTGCCATTTGTAAGTTTATCCGTAGTTTCAAAATACGTGTGAAGGCACATAAACAAATATCAAATGTAACTAGTTACTTGTAACGTCGTTACATATATCGAGTAACGGTAACGCTTTAAGGATTTTCAAAAGTAACGATGTAACGGTAACGCCGAGTACATTTTCGACGTGTAACGAGTAACGGTAACGCCGCCCAATTTAATGTAACGGTGCCCATCACTGCGTACGACTACCGTGTGACGCCGTTTGCCACTTGTCTTGTGAATATGTTTAGTCTTTAGATACATTTCAGCAGGTATTATGTGGCAGTCTTGTTTCATTAGTGCAGGCAAAATTTTATATTCATATGGGAACTAATTCTGTGAGCATCTTGACTGCTAATTGTGGGACTTTTTTATTTATTTATTTCCCTCAATATTGTGTAGTCAAGGATAAGGAATACAGGACAACCTTTTTGGTAATAGTGGGATTATTTTTTTTTCAATAACTTGTTAGAGTCTGTGTCTCCTATTCATACCCTGTATCATAACTATTTGAGACATCAAGACCTTGATCATAGTTGCCCATACAATAATATTTTGTGCCTGTGCTAATGTGATGAAGTCAGTGTGGGTTAATGTGCGGTTTAACTACGTGTGCATTATGAGATGATTGTTGCATTACACGAACTATCAATTGAAAGAAATCAAACAGCATCAACTAGGAATGAATCCTCCCAATTATCGAAAAAATGAAGGAATTCGAGATAGTTTTTATGTAGGGCTACTTCTAAGACAATTTTAGTGGGTGGGTTAAAATAGTTTTTTTTGTATTTGTATTTGATTACAAATAACACAAATCAAATCAAATGTATATGTTGATGCATATATACTCATATGCTCTTATTTTATTTTAGTAGGTGGATGAAATCTTTCTGTACGTAAGCAAACGGGTGGGCAGTTGCCTACGTACAGAAAGATTTTGCCCACCTACTAAAATAAAATAAGAGCATATATATATATATATATATTATATATATATATATATATATTATATATATGCTCTTATTTTATTTTAGTAGGTGGGTAAAATCTTATATATATATATATTATATATTATATATGAGTATATATGCATCAACATATACATTTTATTTGATATGTGTTATTTGTAATCAAATACAAATACAAAAAAAACTATTTTAACTCACCCACTAAAATTGTCTTAGAAGTAGCCCTGCATAAAAACTACTTCGAATTCCTTCATTTTTTCAATAATTGGGAGGATTCATTCCTAGTCGATGTTGTCTGATTCAACAAATTTTCAATTATATATCTACAAGTAGTCGAGTATACACTGTATACTATATATTATAGTGTAGATCTAAATACATCTGCGCTGTCTACCTTTCTCCTAATTCTACTGACTATCCAAAATATTCTTACTACCTCACTTCCAAAGTGGAATACAGTCTATCCCGTTCTCCCTTTGCTGAAATCTCCATGTCAGGAGACTTCAATGTTCACCACCATCTTTGGCTTTCCTCCAATTTCAGTAACATCCCTAGTGAACTAGTTTACAACTTTTCTATACTAAATGACCTAGGGCAGATTGTACAGCACCCTACTCGTATCCCCGATCGCCTTGGAGATAGATCCAACATTCTGAATTTATTTCTTACCTTTCATCCTTCTTCTTACTCTGACAAACTTTTTTCTCCGTTGGTCTCCTCCGACTAGTCTTATATCTGTTTCCTGTCTTATCGCTCCAATTCGGCTTTGGGTCTTCCCAAGAGGAGGCGCCTTTGGCACTTTGGCACCGTTGAACGGGATGCCCTTCGGCAGTACTTCTATGATTTCCCATGGAATGATATACGTACTTCTAATGCTTCCGTGGCCAGGCCCTTCCGAGTGTGCTGAGCGCATCATGGAGGTGATTCTCTCGGACATGGAGATATACATTCCATATTCTATTCCAACTACTAATGCAAAAAATCTTGGTTTAACTTTACTTGTTTTAATGCTATCCGCAACAGAGAGGAGTCTTTCAGAAGGTACCATCCCCATCCAACTTCTGGCTCTCACTTAGCTTATATTTCTGCCCGGAATCGTGCAAAATCTGTTCTTCGACTCTCAAAAAATTCCTTCATCTGACAAAAATGTGAAAACCTACCTAATTCTAATTCTTCTCGATCTTTCTGGCATCTAGCTAAGAACCTCTTCAACAACTTTACTTCCTTTTCTTTCCCTCCTATTTTCCATTACGACGGCTCAGTTGCCGTCTCTTCTGATAAAGATGAACTCTTCGCTCAGACTTTCGCCTCTAATTCAACTATGGACATTTCTGGTGCTGTTCCTCCATCTCCTCCTCCTTCTGACTTTATTATACCTGAAACTACAGTAGAATCTCTTCCAAAGATGTTTTTTCTGCCCTATCTGGGCTCAACTCTAGAAAGGCGTACGATCCTGATGATGTCCCTCCTATTGTTCTCAAGAACTGTGCTTCCTACTGGAATTTCGCTTTCATTCAGCCTGTCCCAAAGAAGGGTGACCGCTCTCAACACTCCAACTATCGTCCAATCGCTTTGATTTCTTGCCTTTCTAAAGTTTTTGAATCTATCCTTAATGGGAAGATTCTTAAACACGTCTCTTCTCACAATCTTCTTTCAGAACGTCAATATAGGTTCTGCAAGGGACGCTCTACTGGCGATCTTCTTACCTCTGGGGGTGACAGTCGAGGTTTGAGTCTGTTGACGATTGATGCCAGCTTGTGACATGCCAGCGTGTGATATGCCAGCGATAAAATTATATTAAAAAAGGAAAAAATTAGACTAACACGAACTTAGATGTAGCTCGTAACGTAAACTAACCCACTTTTTGTTATACTCTTCATACTTTTTTTCGTTCTTTTCTCAATCCTCACCCCTTATTCTCTTCTTTTAACTCCCTATTCTCTTCTTTTAACCCCCTACTCTTTTCTTTCTCTCGGGCTAACCTTAGAGTGGATCTTAGGGTCTTTGTTAGCCTTAGCTTCTGTAGAGCTGTAGATCCTCCTTTCAGGATTTCGGTGAACCCTTTGCTTTTGCGCTGGATATATCAAAAGCTTTTGATAGAATCTGGCACAAATCTTTCATTTCCAAACTGCCCTCCTTCGGTTTCTATTCTTTTACCTGTGCCTTCATCTCTAATTTCCTTTCTGGCCGATCTATAGCTGTGGTTGTAGATGACCACAGTTCTTCTCCTAAAGCTATTAACAGCGGTGTTCCTCAGGGTTCTCTCGTGTCACCCACTCTTTTCCTTTTATTTATCAATGATCTTTTAATTCGCACTTCCTGTCATATTGACTCCTATGCCGCTGATTCCACTCTTCACTTCTCCACCCGCTTCACAAAACGTCCCTCTCAACAGTCACTCCATGATTCGCGTAGTATCGGCTATGGTACACCTGACCTCTGATCTTTCTGCCATCTCTGGCTCGGGTAGAGAGAACCATGTGGCTATTCCCTTACCTTCAACAACACACAACTCAGTCCTTCCTCTTCTCTTAACATTCTTGGTGTTTACTTTTCCCCGTGATCTTTCCTGGAAACATCACATACACTCTCTTTCTAAACAGCTTCTAAGAGGTTAGGTGTGCTGTACCTCCTCCGAAGTTTCTTCACTCCCACTCAGTTGCTCTCTCTGTACAGGGGTCTTGTCCGCTCCTGTATGGGGTATATTTCTCATGTATGGCGTGGCTCAACCCACACAGCCATACTTGACCGTGTGTAATGAAAGGCTTTTCGTCTCATCAATTCCCTGCTTCTTACTGACTGTCTTTAATCCTTCTCTCTTTGCCGTAATGTTGCCTCACTCTCTCTCTCTCTTTACTCTCGCTCTTATAACGGACACTGCTCTTCTGAACTCTCTAACTGTATGCCTCCTCCTTTAAGGAGAGTACGCAGCACCACCAGACTTTCGACACTTTTTCATCCCTTTTCTGGCTAACCCTCTCACGCAAGGGTTAATCGATATTTTCAATCTTTCATCTACTCAACAGGTCAACACTGGAACAATCTTCCTCAATCCATCTTTTCCCCTGTCTATGACCTCCAATCTTTCAAACGTAGAGTGTCTAGGCATCTCGAAAACCTTGGACCTTGATTTTGGCTCTCTTCTTCCTCTATATGGATGGAGGGGGGTTCGCCTTTGTGGGCACTTGCCCTTGGCCCCTCCTTCCTGCATAAAAAAACACTACGGTGATGAATACACTCATTTTAAGTCGGCCTATGAATTTTAAAAAAGTCTACAAATGTGTATGTTGAACAAATACTACTTTGTTGTGTATTGATCGTGTTTTTAATTCCTGTCAGTTTGCAATGTATTATGAATTTATTAAAAACATGCAAAACCAATGATGATATGTACATATACAGTACGTTACATCTCAGATACAGTACAGGAATCTAGATTTGTAAACATCTAAACATAAATATTTATATTTAAACAGCAAACAATTTGTAAACATCCAAACAGCATATCTTATAGAGCACAATTACTCCAAGCGAAAACTGAACCGACGTGGTTTTTTTTTGGCAAGTGAGATAGTATATCTTCTGTGCTGACATGAATATCTCGGTGGATGTTTAGTAATGCTTAGCCCTTAAATAGGCTAACACAATGTTTCCAACGTTAACTAAGTACTTTCTGCTATACTCTCTACTTATACGCGGTATGCAAACTA
Source organism: Bathynomus jamesi (assembly GCA_023014485.1). Taxonomy (NCBI): domain Eukaryota; kingdom Metazoa; phylum Arthropoda; class Malacostraca; order Isopoda; family Cirolanidae; genus Bathynomus; species Bathynomus jamesi. Next base: position 1,005,028 of record JAJOZX010000103.1, read on the forward strand.
GCGTCTTCAAAGTTCACCCTGTAAATATCAAGCGCAAAACACGTGTATACAAACTATGTGCATTGTGCACCTCTGAATTTACAGTATATCGCTTCGTCTAGTTTCTAATTAAGTAATTCAAACTTAATTTCAAAAGTAATTGATCGTCATCGTAATAAACCGTGGATAAATATTTTGAATTATTTTGTTATACTCAGAGAGCCCTTCCGGGGGTTCTAACCCCCCGTCCAGTGGCTACGCCAATATATATATAGCTATTATGAAGCTAAGGGACGTCGCGGCTTTATAAACATACACTTTATAAACATACACTACTCTTTTCGACTTTAGAAATATATGTACATCACTCTACAGTTAATTATATACTGAGGAAATATCATTTTATGGTGAAGTTTAAGGAAATTAGGTTAGAAAAAATTCGAATTTGCCGCTATCGCCGCCATGATCAACATGGCGGACGTCAACCCATCACCAAGCGACAAGCGCTCTCGTGTGTCATCCAGCCAATCAAATTTAAACCTGGCTCTATCCCAGGTTTAAAATCGCGCCATTTCTCAGTCTAGATTCCAACATGGTTAGGTTAGGTTAGATTGCTTTAACTGGTGATAATTATTGTTTTTTCTGCATTATTTGGTGATAATTCTTCGTTTTTTCTGCTACTTTTTCGTGCTTTGTGCAGTGGTACTTATCTATCCAAAACACCTTAAAACTGGTGTTTTTTCATATTGCCACAACTATTGACAATATCTACTACACAAAGCATGAAAAGAAAAATTATCACCGAACTCGGCGACGCCCCTTAGCTGCATAACTACCATATATACGTGGAACCTCGGTTGTCGAGCACCTCGGAACTCGAGTTTTTCGGCATTCGAGTGTTTTCCAGAGCGAAAAATGCCATCGGAACTCGAGCATCCGCTCGGGTCACGAGCGAACGAACGAGCGAACGAACGAACCCGGACAAAGGGTTCTCGAGTCAGTTAGCGTCAGTTAGCGTGTGTATCTCGAGCTGTGTAATGTGGAGGGCTAATGCTAAAGCATGGGTAACCAGACAAATATTCATTGAGTGGGTCAACGAAGTGTTTGGGCCAGCTGTGAAGAAATATTTACTGGCCAATAAGTTACCACTCAAATGCCTCCTGGTAATGGACAATGCTCCTGCTCATCCTCCAGGCTTGGAGGACCAATTGTTGGAGGAGTTTAGCTTCATTACCATAAAGTTCTTGGCCCCCTAACACGACTCCTCTCATCCAACCCATGGACCAGCAGGTCATCTCAAACTTCAAGAAACTGTACACCAAGGCACTCTTCCAGAGGTGTTTTGAGGTAACTAATGACACAGAGTTAACACTCAGAGAATTCTGGAGGAATCACTTCACCATTCTCAATTGTATTAACCTAATAGACAAAGCCTGGATGGAAGTGACTTCTAGGACCATGAACTCGGCCTGGAAGAAATTGTGGCCAGGATGCTACCTAGTAAAAGACTTTGAGGCTGAGCCAGTGCCTGTGGTTGAGACCATTGTGTCTCTTGGGAAGTCCTTGGGGTTGGATGTGTCTGATGGTGATGTCGAGGAGTTGGTGGAGGACCATAGGGAAGAACTCACCACTGAGGAACTCCAAGTCCTTCAGGAGGAGCAGCAACAGGTGGTAGCAGAAGAGATTGCTTCAGGGGAGGAGGAGGAGAGAGGGGAGGATGTTCCTTCTTCAACCATTAAAGAAATGTGTGCAAAATGGGAAGAGGTACAGAGCTTTATAGAGAGACATCACCCTGACAAAGCTGTAGCAGGCCGAGTGATAAACATGTTCAATGACAATGCTATCGCTCATTTTAGAAAGATCTTAAAACGCAGGCAAAAACAAACCTCTCTGGATAGGTTTTTGATAAGAAAAGCATCCAATGAGTCTAGTGGAACTTTAAGTGCCTCTAAAAGGAGGAGAAGGGAACAAACCCCAGAGGAAGACTTACTTCCTGAAGTCTTCATGGAGGGGGACTCCCCTTCCAAAAAGTAACACCTCTCATTCTCCCTCCCCTCACCGTCTTTCATACGCCAACAAAAGTCCTCTACAAAGGTAATGTGAAGTTAAATGCTCATTTATTCTATTTATTTGTCTTATATATTGAATGTTAATTTATTTTTATGTGTAAAACCATTAATATGACCAGAAATATGAATTTTTAAAAATATTTTTTGACGTCAGGAACGGATTAATTGCTTTTACATTATTTCTTATGGGAAAATTCGTCTCGGAACTCGAGCTTTTCACAACTCGAGCACTTTTCTGGAACGGATTATGCTCGTAATCTGAGGTACCACTGTGTAATATATATATATATATATATATAATGTATATACAGTGATGGGCATCGATACATGAAAATCGCTAAAGCGATACCGATACATCGATACATGCAGAACGTCTTAGGCGATACCGATACGCCGATACTTTCTAGATGTCTTAAGCGATACCGATACCGATACATGCATCGCCGATACATGTATCGCCGGTACATTTTTATAATTATTCATTTAATATGTAGGTATTAGATATTATTGTTTATACTAGTAATTTGTACGCACTGTAAGTAAAATCAACGACATTTTAATGAGTTTTATAGATGTAAATAAAAAAAATTGCTTTATTTAATGAAAGTATGTTTTAATTTTGTAGGATACATGAATGACTGAAAATATTACACTAACAATTAAAAGTAATTACTATTACCCTTCAAAAATACCAGCTGGCTAAACATCTGGTCAGACAGTCTATTCCTTTTTGGGGCGTGAATGTGACCAGCCAAACTAAACAACCGTTCTACAGGAGCAGAGGATGGTAGTGGACTAGTGGTGTGTTATACTTCAGGAAGACCCGTAGAATTCCTGGGTACTGCCTCAGAGATTGGAGAGAATGACTTCCGTCACCCAGATACTGTAAAACTTCCATCTCAGTGGAATCTTGGGTTGCAGAGACATTAGTGGAAGCAGACTCATAACAGAAGAAATCATCTGCACTTCCGTCAGATGCAGCATCACTTAGTTGTTGCTGGGGGGTCTGCTAGCTGAGGCTCTTAACAGCATTAACCAACATTTCTTGAACCCTCTTTTTGACAATGTTAGTATTAAATTTGCCTTTTATTGTCATCCACTTTAACTTGAACAGAGGATTTGAAGACGATGCCAGTATTGCTGCTTTACACTCATGCGACGCATCAAGGCACAGAAACTTTTCAAACCACTTAGTGAACCCTACTGTGACTGCATTGAGAAGTGGCTGACAATGACGCAATGCCTCCGAATTCAAACGCTCTAGCTTCTTCTCTACAGCTAACAATGTTAAAAACAGAATAGGTAGGCGAGGAGGCGGTGTTATGTTGTATATCAAAGATAATATAGCGAACGTTATAGAAGTAAAGCACACAATTCCAGAACCGATAGATTCGACTATAGCAGAACTTAAATTGAACGATTTCAAACTTGTTGTTGCGGTTATATATAGGCCCCCTAATCAAACAGCTGATACGGACGAAGCGTTATATCGTGAACTAAAGCGAATAATCGGTAGTGAGCAGGCTTTAGTTATGGGTGACTTTAATTGCGCTAACGTAAATTACGATACAATGCAGGGAGACGCGGAAGGTAATCGTTTAGTTAATTTTCTCGAGGATAGCTTTCTTATTCAAAAGGTTGGGGAACCTACGAGGTTGGACAGTATTTTAGATTTAGTAATAACTACGGATGATAGGCTAATTACTGATCTTCAAATAATAGAACCGTTGGGCAATAGCGATCACAATATGGTAGAGTTTGTCCTCTCAGTAAGTCACTCGAAACCAGCTAACGCGACGAAAATTCCTAACTTCCAGCACGCAGACTTTAGTAAATTTCGAAGTAAATTGTCACACGTCAATTGGGAAAACGTGATGGGGAACTCCAACGCAAAACTAATGTGGGAATCGTTCGAAACGGTTTAGGACTATAAATGAGGAATGTGTACCGTACAAAATTAAGCGTGCGAAAGTAAACAACAAGCCCTTGTGGTTTACTTCTAGAGTAGGAGACATTATAAAGAGTAGAGATAGGGCTTATAGGCTACATAAGTGCGATAAAGACAATTGTGGTTACGAAACAACTACATATCTCTAAGGCGTGAAGCGAAAAGTGTAATAAAAAAGTCCAAGCGCGAATTTGAAATTCCATAGCTCGTGACGGTAAAGAAAACCCCAAGCGATTCTTTCAATACGTCAATAATAGAAATCCAGTAAAAAGCGTCTTGGGGCCTTTGAAAAATCTAAACGGAGATCTAGTTTCTGAAAACAAGGAAATGGCTACCTTGCTAAATGAATTTTTACGTCAGTTTTTACTATAGAAGATGTAACGAATATCCCTACGGTCATAGACATAATACCTTTTGATAATGGTAATATTTTGGATAATATTGTCGTTAGTGAAGGGGAAGTAATGCGCTATATTGATAAAATGAAAACGCGTAAATCACCGGGTCCGGATTCCATATATCCCATACAACTAAAAGAATTAAAAGATAACATTGTTGTGCCGCTAACAAAGATTTTTAATGCGTCTATTTCTGAGGGGTGCGTACCAGATAATTTCAAGTTAGCAAACGTAACACCTATCTTTAAGAAAGGCGATAAAGGTGCGGCGGGAAATTATAGGCCAATCAGTTTAACGTCTGTTGTAGGTAAGCTACTGGAATCAATAATTAGGGATCGTATAGTCGAACACTTAGAATTCCATAAACTAGTTAGAAATACGCAGCACGGATTTAGGCGAAACAAATCTTGCTTAACTAATCTTTTAGAATTTTTCCAAAGCGTGGTTGACGTTTACGATAGACATCGGGCGGTTGATGTTATTGCAAAATTTATTATTTAGAATTTATTATTTAGCTTGAGAGAGATTATTTTTATTTAGGTGTAATATTAAGGTTAAGTTTACTTTAAATAGACACAGTAATTATAGAAATAATAATGGCCTATTTAGACACTGTCAACATAGCTACAGACTTTTTCACTGTAGGTTGCAGTGGTTTTCAGGTTAAAATTTGGTCAGCAGCCAGATTACTAACTATGGTGAAGCTAAATTTATTAAAATTAATTTAGACTTACCAAAATGAAGTTGCCAGTTGAACGTTACCCTTTCTGTTTCTAACTAATCCATAAGTTTCATTTAGTTTCCAGGTTTGAATTTTATTTGTTAAGTTTTAAGTTATTATTTAACACTGCTAGGTTATTTATTTGTAGGGGCTATTTCCCAGACCTAGGTTTTGCAGGTTAAGTTAGGCTAGGGCTGTATTGCCCTTAAGTTTTTGGTTTTAAAGGTTTAAGGTTTAATGTTTTGAAGGTTTTACTCAAGTTAAGTTAGGGCTATATTGCCTTTAGGTTTTAATAGGGGCTATAACAGCCATTTAATTATTGAGTTAGGGCAGTTGTAGCCCGGTTCGAGTTTCTTCTAGGTACCTAGTTTTTCTCTTACCTTAGTTATTTTCTTTAATTAACTTACTTACACCTAGTTCTGATAGGCCTCTATTTAGTTAAACAGGGTTTTTGTTTAATGGCAGTGGTTATTAAGGTTAAGATTTAAAAGTTGTGAGGTTTAAAGGTTGACTTTAAGTTGCCCGGTTAGTTGGGGAACCACGAGAATTTTACTTTACGAAAAAACTAGCCCGCTTCATGCGGTCAAAATTTTTCAAGAATGGACAAAGCTCTCTTTTTCTTTATCTCGGAAACTTTTTTTTTTCTTTTTGTTAATTAGGGAAACCCAACTTCACTAGTTGGTTAGAAACGAGGGTTGTTATTTTTATTCTATATTTATTTTGTTTATATTTTATTTGGAAATATATGCGGTTATTTCTAACCACTTTTTTTAACAGATGTAGTGTATTTAGATTTTCAAAAAGCGTTTGACACCGTGCCGCACAAAAGACTCATTGAAAAAACTAAGGCTCATGGAATCAGGGGTGTAGTAATAAATTGGCTAGAAGAGTGGTTGCGAGGCAGGAAACAGAGGGTGGTCGTTGATGGAGCGGAGTCGTGTTGGGCTAATGTAGCGAGTGGCGTTCCTCAGGGTTCTGTATTGGGCCCCTTGCTTTTTCTTATATATATTAACGATTTAGATGTCGGCCTAGTCAGTACAGTTTCAAAGTTTGCGGATGACACGAAGCGGTGGTAGGGCGATTAATGACGAAGATAGAGGTAAAATTCAGGAAGATCTGAATAAAATCGTTGATTGGTCAGTCACATGGCAAATGAGATTTAACGTTGATAAGTGCAAAATTTTACATATAGGTTCGCGTAACGGTAATTTTGCGTATAGTATGTCAGGGAAAGATTTAACAAGCGTATAGCAGGAAAAAGATTTAGGAGTTATAGTCACTGGTGATTTAAAAGTAGCGAAACAAAGTACAGCAGCGGTCAATAAGGCGAACAAAGTGTTAGGTTTTATAGCTCGAAATTTTGAGACAAATCGCGCGATATTATAGTTCCACTTTATAAATCATTAGTTAGACCCCATTTGGAGTACGCGGTCCAATTTTGGAATCCGCATATGCGCAAAGATATAGACAAAATCGAAAGAGTTCAAAGACGAGCAACTAAGATGATTCCGTCGCTTAGGTCAAAGTCGTACGAGGATAGGCTTAAGGAGTTAAAATTGACAACACTCGAGACTAGGAGGTTAAGGGGTGATCTAATCCAGGTTTTCAAAATTATGAATGGGTTCGATAACGTAGATAGAGATAGCTTTTTTCGAAATATCTCAATATAATAGGACTAGAAATAACGGGTGTAAGTTGACAAGTAGAAGGTTCGAGACAGCAGTTGCCAAAAACTTTTTTACGCATAGAATAGTAAATAGCTGGAATAGTTTGCCGGTAGAAGTAATTAGTAGCACGTCTATAAACATGTTTAAAAATCGATTAGACGCATATGTTGATAGAAAGGGTATAGTTTAAGGTAGTAAAATTAAGGCTTTCTGGGGATAGATCCCACAGCTCAACACAAGTGTTGTGGGATATAGGGAGGCAGCGTCTTGGGTTAGGGGATACTCTCTGTCCTTACACACCCCATTTAAAGAGATTCCTCTGCCGAGCGGTGCCCCCCATAGTACTGTGAGGTATTGAAAAACTCATGATCTTCACTTGCCCCACAAACACCTTTAAATGGGAGACCCAAAATGGGTGCACACACATTTCTACATACTGTACAGTCTTTACAGCCACACCTACACTTTTTCTCGTAAGTGTATATATTGTAATGTATATGATTGTAAATTTTGACTTGGTCCGCAATCGATATGGACCGTGACTTGATGGATACCGTAATGAAATTGACTGGATTCTTTGGATCTGATATATTTGCATGTCCGTTATAAATAGATATAGGGTGTAACATATTTGTGGATAGTAGTCTATTATGACTTGATCCTCTGGATCCAGAGATTCTATCTTTAGTTTTAAATCGATAATTAATTAGTTTTAAATTGATAATTATTTAGTTTCGTAAAAATTGGTCGTTGCCAATTTACCGGCAGTTTTTACATAAATTTCTTATGTTCTTGTGGTTCGGAACCCACGTAAAATTGTAGGTTCCCTCCGCCACCACGGAGGACATACACAATACACGATTACGAACACAGTTAGGTAGACCAGCCATGAGTGGATCCTAGGGTCTTTGTTGGTCTGAAACATTATAACATTATAACATTATATTATGGTTAATTAATCTCAATAACACAAGTACAAACGTGTTTAAACGTTGCGCCGTACTGTGTGACTTGACCAGTAGAGTAGTACTGTCATTAAATAAATATTTAATAATATTATTATTTATGTATATTCATAAATATAACTCAGTAGTGTCATATTATAACATTTATTTAAATATTTAAAAATTCTTATTAATGTATCGATGTATCGAAGTATCGATTTTTTTTCGATACATTTAAGAAAATTGATCTTAGCGATACCGATAAATCGATACTTTTGTCAAGTAGCTAAAGTGATACCGATACCGATACAAAAAGTATCGATCGATACGTATCGGCGATACATGTATCTAGATACTGCCCATCACTGTGTATATATATATATATATATATATATATATATATATATATATATATATATATATATATATATATATACAGGGTGTCCCATAAGTCCGGCATCATAGGAGAAATTCATATTTTTCTATTTCTACAAACCATAATTATTCATATTTTTCTTATGCTCGGGATGCCAATTTCCCGTCCACTATTCTGTTCAGTGAAGAGGCTGTTTTTTATGGAAATGGTGAGGTAAATCGACAGAACACCCGCTACTGGTCTCAAAACAACCCTCACTGGTATACCTCTTCAAAGGAACAAGGTGCATCTCGGGTGATGGTATGGTGTGGCATTTGGAAGGTCGCATTATAGGCCCCCTCTTTTTCGATGAACATGTCACTGGAGGCACCTACCTACGTATGCTCAAGGAAGAAGCATTTCCCAGTGTCTTGAACGAAGAAGGAAATTTCCCAACATGGTTCCAGCAAGACGGCGCTCCTGCACATAACGCACCCAAGTAAGGGAATACCTGTACCAACAATTCCCTGGTCATTGGATAGGACGTCGGGCCTGTGGAATGGCCAGCTAGAAGCCCGGATCTCACGCCACTAGATTTTATCTCTGGGGCCACTTGAAAGCGCTGGTATACGCAGAGAAAATTAGGAGTGTTGAACATTTGCGGCAGCGCATTATTGGGGCATGTAACACCATTACTCCTGACATCATTCACCGTGTGCTTGCTGACTGGGTATCACGTCTAAATTTGTGTATTGAAAACAATGGTGGACATATTGAGCACGTTCTGTAAATAAAGGCTTTTGTTTTGCCTTTTTTATTATTTTTCCTATGATGCCGGACTTATGGGACACCCTGTATATATATATATATATATATATATATATATATATATATGGGAATGAACTCAGAATGGTCCCCTGAGTTTTTTTATGATACACACAGACCGTGCATGGAACAAGAAACTCTTCTGGGATAATTAAATCCACTATAGTCCGAATAAGTAATGGTAAATGACAAATACCATAGTTTTACTTCTACCAGTTGAGGTTTAAGTGTATCATAAAAAACCTCAGGGGACCATTCTGAGTTCATTCCCATCTTGAAACGGACATGTTATGTGCCTTGAAAAGTGGACGCTCAATTCTACCAGTTGAGGTTTAAGTTTTGGTTTTTGGCTAAAAATATAATAGTTACCCCTTTTTCTTTGATGTAGTCAATCTGACGTGAAGGCAGCAAGTCTTTTACTTATATTGAGGTTCTAAATGTAGTGGGGCTAGGCTGCTTTAAACCCTAGATCCATGTCCCAAAGCTGGATCCTGTCTGCTTTGCAGATAGCTGGTGAGGGAAGCTATATTTATGGGATCTCTTTGCGAGAGACCCGTTGCCTACGTCGGGCTTGCATCATGAAAAAGAAAACTATGGTATTTGTCATTTACCATTACTTATTCGGACTATAGTGGATTTAATTATCCCAGAAGAGTTCCTTGTTCCATGCACGGTCTGTGTGTATCATATATATATATATATAACTGCAAACACGCAGTATAATTAACGTAAAGAACGACGCTTGTATAGGAGATATGTAGAAGAATTACGGCATTTGGAAGAGTGAGGCCAATGGTGTAATGGTTATCGCATCTGACCGGCAATCGGAAGATCCCGGGTTCGATTCCCGGTTGGTTACCTCATTTTTTCATTTGTTTCGTTCTCTCTCTCTCTCGTCTTGCGCGGAATATCTCCTATACAAGCGTCGTTCTTTACGATATACACATATATATATATATTATATATATATTTGATTGAGTGAGGCCCGTGGTGTAATGGTTATCATATCTGACCGGCAATCGGAAGATCCCTGGTTCGATTCCCGGGTGGTTACCTCATTTTTTCATTTGTTTCGTTCTTTCGCTCTCATCTTGCGCGGTATATTCTCCTATACAAAGCGTTGTTCTTTACGTTAATTATACTGCGTGTTTGCAGTTATAATGTATATATATATATATATATATATATATATATATATATATTAGTGGTGGGCCGGATATCCGCATCATTTTTAACATCCGCATCCGCACTTCTGACTGCGGATGTTATGCGGATATTACCTCTGATAAATTATGCAGTTTACAATTAAATTAGCTTATAAAGTAGCTTATAAGGCCCAGTCATGCACATTTCATGTAAAGTATTAATTAATTATTAATGAACAAACAAATATATAAACCTCAAAATATAAATACCTGGTAACACAGAAAATTGAATGAAACTTGTTTCATTGAATTTTCTGTGGCTGAAACTCTTGATAAAGTTATCATTTTTATCATAATGAAAACATTAATATTAATTTTAATTCTTATGCATTGCCTGTCGTAATAGTAATATCACGAAATTTGAAAAATTGTCATATATTCATAATTCTATATTACATTAATAGATTAACTAAATATCCGCATCCGCGGATATTGAAATTAAAAATCCGCATCCGCAGATGTTGAAAAACTGACATCCGGTCCACCACTAATATATACAGGGTCCGCAAAAAAAAAAGGAGCATGACGAAAATTGCTCTCACGCCCGCATTTTTTGCCGGACCCTTAAATGTTATATATCTAGCTAAAGATAAAAGAGCCCAGAGTTGTATAAAACAAATTTCATCAAAATCGGTCATAAAATAAAGATTTTATGGCCACAAACGTGCAATGACTAAAAAAAGTGAATTTCCGCGTAAAAATTTAATGTTTTTCTCATTACAAATTATTTTTTTCAGATGCCTAAATAATTTTAATCAATAAAATGATAATATGCCCTTTTCTAAAGAAGATAAAATATTAATAAAACATTATAGACTTGATAAAAATTATGGCGCAATAAAATTATTACAAGAGTTTCCGAATAAACCATGGTCGAAAGGAGGTTTGGACAAGCTGTTAAGAAAAATCGACGAAACTGAAAGTACTGAAAGGAAACAAGGAAGCGGGAGGCCAAGATCAGTTCGAACCGAAGAAAACATCAGAGATGTGGAACTAAGAATTTTTAGTCAAGAAGGCAGACCAGGGACTCACGTGACACCGTCCAGAATTGCTAATGAGTTGAGCATATCCGAAAGTAGCGTCAGAAACATTATTAAAAAACGACCTTGAACTAAAACCTTATAAACGGATACACGGGCAGAAATTAACTGAAATTAACGAACAGAAAAGAGTTGTTTGTTCTGAGCGCATGTTAAGAAATATCACTCCCGAAAAGTAGACCTCGGCTTTTTTACTGACGAAAAGAAGTTTACGGTAGAACCACCGCGAAATTCCCAAAATGACAGAGTGTATTCAAGAGTTAATCGTAAAAATGAAATACCAGATGATAGACTTTATGCTACCCGTAATCATTTTTCTGCCAGCGTAATGGTATGGTCGGTGTGTCTAAACTAGGCAAGACATCTGTTTTTTTCGTAGAGCCAAACATCAAAGTAGACGCCCGCTATTACACTGAAACTTTGTTGGAACAAATGCTTCCCGAAATGAGACGATTGGCGAATAATGGTTACTTCTTATTCCAACAGGATGGCGCTCGGGCGCATACCGCTAAGTCAACTATTGAATTTTTAGAAAATAATGTTCCTGAATTGCTTTACCCAAAAGATTGGCCCCCTAATAGTCCAGATTTGAATCCCGTAGACTACGGAATATGGGAAATGTTGGCTGAGAAAGTGTACAAGCATAAGATCCGAAATGTCGAACATTTGAAAGAAGTTATCGTACAAAAATGGGAAGAAATTACCCAAGATCAAGTAGATAAAGCTATAGATCAATTTAGGCCCCGATTACGAAGGGTTGTAGAGGTTTCTGGCAAACATATCGAACAATTTTTATAGTCTTATAATTTCGTTTTCTTTGGAAATTGTAAAATTATATGACATGTTGTAGTAAAACTTTTATATTTTTTTTAATTTTTGACGTATTGACATGAAATTTGGTACTAACTTAGTTTATTTGTTGCTTATTTGCCTAAAATAAATTATTTGTCATTATGTGTAAAAATAAATGTACAGTAAACATTTCTGGCAAACATATCGAACAATTTTTATAGTCTTATAATTTCGTTTTCTTTGGAAATTGTAAAATTATATGACATGTTGTAGTAAAACTTTTCTATTTTCTTTAATTTTTGACGTATTGACATGAAATTTGGTACTTAGGTTATTTGTTGCTTATTTGCCTAAAATAAGTTATTTGTCATTATGTGTAAAAATAAATGTACAGTAAACATTTTAGTCATGCTCCTTTTTTTTTGCGGACCCGATATATATAACTTGATTAGAAATACGCAGCACGGTTTTAGGCAAAACAAATCTTGCTTAACTAATGTTTTAGAATTTTTTCAAAGCGTGGTTGAAGTTTACGATAGTCATCGGGCGGTAGATGTAGTGTATTTAGATTTTCAGAAAGCGTTTGACACCGTATTGCACAAAAGACTCATTGAAAAAACTAAGGCTCATGGAATCAGGGGTATAGTAATAAATTGGATAGATAAGAAGAGTGGTTGCGAGGTAGGAAACAGAGGGTGGTCGTTGATGGAGCGGAGTCGTGTTGGGCTAATGTAGCGAGTGGCGTTCCTCAGGGTTCTGTATTGGGCCCCTTGCTTTTTCTTATATATATTAACGATTTAGATGTCGGCCTAGTCAGTACAGTTTCAAAGTTTGCGGATGGCACGAAGTTGGGTGGTAGGGCAATTAATGATGAAGATAGAGGTAAAATCCAGGAAGATCTGAACAAAATCGCTGATTGGTCAGCCACATGGCAAATGAGATTTAACATCGATAAGTGCAAAATTTTACATATAGGTTCACGTAACGTTAATTTTGCTTATAGTATGTCAGGGAAGTAGGCTAGTTGGCAAGCGTAGAACAGGAAAAAGATTTAGGAGTTATCGTCACTGGTGATTTAAAAGTGTCGAAACAAAGTACAGCAGCGGTCAATAAGGCGAACAAGGTGTTAGGTTTTTGGGCTAGGAATTTTGAGTACAAATCGCACGATATTATTGTTCCTCTTTATAAATCATTAGTTACAGTGACCCAGTGGCGTGGTGGCCATATGGGCCAAACGGGTTTGGCCCGATCAGCGACGATTAGCCAAAGGGCGCCATAACAGAGGTTCAGAGGGTGCCGCACCAGGGGCCAGATTTTAGAATTTTTTAAATTTTAAAATTATAAAACCAACAGTAATAGTAATATGACTGTTACATATTACTAAAATTAGTAAGACAAATTTTTAATCAAAATCTTTGGCTATGATTTAAAATTTGGGGGACCTATAACCATTCATAAAGTAAAACAATTTTCAAATCCATTTTTCAAAAAACACAACTTTCTATTTAAGAAAATTCATAAAAAAAAATTGGAGACTATGAATTTCTTCAGAATTGCACAGAACACAAAGGAAGACTTACTCTACAACATAGAAACCCCAAATTATTACAAATTTTTGAAAGAGGGGAGGGGAAGTTATGCCCAAATTTATACCAAAATTGTATGGAAATTTTTAAAGTCAAATTTTAATATATATATATATATATATATATATATATATATAATATATATTATATATTTCAAGAGGGCGCCAAAATGCTCTCTGGCCCTACCAGCGATGAGAGTCCCACCACGTCACTGAGTTAGACTCCATTTGGAGTACACGATCCAGTTTTGGAATCCGCATATGAGCAAAGTTATAAATAAAATCGAAAGACTTCAAAGACGAGCAACTAAGATGATTCCGTCGCTTCGGTTGAAGTCGTACGAGGATAGGCTTAAGGAGTTAAAATTGACTACACTCGAGACTATGAGGCTGAGGGGGTGATTTAATCCAGGTTTTTAAAATTATGGATAGGTTCGATAACGTGAAAAGAGATAGCCTTTTCGAAATATCACAATATAATAGAACTAGAAATAACGGGTGTAAGTTGACAAGTAAAAGGTTTGAGACAGCAGTTGCCAAAACTTTTTATGCATAGAATAGTAAATAGGTGGAATAGTTTGCCGGTAGAAGTAATTAGTAGCACGTCTATAAACATGTTTAAAAATCGATTAGACGCATATGTTCTAGAGATCTACAGAAGCTAAGGCTAACAAAGACCCTAAGATCCACTCTTAGGTTAGCCCGAGAGAAAGGAAAGAGTAGGGGGTTAAAAGAGGAGAATAAGGGGTTAAGTAAGTAGCAAAACCTATCATTTGTGGGTTAACATTCATTCAGAAAAAGAGAAAGAAAGACTCACCATCATCATCCGCCGGCCACTGCCGACAAGTCGGAAAAATAGTCGAAGAGAATAGGAAAGGGGTGACAGATGAAAAGAAGTAAAATAAGAACGCTTACAAACCATGCAAACACAGTCTTAACTCAAACACTATCATACCATGCAAACTACAGATATGCAAGTAAGGAGAGAATAAGAAAAAAAAAGTAGGTAGAGTATAACAAAAAGTGGATTAGTTTACGCTACGAGCTACATCTACGTTCGTGTTAGTGTAATTTTTTTTTTTTTAATAATTTTATTGCTGGCATATCACACGCTGGCATGTCACAAGCTGGCATTAATCGTCATCAGACTCATCCTCGACCATCACCCTCAGAGCTCCTGTTACTAATTGTTTTATTATTTTAAACAACTTTAATATTTTTAAAATGCCTATCCAAACTGTTTTTAAACATATTAACGCTGGTAGAGTTCACGACGGACGCGGAAAGATTATTCCATTTATCAATTACTTTAAACGTAAAAAAGTTTTTAGCGATGTTAGTAATGAATCGTCTGCCACGCAACTTAAATCCGTTATTACGAGTACTGCTATTATCGAAAATTAACAGTTTGTCAAAATTTACGTTATCGATTTTATTAACGATTTTGAAAACTTCAATAAGCTACCCGCTTAATCTCCTAGTTTCAAGTCATTGTAAGTCTAACTCTTTAATCCTATCTTCGTAAGACTTGTTGCGCAATGACGGAATTAGTTTCGTGGCGCGACGCTGAACCCTTTCCAACCTATCAATATCCTCACGCAAATAGGGGCACCAAAACTGAACGGCATATTCTAAATGAGGCCTGACTAGGGACTTGTAAAGGGGCAATATAATATCCTTCGATTTAAATTCGAAATTACGCGCTATGAAGCCTAGCATCCTATTAGCTTTTACGCAAGACTCCAGGCACTGGTTCCTAACTTTTAAATCCTTAGATACGCGTACGCCTAAATCTACTTCCTCGTCAACGCTCGCTAACCATCTATTGTCCATCGTGTACGTGTAATTATTGTTACAAGAACCTATATGCAAAACTTCACATTTGTCTACGTTAAATTGCATCTGCCACTTATCCATCCACTCCATAATCCTATTTACATCGTCTTGGAGCCTATTTCTATCGTCCACGTTAACAACTTTACCGCCTATTTTAATATCGTCTGCGAATTTTGACACGTTACTGGTCAAGCCTACATGAACCCTGAGGGACACCGCTACCTACATCCAACCACCCTGATTCACTACCATTAACAACGACCCTCTGTTTCCTAGCACGAAGCCATTCCTTTAACCAGTTAGATAGATTGGGTTGATAGATTGGGTATAGTTTAAGGTAGTAAAATTAAGGTTTTTATGGTTCGGAACCCACGTAAAATTGTAGGTCGCCTCCGCCACCACGGAGGACATGCGCAATACACAACTACAACCACAGTTAGGTAGACCAGCCATGAGTGGATCCTGGGGTCTTTGTTGGTCTGAAACATTGTAACATTATAATATATATATATATATATATATATATATATATATGCGCCTCGGTGGTGTAGTGGTTAGCGTCGCTGACTACGAATCTATCGGCCCCGGGTTCGAGACCCGACGGCAGCCGGCGCGCAGCAAAACCCAGCTGTTCATCCTTCCACACAATAAAAAAGAAAGTGGTTGGTAGATAAATGGGTACCCTAGGTGGCCTAGTGGTTAAGACGCTGGGCTGCTGATGGGGCGTGGTTCGGATTCCACGTTAAACTGTAGGTCTAAGGTGGAGTGAAAAGCTTGACCTTCGTCAGAATGAACAATTCGGGCGGAAGCTAACCAAAGGTGTATATATATATATATATATATATATATATCATATATATACACCAGAAAAAATAACTGCCTGGATCTGGTATTCACGAATAACACGAACTTGATTGCTGATATAAAAATAACCCCAACCATTATCTCAGACCACAACTTAATCGAGATATCAACAAATATGATGGCAGCATTAGAAGACAATACACATATTGTGGAAAGAAGTAAATTCGGGGCCTTTAACTTAAACTCGAAGACTATAAATTGGGAAGCAATCAGATCGCACATGGCCCAAATAGAATGGAGAACAATTTTGAGAATAAAACAACGGAAGAAATGCTAACAACTTTGGAGGAAAAAACGCTGAGAATTTTAGAAAAATATGCTCCGAAATCACAGCCAAAAGGAAAGAGGAGCTGGTTAGAAAGGCAAAAGAGAAGACTATTCCGCAAAAGAAAGAGAGTGGAGGCGAAGTTAGGAAACTGCGGAGATAATGGCAGGAAAATAATAAAAGAAAAACTGGAGGGTATCGATAGGGAAATACAAGCCCTGATTAAGGACCATACAGAGAGGGAAGAGGAAAAGGCGGTAGAAGCAATAAAGGAAAATCCAAAATACTTCTATAGCTATGCAAAAAGGAAAACCAAAACGCGCGCCGCTATTGGGCCCTTAAGGACGGGAAATAATGAACTAACCGACGATCCAAAGAAATATCTGATACATTGAGAGCTCAATATGAATCAGTTTTCAGTACCCCAAAAAGTGACAAAGCGATACCTGACATAAATGCATTCTTTGAAGAGGAATTGCAAGGAGAGTATATAACAGACTTTGATTTTACACCAGAAGATGTAGCGAGAGCTATAGGACAAATGAAACCACATTCAGCTGCAGGTCCGGACAATTGGAACGCATTATTGATTAAAAACTGTAAAAATGAAATAGCTACACCTTTATACTGGATATGGAGAAGATCCCTAGACACTGGGGAAATACCGAGCATCTTGAAAAGAGCAAACATTGTCCCTATATATAAAGGAGGGGACAGATCTCAAGCAAAGAACTATAGACCAGTGTCATTGACGTCCCACCTCACCAAAGTATTTGAAAGAATAGTTAGACATAAAATTTATGATTTCCTGGAGACACGGGAAAGATTCAACGAAAATCAGCATGGATTCCGATCAGGTAGATCATGCCTATCACAACTAATAGAGCACTACAACAATATCCTAGATGCATTGGAAGGCAATGACAACTACGATGTTATATACACAGATTTTGCTAAAGCTTTCGATAAATGTGACCATGGTATAATAGGACATAAAATTAAAGACATGGGAATAACAGGCAAAGTGAGAAATGGATCTACAACTTCCTTAGTGATCGTCTGCAGGTCGTCAAAATTCAAGGTATATCATCATCAGAATCGGAAGTACGCAGCTCAGTACCACAAGGGACAGTACTGGCCCCACTCCTGTTCATTATCATGCTAACAGACATAGACAGCGGAGTAAACAGCAATAGTATAGTAACATCCTTTGCAGACGATACAAAGATCAGCAGAAAAATCAGCGATGTACATGACGTGGAGGCCTTGCAGAGGGACACGAACAACATATACAAATGGTCAGAAGACAACAACATGTCATTCAACGCCGAGAAATTTCAACTCTTGAGATATGGTAGAAAAGAAACTTAAACAGACTGCATATTATGCTCCAGATAGACAGGAAATTCAGAGAAGCATGAAAGCGATTGATCTCGGGATAATAATGACAGATGATGCGAAATTCGAAACACAAAATCAGATAGCGATAAATAAAGCAAAAAGAGTCGCCGGACAGGTTCTAAGAACGTTCAAGAGAAGGGACAGGACAGTAATGATTCCCCTGCTAAACACACTGATTATACCAAAACTTGAATACTGCTCAGTTTTGACGTCCCCATATAAAAAGGAAGAAACTAATAAACTAGAAGAAACGCAAAGGCATTTCACAGCCAAGATTGATGGCTGCAAAGAACTCAACTATTGGGAAAGACTACGTAAACTAAATCTGTACTCACTGGAAAGAAGAAGAGAGAGGTACATCATAATCTACATATGGAAAATGATCGAAAAACTGGTACCAAACCTAAAACTAAACCCAATTACCATTCAAACAACACTGGAAAATAGGAAAGGCAGAATGTGTAGTGTTCCCAAATTAAAAGCACGACAAGGGACCTCCTCAACCCTGAAGGAAAATAGCTTGGTTGTCAGGGGGCCAAGACTTTTCAACCAGCTTCCTAAGGACCTCAGAAACGTAACGGGGGTCAAAGTTGAAGTCTTCAAGAAAAGACTGGATGCCTGGCTCAGGACAGTACCAGATGAGCCGGGCGTGCCTGGCTATGTACGGTGGAGAGCGAGCGCAAGAAAGTAACTCGCTCCTCCACCAGGCCAGACCTAGAGGCGGGGCCACCAGCTTGACCTCCGTGTGAAGAGAGACCAACACACGAAACAACATAAGGTTCATAAGGTAAGGTGTGTATATATATATATATATATATATATATATATATATATATACAGGGCGTCCCAAAAAAATGTATACACACTTTAACAGCTGATAGCTCAATTGATGTTTCTTTCTTTCCAAGTTAAACCCATTAGAATTAATAATGGCAGTCAGACTAAGCTTTGAACAAAGGAAATTCATTCTAAAATGCTACTGGAAGTGTGAAAACGCAGTTGAAGTGCAAAGACAGTTTAGGAGGGAGTTTCAAACAGATCCACCAACGCGACTTACCATCACTCGAATTAGAGATAAGTTTGAAGCCGATGGAACTGTTCAGAATGTCCACAAGAAGCGTTCCGGAAGACCACGGACATCGACAAGCCCCACAAAGCAAGAAAGAGTACTGGAAACGTATCACCAAAGTCCAAGAAAATCTGTGCGGCAAGCGAGTCGTGAGGTAGGAATTTCAGAATCGTCTGTCCAACGCATTTTGAAGCGCTGTCAATGGAAAAGTTACATTCCAAGATTAGTCCATGCTATTAATGAAGATGATGATCCGGACCGAAGAGTGGAGTATTGCGAGTGGTACTTGGCACGATGTGGATGTGGATTGGACGAAGGGTTTCGTAGAATACCCTCCGCGTTCACCAGACCTCACACCACTAGACTTTTTTTTATGGGAATACTTAAAAGACAAAGTCTACGCTATAAAACCTGCAACAGTCGCTGAATTGAGAGCAGCCATTGAACGAGAATGCACACAAATACCAAACGAAATGTTTCGTGATGTTTGCGATTCCATTGTTTCGCGTTATCAGCAGTGCCTGGACCAGAACGGACGTCAGTTTGAAAACAGGCGTTGACAAAACAATTAAATAATGTCTGTAGATTCTATTACATTTTGAAAATGAAATGTATTTTAATAAACACTGCCTTTATAATTATTTAAAGTGTGTATACATTTTTTTGGGACGCCTTATATATATATATACAGTATATATATATATATATATATATATATATATATATATATATATATATATATATATATATATCTGAAATATTAAGAGCTCAGTACGAATCATCTTTCAGTATCCCAAAAGCTGACAAACTGATATGCGATAGAAACGCGTTCTTTGAAGAAAAATTACAAGAGGAAAGTATAACGGACTTCGACTTTACGACAGGTGATATTACACAAGCTATAGGGAAACTAAAAGAACACTCAGTGGCAGGACCGGATACATGGAATGCCACACTGATCAAAAACTGCAAGAATGCAATCGCTGAGCCCCTATATTGGATATGGAGACGATCACTCTTCACTAGACAGGAGAAATACTGGGCATCCTGAAGAGCGCGAACATAGTCCCAATATATAAAAGAGATCGATCCGAGGACAAAAACTATAGGCCAGTGTCACTTACATCTCATCTCACTAAAATATTTGAAAGAATAGTTAGACAGAAAATCTATGATTTTTTAGAAACTCAGAAAAAATTCAATGACAACCAACATGAGTTTCGGTCAGGCAGATCAGTGGTCTCCAAACTTTTTTGATCACGCACCCTTTAATCAGCAAAAATAAATAACACGCACCCCTAATGAACATGAAGATTATTATATATATATATATATATTATACAGGGTGGGCGGAAAGTAGCTCCCTATTTTGGATTGGTAAAAAAATACGTATATTATCCATTTATTTCAGAAGAAATAATATGAAAAGGTAGGCATATATGGTAGGTTTTCTCTAAAATTCAATGTGGGCTCCAACTCTTTCCACCAGCTTCTGGAGCCGCCCAGGAATGGCGTCCACTGACTTTAGCTGGAACTCCGGCGGGATGGAGGACATGACTTCCCGAATTCGGTCCTCCAGTTCTTCCAATGTCCTCGGTTTGGTGCGGTAGACTTCTTCCTTTACCCACCCCCAAAGAAAGAAGTCGCACGGTGTCAAGTCGGGGCTCCTGGCTGGCCATTGATGTGGACCACGACGACCCATCCAACGCCCAGGGAAGTGGGCATCCAGCCACTCACGGACAACAAGAGCGAAGTGCGGAGGGCGCCATCTTGCATAAATATCAGATCGTCGATGTTCTCCCATGTGCTGACAACAGGCCAGACCTCGTTTCGCAACATAGCAAGGTACCGCTCAGCATTCATGGTGTTGCGCAGAAGGAACGGGCCCACAACCTGATCTGAGGTCATACCACACCACACCGTTACACTGAACCGATTCTGCCGTTTTTCAGCGGTAACCGTGCGACTTCTTTCTTTGGGGGTGGGTAAAGGAAGAAGTCTACCGCACCAAACCGAGGACATTGGAAGAACTGGAGGACCGAATTCGGGAAGTCATGTCCTCCATCCCGCCGGAGTTCCTGCTAAAGTCAGTGGACGCCATTCCTGGGCGGCTCCAGAAGCTGGTGGAAAGAGTTGGAGCCCACATTGAATTTTAGAGAAAACCTACCATGTATGCCTACCTTTTCATATTATTTCTTCTGAAATAAATGGATAATATACGTATTTTTTTACCAATCCAAAATAGGGAGCTACTTTCCGCCCACCCTGTATATATATATATATATATATTTATATATATCCTTTCATTATTTATTAGTAAGTTAATAGTATACAACAGAAATACGATAGGGTGAAGATATACTTACCAATGTAATTTAATGAGAACAATGTGGCTGACTGTGCTTCATAATTTCTGAAAATCTTGGTTTGACACTGTGATACAGCGATTCGAAGGTCCGGTTCCAAGTTCAGTTTATTTCGATTCTTGGTTTTAATACCTATCATAACAGAAAAAGACACCTCACACAGATATGTAGATCCAAATGGAAGGAGCGCATCGTTCGCTGCACTTACTAAATCTGGGTACTCATTTTCTAATCCAATCCACCATTTGTGCACAGTTTTCTGTTGAAATTCGGTTCGCAAACTTGAATCTTCCCTGATGCCAATCAACTGTTATTTTACAAAATAATGCGGCGATCTCGAATTGTGATATTTAGTTTGCTAAATTTTAATCGCAAGTAAGTGATATCGCGGATACTATCTCGCAAATTCATAGGAATGACTGTGTTAGCGAGTATTTCCTTTCTCGGTCATCTTGAAATTCAAAAACTTTCTACGAAAAAACAATGATAAATCAGAATCATCAAATTTTCTTCGCGCACCCCCTAGATCGGCAGGCGCACTCCACTTTGGAGACCACTGAGGCAGATCATGCCCAGAGGCGTACCGAAGGGGAGGGCGACAGGAGCGATCGCCCCCCTTAAGTTAATAAATTATTAGTTTGATTATTTTTACGTATTTAATTTACATATTCAATTAAATATTTTACATATTTAATTTCATGCGCCAATCGAAAAATGTTAGCCAGCTTTCTAGCGATTATGTGTTTCATGAGTATTGTGTCATTTTACATGGCACCTGGCAACCGCAGTTTATCGTTTTTTGTTCACATTCATTTAAATATTTAGTTTGTGAACTTTCTAAATTTTGATAATTTTAAGTATTGAACTATTGATTAAAACTTTGTGTGTATGAATGTGTGTGTGTGATCATGTGTGAAGGCCGTTTGGTCTCATACATGTAACTAATAAATGAAATGAAATAGGTATGTTATTTTTAAAATTTGGTATTCAGTTTTTTACACATTTTAAAATTTAGTTTCAAAGTTTTCATTTAATTTACAATTTTTCACATTGTATTGCACACACAAAATTTTGTGTGGATTTTGTTTGGATTTTTTATTTCATTATAATGGACTTTAATGTTATGGTTAGTAATAATTCCTATTTCTATTTGTAACTTTAAAGATAATGGACCTTCATAAATTTTTCAAAAGAGAAAATGTCCAAACTGACTGGTTCTACAGAGCATGATGATCAAAGTACTGTTAATCCAGTAAAATTGCTAGGTTACAACAGGATGAGAATGAAAGTGAAAAAATTTCGGCGCCTTCGGCGCTAGCTCTTGCCTTCCCTACTACTAAAAATCTAGAATGGCTTAGGATTCCGAAAACTCTTAATTTGGCCCTGGGAATAAATTTCTTTTATAAAGGTAACAGTCCAAGGAAATGCTTAATCTCGAAATTAGCACGTTTTTATTCTTATGTTAATACAAATCTGAACATCCTAATTGCAGTTTGCATTGAATATTATATTACTAATCAGATTTTTATCATAATTTTTATATTTTTTATAATATAATTTTTATATTTTTATTCATAATGTGTCTTAGCAGTAGCTAGTTAATCATCTCTAACTGAACGATAAGCTCATCATGAACGTACATAAAAATTATTTATCTCTATTTCAATTATACTTCTACGATTAGTTCCAAGTTCGCCCCCGCCCCCTTGGCAAATTTCTGGATACGCCTCTGAATTCATGCCTATCACAACTAATGGAACACTAAAACATTATTGATGCATTTGAAAGTAATGAAAACTATGATGTAATATACACAGACTTTGCCAAAGCGTTTGACAAGTGTGACCATGGAATCAATAGGTACATAAACTGAAATATATGGAAATAACAGGAAAAGTAGGGTAATAGATATATAATTTCCTTAGTGAACGGCGGCAAGTCGTTACAGTAGAAGAAGTATCTTCATCAGTATCAGAGGTCCTCAGCTCAGTAGCACAAGGAACAGTATTAGCTCCACTACTCTTCATAATCATGCTAACTGACATAGATGAGGACGTTACCAGAGACAGCACAGTAACATCCTTTGCCGATGACACAAAGATCAGTAGAAAAAAAAGAAACCCAGAAGATATAGGATCTTTACAAACCGACATGAACAAAATCTACAAGTGGACGGAAGACAACAATATGAAGTTTAACACTGAGAAATTTCAGTTGTTACGGTACGGAAAAAGAAAAGACCTAAAATTCATGGAATATTATACCCCAAATGGACAGGAAATTCAGAGAAATTCTAAAGCAAAAGATTTAGGGGTTGTAATGACTGATGATGCGAAATTTGAAACACAAAATAAGATAGCAGTAAACAGAGCAAAGAGAATAACTGGGCAGATACTGAGAACCTTTAAACGAAGGGATAGGAATATAATGATTCCTCTACTGTAAACCCTGATAATACCCAAATTGGAATACTGCTCTGTCCTAACATGCCCATATTAAAAGGTGACATTAGACAGCTAGAAGGGATTCAGAGAAGCTTCACAGCCAAGATCAAGGGGTGCAAAGAACTAAATTACTGGGAAAGTTTACGCGAACTAAACCTATATTCGTTGGAAAGGAGAAGAGCGAGATACACCATTATTTGCACTTGGAAAATAATGGAGAAAGTAGTCACTAATCTTACTCTGAACCCTGTAACTCCCCAAACAACAGTGGAAAGTAGAAAAGGAAGACTATGTCGTGTTCCCAAATTAAAGGCTAGACAGGGAACATCTTTAACCCTAAAAGGAAATAGTTTTGTTGTGAGAGGACCAAAACTGTTTAATCAGCTGCCCGAAGACCTAAAGAACATGAATGGTGTTGTAGCGGACATCTTCAAAAGAAGATTAGACGCCTGGCTCAGAACAATCCCCGATGAGCCGGGAGTACCTGGCTATGTGAGGTGGAGAGTACAAGAAACCAACTCACTACTCGAGAGGAGGGGCAACAAGCTTGACCTTCGTGAAATGAGGAATCATCGCACGGAACCTTGTCGGGATTCAAAATTCGATCTTGGAGAATGGACTTTCGAAATGTTATCACAGAAATAATTTCATTTCCGTATAGGAAGCAAAAAGTTTGGTGTGGTTTTAGTTCTTATTATTCTATTCTGATATTATGAAAACATAATTAAATATTGTTTTAAATAATTTAAAGGAGTATATCGTCTAATTATTCGATATATCACTTTTCTGGGATATACTTATGTACAGGGTTTCTAGAGTACCCAGGTTTGAAACCCACCCATAACTTTATGAAAACAACATCAATAAATAGAAGTAGTAATAATTTTTTGTTGTTTTAATGAAGTGTTCAGTATTTTATTTATTTTATTTTGTAGTCCTTTTTCAATGTGGAGGAAAGATTTTAATGATTATCTGACTGATGCCCCTCTTTTCACACTTTGAAGTCAACAACATTAAGTTTAGGAATCGTAATATCCTTAGTGACCTGCTCAGCACTTGAATCTCCAATTCTAATTATAAAAATTGAAGAACAGAAAGCAAGCTCCGCTACCTAAGTCGTAGTGAGAGTCTATTTCTTTTCTATTTTTTTTTTTTATTACTAGTTTTACACTACTTAAATGGAAGAAAAAAATGTCTGCTTTCTGGAAAAAACTAAGTATGTATTTAGAGACGTCTTTTTATAGTAGGCCTAGGACTCGTTGCCCAGAAATAGTATGTTAGCCTAACTTTACAGTACACATTTCATTTGGAAAACGTGAAGCCACTGGGTCCTCTATTGGTTATCCAGGTCATGAGCTAATAACTTGTCAATTAATCTAGTTAGGGGGTTTAACTAATAGTGGCCACAACCCTGTATACATAATAGCTTAAATTTCTTGTGGGCATAGACCTAACTTGAGACGAGCCAAGTGTCAGTGCAGGGTAATTATGTCGCAAATGATGGCCTGAAGTTTAAATAAAAAATACATTTTTCTAATGTATTTTGGTGTGCTCTGTTCAAATATAAACTGCAATGTAAAAAGAAAGAGATTCCTCTGCCGAGCGGTGCCCCCCATAGTACTGTGAGGTATTGAAAAACTCGTGATCTTCACTTGCCCCACAAACACCTTTAAATGGGAGACCCAAATGGGTGCACACACATTTCTACATTACTGTACAGTCTTTATAGCCATACCTACACTTTTCCTCCTAAGTATATATATTGTAATGTATATGGATCTAAATTGTGACTTGGTCCGCAATTGATATGGGTTATTATGTGTTTTATCACACACAGTCATTTTACACACCAAAATATATTTTTCTAGTAGTATTTGATGTGATTTGTTCAAATATGACCTCCATTTCCGTCGGAAATGAGATCTAACAAAGTTATAGTACTTTGAAGTTTGGCTCATTTTCAAGGGAAATGGAAGTCAAAATCTAAGCAAAACACGTCAAATATTACTAGAAAAATGTATTTTGGTATTAATTAACCTAACCTAACCTAACCATGGCTAAATGAGCCTAACCATGGCTAAATGAGCCTAACCATGGCTAAACGAGCCTAACCATGGCTAAACGAGCCTAACCCTGGCTAAATGAGCCCTCGTCTGTATCCACCACCTAATC
Source organism: Bathynomus jamesi (assembly GCA_023014485.1). Lineage (NCBI taxonomy): Eukaryota > Metazoa > Arthropoda > Malacostraca > Isopoda > Cirolanidae > Bathynomus > Bathynomus jamesi. The sequence goes on from JAJOZX010000103.1 coordinate 1,030,973, forward strand.
CATAATAAGGTAATACTCTAGGCTCGTTTAGCCAGGGTTAGGCTCGTTTAGCCACAGTTAGGTTAGGTAAGGTTAGGTTAATTAATACCAAAATATATTTTTCTAGTAATATTTGATGTGTTTTGCTTAGATTTTGACTTCCATTTCCCTTGAAAATGAGCCAAACTTCAAAGTACTATAACTTTGTTAGATCTCATTTCTGACGGAAATGGAGGTCATATTTGAACAAATCACATCAAATACTACTAGAAAAATGTATTTTGGTGTGTAAAATGACTGTGTGTGATAAAACACATAATAACCTTGATATGGACCGTGACTTAATTTTGGTTGGCATGGTACTGGTATTGATGGGTACCATAATGAAATTGACTGGATTCTTTGGATTTGATATATTTGCATGTCAGTTATAAATAGATATAGTGTGTAACATATTTGTGGATAGTAGCCTATTATGACTTTGATCCTCTGGATCCAGAGATTCTATCTTTAGTTTGAAATTGATAATTAATTAGTTTTAAATTTATACTTAATTGGTCTTGTAAAAATTGGTTATTGCTAATGTACAGGCAGTTTTTACATAGTGGAGCCACCTCGATGGGCCGAAGTGGCCCCTAGTGTGCCCACTATCAAAATTTCTTATGTTCTAGCAATCAGAGAAAAAATAAAAGCATTTCATAAATTCAAAAGAACTAGAAATGGCACAGACTCCAAAATATATAAAAGTAAAAGAATCATTCGCAAGAAAGCAATCAGAGATAGCAAATGAGACCTCGAAAAAAGCCTAGCCAAGAATTCAAAAAATAATCCTAAGAAGTTTTTCAGGTAATGGTTCGGAATACGGGTGCCACTTAAACAAAATTTTGAAAAATACCATAGAGACAAAATTTCCTCATTAAAATACGGGTAATGGTTCAGAAGGGCACCACCTCAATTTTTGTTTTTTCCACCAAAATATGCTAAAACCATTGGTTTCCTATTGTTTAGGATGAATGTGACCATCACCATTACAGTAAATTATTGCTTGAAGTGATTTCACCCCCCCCCCCCCCCCCCCCCCCCCCCTCCTGCACTCTGGGGGGACCACCGTGGGAACCGGGGGTTTTGGGTGGGGGAACACAGCACAAGCAATAATTTACTGTAATAGCGATGGTCAGATTTATCCTAAACAACAGGAAACCAATGGTTTTAGCATGTTTTGGAGGAAAAAAACAAAAACTGAGGTGGCCCTTATTCTGAACCATTATCGTAAAAAGTAACGGTAAATGTACAGTATTACACCCATCTCCCTTCAAGGTGAAATTTATGTTTTTCCTATGGTTTTTGATGTGTTTTGAATGAATCTGACCTTCAAAACTGTCGGAAATGACTCGTTTTTGAGATAACCCCCCTACCCCCAGCCGGCAATTGAAAATGAGTCCTTTCCGACAGTTTTGAAGGTCAGATTCATTTAAAACACATCAAAAACCATAGGAAAAACATAAATTTCACCTTCAAAATTGACCTGACCTGACCTATCCTAACCTAAATCACAGAGCCAGGCCTAATGTACTTCTGAATGAGTGGAATGAGTACTTTCCTACTGGAATGGAACAATTCAAATTCGAAATGGATGGAGTGCAGTGATTGGGCAGACATGTAACGAACACACAAATGAACGTACAAACACACACTAGATACACACCAAAAAAATGTTTATATCTCAAAAACGAAGCATTTGCGACGGAAATGCTATAGAAGGAAAGTGTCTTAGAATTAAAAAATCTACTTAATGAACATATAATAATTGCTGGACGTTAGACGGGTGTAATAGTAGAATAATACCAAAGTAACTAGGTTTAAATATAAAACCCTATACCGATCAATTTGTGATGCGTGATCTTTACGGGAGCTCTGCCCCTGTACCCTGAGACCTAAATTATACAAATGATAATGTAATAATATATTCATGTTAGGTTAGGTTAGCGTAACAATTACCAAAAATACTAGCATCACCGCACATCCATCACAGACCAAAGCCATTTTCAAACTGAAATGAAGGAATGATAGTAGGGTTGCCAACTCAAAATTTCCCAGATTCATACCCAAAAAGCACTGAAGTAGCTATATATATTTTTTCGTAATTTTCTAACTGTTTTTTTTTTTTTACTATGCAACACATGCAATCAACGTATTTTAATGAGAGAAACAACTTTGTGTCTATGGTATTTTTCGAAATTTTGCTTAATTAAGTGGCGCCTGTATTCTGAACCATTACCAAAATACGTTGATTGCATGTGTCGCATAGTCCATTTGTATAATTTAGGTCTTGGGGGGTATGGGGGCTAGGCCGGGCTGAAACTATAATTTTTGTTTGATTTTAATTTATCAGTGACTAACAGTTGGCTTTTGATATAAAAATAAGATTCCTGAAAAAAATAATTGGTGGCCACCAACTTGTGTCCAGCCACCCCCATTTTTGTAAAAACATTAATGCCGCACTAGCAAAATCAGGAAAATGGCAATATCTCTTCTTCTGAACATGCTAGAGAGAGAGTTTGCATACCAAAAGATGCAGAATTTGGTTTAGAACAAATTATTAAGAGTGGTATTTTTTCATAAAACCTTTGTTTTTGAGTTATTTTAGAAAAACTAATTTTTTGGGCCCATAGACCCCCTTTCAACTGAATGTCAACACAATAAAACATTCTCAAGCTGCAAATTGACATGTATTAGTGGTTTTCAATCAGCAATCAAAATAAATCAATCAATCAATCAATCAGCCATTTTAAATTCATTGAAAATGCTTTTTGACATTCCAAAATGCCAAACATTAAATTATACAATTAACAAATTGTCATTTTGTCATATTTTAGCATGATAAATAATAATCTAGAACTTAAAATATTTTTTAGACACAAAATCTTTCATTAATTTACGTGATCTAATTTTGTTTCTAATAAGACCATCTTCTACGCTCATGACCTACAACAGCCAAGGATGCTTCAGTGACAAGCTTGATGTGCCTTTCAACATTCTGACTGTGGCACTTGTGATCCAGTTTCAATGTGGTATTAATGATATCATGCAGTTCATCATTACTGAATTCTTTTAGTACAGGTGGAACAGTTTCCCATTGGGACATTGCAGAAGCTTTGAAATTGATGATTGGCTTTCTAAAGACCCTAACATTCTCATCTATAGCAGGATATTCATCAGTACCACCTTCATGATCCTCTTCATTCTCATCATCACTTTCAATTATTCCACCTGCAAAATCATTGCTACTACCAGATTCATCATCAAAATCCTCTATAACTCCCCTCAGACACAGAACTTTATTGACAGCACACCTCCTCACCTCTTCATCTTCATCAGCCAGCATTCCAACTAAAATATTTTCACCATGAGCAAAATAGCTGTTATTGTTTAATATGTCATAACAAATTTCTCTAATTTTCCTGTCAGGGAATTTATTTACTCTTTGGATCATATTGAATAGGTTTCTTGACCCATCACTTAGCCTTGATATTGAATCAACTGTGAAAATATACTTTGATGATGAATTCTACTATGATTTTGAGGTTCTTACTGGGTCTTTTTTGTGAAACATAAAAGCGAAGAATTCTACAGGCTAAGGTGAGCCATCGAGAGTGATTTAGCAGGCCAACTTCTAAGAGTGCAAGGTCTTCATCCACTTCACCAGTAATAATTGCCCAGCAGATGCAGTATCCATAGTATTGGTCTGTTGATAAATTATTGACCACCTCATTTGGTAGAAGCACAAATGCAGGATAAGGTATAGATTTGAAGTCCACAACATTCCATTCTGACACATCCCCATTGAGCTGAGAACCAATAGGGCCAGAAAATTTGTCTGGACTTTTTGTTGTCCCATCTAAAGTTATGAAGATGTGTGTAAGTGGCAATTCATTTAGATGCAGAAGACAAATATCCCACTGAAGAGGTTGCCCTAAAAACATTTCCAAATATCTGATTGACCCATGCATATGTCCTGTGTTAGTATTTGTCCCATCTGCTTTAACTAAGTTTAATTTGGCCTCAAGTTCTGTCCCTTTAATGATCTCTCAGTACAGCATCTGTTTTATAGTCTCCGAAACACAAACACCTTTCAATAACTTGCTTCAACGTAGGCAATTTCCCTAAAGGAAACTGTTCTGCTGGCATAAAACGTACATCACCAAGTACTTTAGCAACTGTTTTCCTTGTAGAAGTCATACTTTATATTGCAAATGTTGAATTCAATGACAAATTGCAGTTGGAAACTTATAACAAAGGCACCTGAAAAAAAAAAAAGTTTTCAATTTATTATGTTTAAAAAAAGTTCATGAAGCAGCCCCACCCTCTATTCTTTAATCAAGCATAATGGATGCAAGATAACAAGGAAAAGTCATATCATATGATCACTATGTCCATGTCAACATCCTTTTAGGGCAATGTTAGTAATCAAAAAGCCAAATCATGCTTATTTTAGAATTTCTTTTGTCACTAAGGTCCGTCGAAAGGGGGTCTGTGGGCCCCAAAATTAGTTTTTCTAAAATAACTCAAAAACTAAAGGTTTTATGAAAAAATACCACTCTTAATAATGTTTTCTAAATCAAATTCTGCATCTTTTGGTATGCAAACCATCTCTAGCATGTTCAGAAGAAGAGATATTGCCATTTTCCTGATTTTGCTAGTGTGGCATTAGATGTTTTTACAAAAATGGGGGTGGCCAGACACATGTTGGTGGCCACCAATTATTTTTTTCAGGAATCTTATTTTTATATCAAAAGCCAACTGTTAATGACTCTGATTAATTCTATCTTGAGTTTCAGCCTGGCCTAAATTGGGGGCAGAGCCCCCATGAAGATCACGCATCATAAATTGATCGGTATAGGGTATTTTGGTGTGTAAAATAACTGAATGTGTCTATATACATAATTACCTATAAAACCCTATACCGATAAATTTGTGATACATGATAAAACTATAGATGATGATCTTGAAATAACTGAAGAACTAAACAAATACTTCTCATCAGTATTCACAAATGAAAATTTAAATAATATTCCTGATCTTATACTACCAGGACAAGATAGAGAAATAAATGAATTAAGGGTAACAAAACTAGATATCCTAAAAGCAATAGATAAATTAAAAATTAAAAATGGAAAAATCTCCAGGGCCAGGTGAAATGCATCCAATAGTCATAAAAGCTGCCAAAAAGAATATAGCACAGGCACTAGAAATTATTTTTAATGAATCATTGATATGTACTGAAATTCCAGAGGATTGGAAGAAAGCAAATGTGGCTCCCATCTTTGAAAAAGGAAATAGAAACTTGGCAAAAAACTATAGACCCATCAGCCTCACCTCCATTATTTGCAAATTACTCGAAAGTATCATTAGAGGTAAAGTTACTGAGTTCCTTGAAGAGTGCAACCTTATAAATGATAGCCAGCATGGCTTTCGAAATGGAAGGTCCTGTCTAACCAACTTGATTGAATTTTATGATGGAGTCCTATTGCATTTGGACAATAAAGAGCCGGTAGATATAGTATACTTAGACTTTGCAAAGGCATTTGATACTGTTCCTCATGCAAGATTGTTGGTAAAAGTTAGAGCCCATGGTATAAGAGGTCATATACTGTACTAGATGACTGGATAGAAGAATGTCTTCTGTTTCTCAGCCAGAGTTTATCTAAATGGAAATAAATCTACTTGGAGACCTGTCTTAAGTGGAGTCCCACAGGGGTCTGTGCTGGGACCTCTGCTTTTTGTTGTCTATATAAATGATCTAGAGAAGGGCCTATCAAGTAAAACCTCAAAATTTGCTGATGATACAAAATTAGGCCAATGACAATACAAAAAGACTTAGACAGAGTTACAGCCTGGGCAGATAAGTGGGAGATAAAATTTAATGTTGATAAGTGCAAGTTTATGCATATTGGGCCAAAAAATCCAGAATTTGAATACAATATGAATGGAATTTGGATTAAAAATGATGAGGAGAAAGACTTTGGTGTCACTGTGACTAATGAACTTAAACCCTCAAATCATTGTATGGTAATCAGAAATAAAGCAAATGCTAGACTCAATCTCATGCAGACATATTGAATACAAATCACCCAATATTATAAAGCAACTATACATTTCATATGTGAGACCCCTCCTTGAATACTGTATTCAATTTAATAGTCCTATTTGATACAAGATATTGAAAAACTGGAAAAAGTACAGAAATGAGTAACAAGAATGATCCCATCTCTAAGACAATTGACATATAAGGAAAGACTGGCATATCTAAACATGTTCTCATTAAAAAGGAGGAGGTTAAGGGGTGATATGATAGAGGTGTATAAAATGCTAAAAAGGGTTGGATAAGATAGATTTTGAGTCTCTTTTCATTAAAGATCACAATAACCAGACTAGAGGTCATAGTATGAAATTATTTAAGCCAAGATGTAGAACAAATTTAAGCCAAGATGTAGAACAAATTTAAGAAAACAGTTTTACAAACAGAGTAATTAAGTTTTGGAACAGTCTGACAAAAGAAGTGGTGACTTCAGATACACTTGATTCTTTCAAAAGAAGGTTGGATAGTTTGATGTCTGCAAGGGACATCTGGTGATAGTGTTTAAGCCCATTTTTATTGCATGAATGGTACTAGTTTATTTCATATATATTATGCGCATTTAGGTGATAGATCCCACAGCTCAACACAAGTGTTATGGGATATAGGAAGGCAGCATCTTGGGTTAGGGGCTACTCTCTGTCCTTACACACCCCATTTAAAGAGATTCCTCTGCCGAGCAGTGCCCCCCCATAGTACTGTGAGGTATTGAAAAACTCATGATCTTCACTTGCCCCACAAACACCATTAAATGGGTGCACACACATTTCTACATTACTGTACAGTCTTTACAGCCATACCTACACTTTTCCTCCCAAGTATATATATTGTAATGTATGGTTGTAATTGTGACTTGGTCCGCAATTGATATGGACCGTGACTTATTTTTGGTTGACAAGGTACTGGTATTGATGGGTACCATAATGAAATTGACTGGATTCTTTGGATCTGATATATTTGCATGTCAGTTATAAATAGATTGTAACATATTTGTGGATAATAGCCTATTATGACTTTGATCCTCTGGATCCAGAGATTCTATCTTTAGTTTTAAATTGATAATTAATTAGTTTTAAATTGATAATTAATTAGTTTTAAATTGATAATTAATTAGTTTTAAATTGATAATTAATTATTTTAAATTGATAATTAATTAGTTTTAAATTGATAATTAATTAATTGTGTAAAAATTGGTTGTTGCCAATGTATAGGCAGTTTTTACATTGTGGAGCCACCTTGATGGGCCAAAGTGGCCCCAAGTGTGCCCACTATAAAAATTTCTTATGTTCAAATGGAAAGCAATATGATTATTTGTACATTACTTACTTCAGAGTCGTATTTCTTCATTTCTGGTCATGTGAATAGCGATATATTAACCAAAAATTATGAAACCTAACTAAACCTAATGCTAAGAAGGGGGCTCCAGCCCCTTGACCCCTGCTAATAACCTAAAGTTCATTCCTGATATCAGGGGTATGGAGCCAGAAAAAAAACTTTTGGCTCCGGCTCCATCTTTTTTAAATGTTTGGCTCCGGCTCCAGCTCTGTCAAGTTATCAAAATCCAAATGTAGTTAGTGGTTATTGATCATACTCGACAACAGACAGATGAATACACTATTGAATGATATTTGCAATAAAGGTTAAAAATACTCTAAATTTGACCTTTTTAATACATAAATCCAAAAAGAAATTATATTAATCGAAATTTGATGATGAACAAAAAAACTAAATTCTGAAAACTGAAGGGAGGCTTATCAAATGACATTAGCTACATTAAAACATACAAATGAAGACTAATTTTTTCCAATTTGACCTTTTTAATACATAAATCCAAAAAAAAATTATATTAATACAATTTTGATGATTAAAACCCTTTCATACCTGATTTTCGTTTCTTTTCATGCCACAAAAAAACACTTATGTGATATCTCCAGAAAGACTAAAACCTCATAAAATTTGATGGTCAACTGAGTGACCATACGGCATGAAAGGGTTAACAAAAAAATATTAAATTCTGAAAACTGAAAAGAAACTTATCAAATGATACTAGCTGCATTAAAAGTTAAAACTTGAAACAAACAAATTCATACTTTAATTCTTTCATAAACTGATTTTTAAAATTCAAAATTATGTATAACAGTTTGTTCTTAAGACCAAGATTGCTTCAATCAAGTCTTCTTTCATTACTGCTCTCAAATCAGATTTTATGATTTTAAGTGCTGAAAATAAATGTTCCACACTAACTTGAGTTATAAATGCTTATTGTTTAGTCTTAGTTTAGTTAATGATATACGATTTTGGAGCTATAATTAATAATTATATTACAAATATTGACGTTTCTGAAAAAAATAAATATGCATTTTTAATAAAAACTATATATTAAGTTAGGTAAAGTACTAAAGTTGGGTTAGGTAAGATAAAGTTGCATTAGGTTTATTATGAATGGGCAAGGTAACTGGAGCCATGGAGCTGGCATTTTTTAATGGCTCTGACTCCGGCTCCACCCAAAAACCACCACTCCTCCAGCTCCGACTCCACACCCCTGCCTGATATGATGAAATATGACTCCAAAATAATGTAAACAAATTCTTATTTCTTTACATTTGCACAGGAAATGGTTATATTTGAACAAAGAACACCAAAATACACTAGAAAAATGAGTTAACATTCGTCTTTTAACCCGCTCACATGAGGTTAAAACAGTAGGCCTACAATATATTGAATTGCTATTCAAAACTGACTAAGAAAATATATATCTTGTCCAGATTTGTATAAAATGTGGTTTTTTATTAAAATATATTTCCTATTTTTCGTGTTTTTTGAATATAGGTACATATTTAAGTGAAATTTAGAAAAATTAAAGCATTTATTAACCTTTGCAGTTGTTTCACAATTAAAACTAGTTTAAATTAATGCAAAAGTCCTACTTTTATAATGTTATTCATGTCTGAGAATGAATTGCTTTATTTTGTATTGATTACATTCCCTGTTCAGTATGGATTCACATAGTATGGTACTTTTTGTGCACGCATTAACCGTACTATGGGGGGTATTCCTGTAATTTCAATTAAAACTCTTCCCTGATGCATCAGGTGTGGTAGTTATAGAAAAAATCATTGCATGATTTGTTGGAAAATTAAAACAAATCCTGCAGTCCAGAGCCAAGGAATATTAGTCTACAAAAATTTATTTTGAAGATACAAAAACTTATAAAATGAATGGATAACTTGATAACCTTAAAATTTAACCATTGCACCTATCAAGACCAAATTCAAAATTTAATACCTAGATATTACATATTCAGAGATGAGAGACTTGTAGTCTCAAATTCTTATAAAAAAGTGTGCATGTGGTTTTTTTAGGTACGAGTATACATCATATTTCTAAACATTTTTCTATCACACTGCAATCTTTTGGATTCCCATGTTATTACATCTCATGATTATTGGAAGATGTGACAATGGAATAATATTAGCCAATTGGTGTTTAGCTTTAAAATTTGGATGGTGTTTCAAATCCGCTTGCTGCAATGACCCAATTATATCAATCCTTCTAATTAGTCATACAGATTTTTTTTGGTATGGGTTGTTAGGTTTATCTTTCATTGGTATTTCAAATTGTATATGGATGCTTTTATTCTTTAGGTCCCTTTATATAACCTATTTACCATTCTAAAAATGTATCCACCCTTAAATTTGTAATGCAAATTAAATAGGATTTGTCAGTGACAATTACGAGTACTGATAAGTGGAAGGGGTTAATGCCCAGATTGGCTAGAAAGCTAAGAATTTTACAAACTGGTAAATTGAAATTTTTTTTTCCATAAATAGTTATTTTATTTAGATTAACTTGTCAGGCCATTATAAAAGCCTTTATTGAGATACTAATCTCTACTTTTTCATGGAATCATTTATAAATAAATCTTTAAAACCTGAATTATGGGTTTTATCTATGATAGGCATCTATTTTATTCTATCATCACTTATGCCCTTAAGGCATTGTTGATTAGTGGCTCAGAGATCACTCAGCCAGAAAGCTATATGGACAATGGGGGAACTACAATCATTCAATATTAAATTGTAGGTTTTCTTTATGTAGTCTTTTGTAGCTTTCCTAGAATGGTAAGAGACTAAACTCTGAATTACCAATCAACCAAGGATGTCTGAGGGTGAGAATGATGATGTAAATAATCAGATGGGTATTTTATAAGAACATAAGAACATAAGAAATTTTTATAGTGGGCACACTAGGGGCCACTTTGGCCCATCGAGGTGGCTCCACTATGTAAAAACTGCCTGTACATTGGCAATAACCAATTTTTACAAAACTAATTAAGTATCAATTTAAAACTAATTAATTATCAATTTAAAACTAAAGATAGAATCTCTGGATCCAGAGGATCAAAGTCATAATAGGCTACTATCCACAAATATGTTACACACTATATCTATTTATAACTGACATGCAAATATATCACATCCAAAGAATCCAGTCAATTTCATTATGGTACCCATCAATACCAGTACCATGCCAACCAAAAATAAGTCACAGTCCATATATCATACTGTATATATGGTAGCTAATGTGTGCCATACAGTAGCCTAGCCTACCATTACAATTTATGGAATTTAGTAAACTTAGAATAAATTAGAGATAAATTAGGTACTTATAAGGCAAAATTAAACTTCAAAATTACTGAGTAGAACTTTGAAATCATGTACTATATAAAGATGGTTAAAATTTAATATTAGTTACCTTTTATGTATGCTATTGCGAAGACTGGCCAGTGCAATGCAATACTTCTCATGAATGAGAGAGATTGTAATTTGTGTAAATGTATATTTTAGCCAAGGCTAAACAGGTATATATGTATTATGTAATAATAGTACCGTACTGTAGTTTTGTAACTGGTGGTGTAATAATTGGTTGAACTGAAGTTGCTTTGCAAAATTGTCAACAACTGTATATAGACTATTTATCTGACTTGCATAACCCCAGTAGACCCAGGCTGCTTCATGTTTAAATATTATGTTGACCCTAAAGTTATCGGAATTTTTACAATTTTTTAATTACAATCATTGTATTCTATGGTCCTTATCCATCTTTCTGCAAGCAGTTCAATCCCCTTTTGATACTAGGGCTGGTTCTTGGACATGAAGACACTTTATTTTGATAAAAAAACAAAAAAAAATTTAATTTTTGGACCACCTTAGTATACTGTAATCATCACTAAGGAGGAAAGTACAGTATATTTCTTAAGTCTCCTTGTAATATGTACTGGTAGCATATTCTATAAATTATTCATTTAATTCTTCTTTACCAACATCTTGAGTATAACTGTTGTAAACTTTTGAGAAAGTTACCTTAAATTGGAAAAGTACCATATTTTGACAGCTTTTTCTATTTGTCAGGGTTCATAGCAACCTGGAAAGTTGGGGAATTGAAAAATGGTCAGGGAAAATAGGTTTGTTGTGAAATTTCAGGGAATTAACAGGACTAAAGAACCATAGGCTATGGCAGACTGTTTAGATAATTTTCTTCTTCAAAGATTGTAAAGTAGTAAGTTTTATAATAGAAGTCTGTGGAATCATCTGCATTAAATGTAGCTACATACATTTATGAATGAGGTTGTATATTGCATATTCTGAAAGATTTATTACAGTATTGTAATGAATGATTAGTCAGTAAACGCATCTTGCAACTTTGTAGTTAGATTTTATGATTATAGTAAATTTATGGGAAAATTTTCAGAACCTGCATAAAGTTATATTTTACTTTTTTTAAAAACTAATTTTTTAAATGTTTGGTAGGTAGGCCTAACCTAACCAAGCTAGAAAATATATAATCAAATCATAAAATATAGGTAATCAGGTTTTTTCCATTAATTTTAATTCTCAAAAATCTATAATTTTCTTAGGTAGGCCTAATAAGGTTAGAACCTTTTTGCATACAGTACCTACTATCATCATTATTTCCTACCAAGAGCTAATAACTATACTAGCCTACCATACATTTTGATACAGTATATAGGCTAGGTACGTACTAGAGGTGGAAAGAGTACCAAAATTTTGGGGTTTGATGAGTATGAGTACAGTATTTTTTGAGTGGTTGAGTATGAATACAAGTATACCTTTTTAGTACTTGAGCACATGAGCAAGAATGTTTTTTTAATGTTTGTGTATGAGTACATGTTTACCTATCTATTCAGTACCTCTTCACTAATAAAACGCAAGACATGTTCTTCACTAACGTTTTTCACTACAAAAGTTGCCACCTAATTATTAATAATATTATAAATACAGTGCCCGCGAAAAGTATCCGATCACTCAAGAAAATACAATATTTTCCCTTGATATTCAGAGACACGTAATTCACTTTCTATTTGTTCTAGCGACATCTGGTAACTTTGAGGTTGCTCGCTGATATGAGAGCTATCCAACGCATTCTCAAATTAGTGTTCTGGTAGCCTTCGTTGCGGGTGGCTGTGTCTCAAATTTGTCAGATTTCACTGTTTGTGTAAATTTCTTGATATTTTTTTTTTTTTACAGAAAGTGGTGTAAATAAAATTTATATATAATGTGTGCTAAAAAACAACTTAAGAGTGATTGTCGAGGTGCTATTGTTGCTTTGCATGCATGTGGGAAATCACAGAGACAGATAGCTAAGGAATTAAACATATCCCAAAGTACCGTTAATTTATGGGTTTCACAGGCTAAGAACAATGGTGGCCTAACCACGCCAGTCCCTAAAAAACGATCTGGCAGACCGAGAAAAACAAATTCGCGAACAGACAAACTTATGAAACGTTTAGTATTGAAAAACCCAACAATAACTGCGAAAGAAATAAAATTTAATATGAATAATTTGTTATCTGGTGTTTCTGAACGAACTATCCAGGAGCGGCTCCAAAAAGAACTCGGATTACCATCTCGCCATGCTGCTAAGAAACCGTTCATTAATGAAAAAATGCGTAAAAAACGTGTCGCATTTTGTAAAAAATACATTCATTGGACTGTTGATGACTGGAAGAAGGTTTTATTTAGCGATGAGTCGACATTTTTGACATTCAGAAGTTGTCCAAAAAAGGTTCGCCGGCCTATTGGCTCAAATAGGATGGACCCTAAATACACCCTAAAGACAATGAAACACCCTCCAAGTGTGATGGTTTGGGGTTGTTTTGGTTACTATGGGCGTGGAAACTTATATTTTCTTCCGAAGAACACAACTATGAATGGTGCACGGTATTTAGCAATGCTACAGGATAAACTTCCAATGGCAATGGCAATCCAAAGGACAAAAACATACATGCATGATGGTGCACCATGTCACAGGGCCAAAATAGTGACAAAATGGATTACTGACAATAAATTTGATATTTTGGATTGGCCTGGTAATAGTCCAGATCTCAATCCGATAGAAAATCTGTGGCTAATAATAAAAAATAAGGTTGAATGCCACGACACTGGCTTAGTCGAAAAATTACAAGAGGCCATCAAAAAGGTATGGTGCAAGGAAATATCAGTGGAAGTTTGTCAAAACTTGATTAAATCCATGCCAAAACGTCTAGAACAAGTCATCCAAACCAAAGGACAGATGACAAAATACTAATATAAGGTTAGTATACATTTAAACATTGTTTTTTATGTAAAAAATACAAATTTCAAGGGTGATCGGATACTTTTCGCGGGCACTGTATAAAGTATTGCATAAAAGTATAGTAAATAAATCTGAAAATATAAACCATACCATATTGAAATTAAAGTTGTAAACTGTTGCTTTCATGGTACCGTTCACTGGGAGTCTAGGACAGATCCTCATATTTGAAATTAGTTTGAGTGCAAGTACAATTAGCGTCGGTAGGGGTGAGTTGAGCACCCCCGACTGCCTGGGGTGAGTTGATCCAGGGGCCCCCAATTCCTAAAAAAAATTAAATCATGAAAGATGGATATACATGTTGAAAGTTTAAGTCTTGTACTATAACACCACAACAGGTTGTTGAGTTGAATTAAAAACAAACCTGTTTTACTGAGGTTCAAAGTGATCCTATGGTTTTGCACCTCAAAAAAATTTCGAGCCAGAAAAACAATGTTTTTTTCAAATTTGCCTGGCAACACTATTTTCAATGTCACTGTCTGGAAATTTGAAGTGAATGTAGGGAAAGGTTTATATTGTTAAATTTTAGGAGCCAAAATGGTATATCAGTCCAAACATTAAGTTGGTGTTGACTTTGGTAATGGCTCAACTCACCCCAGGCATTTCTGGTACCATGGGGTGAGTTGAGCCTATGTTTCTCAGTTACAAAAATCCCAGTTTGGATGCCATTATGATGTTAATGCATTTATTTTCTTTGAAGATATATTGTTTTCTATGCAAATAAGCTAGCTTGGTGCAGTGCACAGTAAGAAAGGCAAAATGCCTCGCACTTACCAGAGAAAAAGAGATCCAGTTCATAAAGATAAGCTCAGTGCTGCAATTAAAGCTGTGAAAGATGATGGCTTTAGTGTCAGAGCAGCTGCTGCGCAATACAAAGTGGATAGGATGACTCTTCAGAGAAGGTTGGACAGACCTGAGCCATGCCCTTCACCCTCAAAGAAATCGGGAGGCCAACTGTCTCTTCCTCGTGAGGCTGAACAGGAGCTTGCCCAATGCATAAAGATCAAAGCCCAATGGGGATTTGGGCAAACGAGGAAGGAAGTGCAAACCATTGTCCAGAGCTATGTGAAGTCCAACATCGATAGTGACACTACTGTTGGCAATCACTTACGTAAATATTGCAAATTCAAGGATGGTTTGCCTGGGGATGACTGGCTCACAGGCTTCATGAGGAGGTATGGACTCTCGGTTAAGATTCCTTCAGTTCTGGAGAAAACTAGAAAAACAGCAGCTAGTAACCCAGAAATAATTTATGAGTATTTTAACAATGTCAAAAAACAAATGAGGAACCTAAACATTGAAGGGTGCCCAGAATGTGTATGGAATATTGATGAAACCTGTTTGTTCACTGACCCACAAAAGACAAAAATCATTTCACCTGCAGGTGAGAAAGCATCACGTGTAACGGCAACCTCCGGCAGGGAAGCAACTACAGTCATGGCTGGAATATCTGCTGCTGGAGAGAAGCTCCCACCATTCATTGTCTTCAAAGGCAAGAAGTTCTGGAGCACATGGCGAGGGTCTAAGCCTTACCCTGGGACGCATTATGCCTTCTCGGACAATGGGTGGATGGTGAGTGAGGTGTTTGCTGCATGGTTTGAGGTGTTCTGCAAGAAAGTTCCATATTGTAGGCCTGGACCATTCTTTCCAGGCCTACAAAAAGGCCAAGAAACAATAGACAAACAATATATGTTACATAGCTATGAATATGTTAATAGTTATGTAGCTAGTCTTCCTAGTGTTAGCTAATTTTAGTTTTAAAAAGTTACTCACTCTCACAAACGAAACCATGCTCAACTCACCCCATGACCTGGAGTATACAGTGAGCCACATACTCTTTCCATTTTTATGATTAATATTAGAATTAGCCTATCACCCCTACAGCATAGTATAAATCATTTAGTAACTATCCTTCCATGAAACCATCAGACATGTATGATAGGTATTATAGGTGTGGCATAGAAATATGTAAATTGGTGGCTCAACTCACCCCTACCGACGCTACAGCAATTTCAGATTATATTGAGTGTAAGTACAATTATGGCAATTTAAGATTACTTTGAGTATGATTACAACAAAAACCCATACTTGAGTACTGATGTACTGGTACTCTTTCCACCTCTACTAGGTACCCCTTTTCTGGTGAAGTTGACTGCAGATAAATTCATAGCTACTACTAGAATATAGATAAAAACCTATTCTCTTAAACTGATATAAGTGGTATAGTCATTTTGGTCCAAGAATTGGTAAGTCACAGGCCTTTTCCAACCAACTCAAGTCCATAAATAGCCAACTAAGTTGGTTCATGGTATATGGGTTAGAAGTTTGGAGTATGATAGTGTTTTGATGAGCAGAGTGAGGCAGTCTTCCTTTTCCAGCCATTAGGTGTATAATTGGTTAGGTTATGGGATGTTGAGGCCTGTGCTGTGTTCTGTTAAATTTAAAAGTAATGAAAACTTAAATAAAATAGAATGCACTAGAATTTAATTATATATATATATATATAATATATATATATATAATATTATATATATATATATATATATATATATATATATATCCCCCTCCCCGCGGGCGGTCTTTCTGGGGTGGATCGCCCGCGGGCTCCTGCCTACATGTGGCGAGGGGGTCAGCCGCGGCTGGGGGCCCTGCCGGGTCCCCGCCCGGTTGCGAAGTGGACTTTTAGCATACCCTGCTATCCTACAGCCCCCTCTTTCCTGTCTTCCCCTCTTTACCCTCTTCCTTGCCCCCTCTGTTTTTTCTGCTTTCTCTGTTCACTTCGCGCGCCCCATGGGCTGCCGGGGCTGTCGCTGGGGGTCTCGCCCCCATGGCCGGGGCCGGACTAAGTTGGCTGGTAGGGTGCCCAGGCCTGGGACCCTGGGGGGCCTTGGTCTTTGCTGCCGGCGGGGGAGAACTCTCGACGCTGCAAGGGCCCCTTTTGAAACGGGGGTACCTGCATGGGACGAGGCACCCACCCCCCGCCGGCGTGCGCTTGGTCCCCTTGGGCCCCGGGTAATCGGTTCCCCGCGGCCCCGGGCGCGAAACTACAATAAAAATTTTCTATGGAAACACTTACAACTCTAATGGACCTCGTTGACAACCCGGCTTGTGCATCTGACCTCCCTCTGACTACCTCTTTGGATCGTGGGTCTGGTAAGGGCAGTCGGCAGCCCTCGCCCACCCCGTCTGCTCTTCTTGCCGACGCCTCCTCTCCCTCTCTTCCCAGGCTCGTGGCGCCGCTGCCCGACCCCCGCCAGTAGCGGATGGACCTGCAGTGGACCCCCCGACCCCTGGATCCCCCCATATTCCAGTCCCAATAGGGACCCACCTGCTTTTTCGCCCTCAGGTGGGAGGCCCGCGGCCCCGGTCGCCTCCCACTCCGGTCGGGCCTCATCGCCCCCGGCCCCCTCGGCCCCTGGGGGACGTGGGACCCGACGTCGCCGTCCGCCTTTCTCGTCTTCTCGCCCCCTCGAAGTTCCGGTGGTGTTTGGCCAGACGGCTTCACTCGGCCTTAGGACGATGGACAAGTTCCTCGTCCTCCGCCCCTCCTCCTCCAAGCCCCTCCCCACTAACCACGAACGTCTCTTTCGAGCGATCCATGGGAAGACGGGGACGGCGCGTTTTGACCTTCGGCCTCAGAGGGATGGCTCCATTTTGATAAGGTCGCGTTCCTCTGCCGAAACCTCCTCTCTGCTCGCTATCCCTGATGTCCTGGGCTGCGGGATCACGGTGACTCCCCACCCCCGCCTCAATCAGTGCCAGGGCACAATTTACGCTGCTCGTCTTCTACCCATCCCGGTGGAAGACCTCCAGATTGACCTCGCCTCCCAGGGTGTTGTGAGGGTGTACTGCTTTCCCGACAGATTGCGGTCCCCAACTGCCCCTTCTCCTCGCCTGCTCCTCACTTTCGACTCACTGGTGCCCCCCGTTTCGGTATTCTGGGGCTTTGGTGAGAGACGAGCGTGCGAATTCTCAGTACGACCATACGTGCCAGATCCTACGCGCTGTTTTCAGTGTAATAGGTTTGGCCACGTGAGCAGCTCCTGCCGTCAGCCGGCCCCGTTGTGTGTCTGCTGCGGCGGCCCTCCCCACCCCTTGCCCTGTACTGCTCCGCCTTCCTGCACCAACTGCCATGGACCACACCCTGCTTCATCCCGCTCTTGCCCGTCCTTCCTCTTTGAAAGGGAGGTTCGGGCCCTCTGTTCATCAGAGTTTCTCAGCGCTCGGGAGGCGCGGGAGCGGTTGCGTGGCGGCGAGGCCCGGCGTGGTGCCTCGTACGCCGAGGCTCTCCGTTCCCGGACCCCGTCCTCACCGGCGGTTCCCAACGCGCCTCCACCCACCGTGTCCGCTACTCCCAGTCCATCCTCTGCCGCCCAGCGGACTCCTACCGCGGCTCCCTGTACTACCAGCGCGTCCCCACGTGCTCCCTCCGCGAACGCCGATGCTTCGTCGGCAACCCCCCCTGCCCCTTCTACGCCCTCTCCACCGGCGCCTTCGGCCACCCCCATTCCGGATCGTGACCCGCCGTCACCCACGCTGGCCGCACGACGGAGAGATAGGGGCCGCAAGCGCCGCGCCAGTGGTGACCCCGAAAGGTTCGACGCCATAAGCCTCGCATCACCTTCCTCTCTTAAACACAAACGCCCCCTTCGCCCTACCGCCCCGGTGTCCTCACCGTCCCCACTGCGCAACCGTTATGCACGCTCCCCCCTGGGGTCCCCGTCGGCCCTCGTGGTGGGGGCTGAGATACACCCCTCTCCGGCCCGGTCGATGGACCCACTGGAGGGGGAACTCGCCCGCCTGGTCGGCGTGGGTGGGACGTGCACGCCCCCGCGTTTGACCCGCCCCATCTCTCTCCTCGACCTGCCAATGCCTCTGGGTGAGGTATTATTTTCCACTTCCCCTCGTAGTCCTGCCTCCGCCGCACCTCCGGTGAAGGGAGGGGCATTCTGGATACCTCTGCATCGCTCTCCCCCGGACGTCCGAGAGACTCCTCCTCTGGAGGACTTGCCGGCGTCTGGTTCCACATCGCCCCCTCGTCGGGGGGACCCTCGCCTTCGCCCTCGTTCGGCGTCCCTCACTGAACTCCGGGGCTTTCCGATTCCCTCTTTAATCTCGGGCCGCCCGATCGGCCCACCCACCCCATAATCATCCTTTACGCTGACCTTCCTACCCCTCCCTATACCTCGCTCCTGCAGTGGAACATCCGCGGGCTCCTGGTAGGCCTCGAGAGTCTCTCCTCTCTCCTGGCCTCCAGGTGTCCGGCGTGTTTCTGCCTTCAGGAGACGATTCTGGGATCCCGTTCCCTCCCTCGAGTGTCCGGTTACTGCGGGCTCCCTTCCCCGCCTCTCGATGGGGCGGGGAGGGGGGGCGCCGCGGTCTTCGTGCACCGCTCCGTCCCTTTCCGCCCCCTCCCGCTCCGTACAGTCCTGCAAGCTGTGGCCGTGCGCCTTTTCTTGGGGCGCCAGCTCACGGTCTGCTCTCTTTACCTCTCCCCTAACGTACGCCCTCCACACGATTCTCTCCGTGACCTAATTCTCCAGCTTCCCCGCCCTTTTCTGATTCTCGGGGACTTCAACAGTCGGGACCCGGCCTGGGGGGACGTTTGCTCCACCTTTCTCTCCGGGACCCTTCTCTCCCTTATGGACGAGCTCGAGTTCACCTTTCTGAACGATGGCTCCCCAACCTGCCTTCACTCGGCCCATGACAGTTTCACCTGTATCGACCTTTCCCTGGTTTCCCTCGAAATCGTGACGGAGTTCACCTGGGAGGTCCTGCTGGATTCTTCCGGCAGTGACCATTTCCCAGTGTGTCTTACCCCGACCCGTCTCCTCCCCCCCACCTCTGTCCGCCCGCGCTGGCTGTTCGCCCGAGCAGACTGGGCCTCATACGCGAGGGGCACGGCGATCTCGCCATCAATTCCTGCCTTTCCCTCCGTCAATGAGGCCCTCGCCTTCCTCGAGAGTAAGATCCTCTCGGCTGCCGCCAGTTGCATCCCCCGTACCTCTGGCTCCCCCAGACCGCGAAGCGTCCCATGGTGGACCCCAGAGTGCTCCCATGCCGTTCAGGAGCGGCGCCGTGCCGGCCGCCGCTTCTACCGGACCCGCCAGCTGGAGCACAAGATAGAATTTCAGCGCCTGAAGGCAGTGGCCCGTCGGGTCCTGAAACTGGCCCGGCGTACCTCCTGGCGGAGTTACGTGTCCGGGATCTCCTCCTCGACTGTTTGGCGCAAGGTGCGTAGCTTTGAGGGGACCCGTGTCCCCCCTCGACCCCCGGTGCTTCGGGTCGGGGACGACGAGTTCGTGTCCGATCCGGAGGCCGTCGCGAACGCACTCGCGGCGCACTTTGCAGCCATCTCCAGTTCCGATTCCCCCCACTCCCGCCGCGACCCACCGGAATTTCCACCTCATAGGAATGACCCCTATAATCACCTCTTCCACATGACAGAGCTTCGGGAGGCCCGACGCTCCTCCGCCCCCGGCCCCGATAATATCCCCTATGACCTTTTACGGCATCTCCACCCCTCTGCTCTCAGCTTTCTACTGGACCTCTATAACCGGATTTGGTTGGAGGGTTCATTTCCGGACCGATGGCGTGAGTCCATCGTCGTCCCCATCCCAAAGCCCGATAAAGACCCCTCACTCCCGTCGAACTATCGCCCCATTTCCCTAACATGCTGTGCCTGCAAGGTGATGGAGGCGATGGTCGCCTCGCGGCTGTCCTTTACCTTGGAGGCGAGTGACCAGTACCCTGCTACCCAGGCTGGTTTCCGGCGCTTCCGGTCTACCACCGACCCCCTCCTTCTCCTTAGCCATGACGTGCAGGAGGCTTTCTCCCGGCGTCAATTTGTACTCGCCATCTTTTTCGACCTCCAGAAGGCCTACGATACTACCCGGCGGAGCGCGGTCTTCGACTGCTTACGCTCCCTGGGTTTCGTAGGCTTTCTCCCTTCCTTTATTTATAACTTCTTGTCCGCCCGTTCTTTCCGCGTCCGCATCGGTTCTGCCCTCTGACCGCTTTCCGTTGGAGGAGGGTGTCCCTCAGGGTAGTGTCCTTAGCGTCTTGTGTTTCTCACTCGTGATGAACACAGTCGCTACGGTCCTGCCTACATCCGTTCGTAGCTCCCTCTATGCCGATGACCTGGCTATCTATTGCTCTGGCCGCCTCCCGTCTTTGGCTGAACGTCGGCTCCAGCTAGCCATCAATGCGGTGGTTCGCTGGGCATCCTCGTTGGCTATGCTTTCTCACCCTCTAAGTCTTCCAGTATGCTTTTCCGTCCTCGGCGCCTCCGTCTGTCGCATACCTTCGCTCTTACCCTTGCCGGCACTCCTCTTCCCCTCGTCCCATCCGTTAGATTCCTGGGTATGACCCTCGACGGATTTTTTCGGTTGGGTTCCACACCTTAGGCGGTTGCGGCAAACATCTCGCCGCACCCTCTCCCTTTTGGGTCATCTGTTCCACACGACCTGGGGGCGGACAGGCGTACTCTGCTGCGCCTGTACACCTCCCTGGTGCAATCCCGTGTCGACTACGGCTGTGTGGTCTACAGTTCCGCCTCCTCTCCGGCACTCCGTATGCTGGATCCTCTTCTCCACCGTGGCCTTCGCCTGGCGTCGGGTGCCTTCCGCTCGTCCCCTGTCGCTAGTCTTCAGGTGGACTGTGGACACCCCCCCTGCCCCTTCGCCGGGGCCTTCTCATGGCGAAGTGTTACCTTCGCATCTGCCGCCTCCCGAAGTCCCTACTCTTCTCCGCGATCTCCCAGGCGCTACCCCGGCCTGACACGTGGCATTTCGCTGCCTCTCTGGCCGAGATTTTCTCGTCCCTGGGGATCCCCCACCTCTATTCTGCCGTTCTCCTTCGATCTGTCGCCCCCCTGGCGGACCACCCCTATCTGCCGTTGCCAGGCGCTCTGTGGCCTGCGTAAGGAGTCTCTTCCTGCCGTCCTCCGGTCTTCTTTTCTGGCCCATCTTCCCGTCCATTCGGACGACGTTCCCGTCTACACCGACGGCTCGCGCTCCCTGCAGGTGTCGCGGCCGCCGTCTTCTCTCCGTCATTGTCACCTACCTCCCGGGGTATCCCCTGCCGGTTCAGGCCTCCATCTTTTCCGCGGAGCTCTTTGCCCTTCTGGAAGCCCTCCGTCTGGTATCGGGTTGTTCGCGGTCCTCCTGTACCATTTTTTTGGACTCGCTGAGCGCCCTTCAGCGCTCGAGCACTATGATTCCCCAGACCCCCTCGTACGCCTTATTCAACAGGAGTACCATGTCCTGCACACCATTCACCGGATCCGGGTCACCTTCTGCTGGTTCCCGCCCATGTTGGTATTTCCGGTAATGAGGCGGCGGACCGCTTAGCCCGGTCCGCCGCCTCGCTGCCTCCCCTCCCCGCCCGCTCCCCTTCTCAGACTATGTGCAGGTCTTTCGTTCCTTTTACGATCGCATGTGGCAACAGTCCTGGGACGATGCCACCGGAAATAAACTCTGGTCCATCCACCCCCGTCTGTTATATTGGGTGTCCTCTTTCCACCGCTCCAGACACAAAGAGGTCGTCCTTGCGCGGTTTCGCATCGGCCATACGCGCCTCATGCACGGCTATCTTATGTTCCGGCAGGAGGCTCCTCATTGCGCCTCCTGCCAGTCGCCCCTCACCGTCTCTCACATCCTTGTGGAATGCCCCACCCTGTCGTCAGTACATCATCGCGCTTTTCCGTTCCTTTCTGATTTCCCCCTCCCTGAACGTTTATGCCTTATGCCCTGAGAGCCCTCTCTTCTCGCTTGACCGTCTTTTCCTCTTCCTCTCCCAATCTCGCATCCTATCTGAGCTTTAGGTGGCTTCTCACCTGTAGTCCGCTGTTCTCCCTTTTCTAGTGCCTTTTCTCCGTCTCTCTTTCTCGTATTCCGCCTCGCCATGATATCCGCTACCATATAGCGGGAAATGGCGGTAAACGCCCCAATACAAAAAAAAAATATATATATATATATATACTGTATATATATATATAATATATACTGTATATATATATATATATATACTGTATATAAAATTAAAAATTTTCATGTGAACTTGATTAAATATGATACAACCTTAGTTGGTTCTTGGGCCAAAATTACTTTTGACAGTATTATCAGTAAAATGCTTTTCCCAAAGAACAATAAATAATTACTAGGTATGCTAAGTTTTTGTAGTTTGTTTTGTCAAGTAGGTATAGGTTTGTATAGGCCTAGAAATTAATAATAAAGAAACTGAACTTAGGACCTGTATAATGTATATTGGCTATTAAAGGTTTTGTACAATACCATACTAGTGTGAAGTTTTGGAAACAAACACAGCAAAGACTAGTATTTAAACTATGCCCTAGAGCAGTGGTTCCCAACCTTTTCACCACAAAGGACCCCTTTTATTTTTATTTTTTTCCCATAGACCCCATGTTTTTGAAAGATTCCGTCTACCAAACAAATTGTTTTTAATAACTAATAGTGTCGTTTTCTCATTTTTCACTATCAAATAAAGGACATATAAGAGAGTATGCAATTAAAATACAGCGTATTAAAAAAGTATTAATAATTCTAGCCAAGAGCAAGGAAACTTGAAATTTTAGCCTAAGCGCCCTTATCATAGGTAAATGTACGATTTCTATTGGAACCTCTCGACATATTGAAAGCTCACGGACCCCCAGTACTACCTTCGCGGCCAGGGACCCCAGGTTGGGAACCACTGCCCTAGAGTCTTCATTTATAAATAATTTGCTGTACTCAAATTGAAAAGAAATAACTGTATGTTAGTTTTTATGTAGCTATTAGTGGACCCTACATGACCCCAACATTTGTTTAGAAGTACTTCACCATATCTTGCTCGGACTTATTACAATAACTATGTCCCTATCTGTAGAAAAGGAAACTGTAGGCTACTTGATATCTTGTAATGCACAGGCCTACTTACAATAGGGTTCACTTATCCTAAAGTGGAACTTTCCTTGTAATTAAGTTCTTTTCTTTTTTATAGAAGGTAATGGCAGTAAACCTGACCAGTCATTTCTGAAAAATTCACAAGACAGTAGATTTTCTGCTTTTAAAGAAAAAGCTAGATATTCTTTGCTGATTTGCCCTGCAGATGAAAAGCCTTATTTAACTGTTCCAGGTAAGAAAAATTCTTTAGCTACTTTCTGTTTGTAAGTGTACTATATCATAAAATTAAAGTACAGTTTACTGGTAATTAATGCTTATTATGCCCCTGCCAAATAAATTTGGAGGGGGTTGGACTAGATTACACTCATTTATTCTGTATCTCGCTTGTTAATTTAACTTGTGGTTTATTACTTTACCTGAAGTACCTATCTGGTAATCAAACTAAGGGTTGGCTGGAGAACTTTTAACCCATAATTTTTTAATCTGAACTATGACATGCATTCAGAGGTGTAAGCTAATTACACTGTGTAACAAAAATTTGGAATTTTTTTTTCCCATGAATTTGGGTATGCTGATTACAAAAATTATATTTATTTCTTTGTTGCAGCCCTTGATTTTTCACAAACAAAGAAAAACATCCCTTTATCAAATTAAGTCAAAACATCATCCTAGAACAGCAATTATTTAATTAAAACGGCATTTCTCATGTATTAGAGCATATTAATTGGGTCATTTAGAAATGATTTTTTTATCAGCTTTTCTTTTGTGATCACCATCATTACTTCAAAGCAAATGCCAGATGTAGTTACCCATCATGGTTGCATCCCACCTTCCCTGATACCTCTTCTCCATAGTTTGAATATCATGATAGAACTGTTCACGATGTTCTTCACTCGCGTCACCTAAATTTGCTCTGAAGCAGTCCAAATGAGAAAGTGAATAGTGAAGCTTCAATGACATCAGGGATGGTCCACTGTGACAATGAAATTATATGAAAATTGACAAAAATGTGAAAAACAGCATTTATGTGATGTGACAAAAAAGGGTAAAGAATGATTTGTGACAAATTATGATTATATAGCAAAATCAGATGGAAAAAATAATATAAATATTTATGCTGATATGCCAGTGAAGTGAAGCCTTCGAAGGTGTTTGTGCTTGGCTTATGATAAGTCTTGCTGTTACTCGAGGCAAAAGGTCCATATATAGATACATGAATACCTCATGGATTGTACCCAGCAGCTTCCATGTCTAGTTAATTGACAATGTTGGTGCATCAGTTTTCATTTCTTGTCTAAGACCAGTTGTACTGCTGAAGTTCAAATGAAGAATGCTGAAAAGAAGAAAGCAGCAGCCCAAAAAGCTGAACCTCTGAAGAATGGGGCAGAGACAGTTGCAAAGAAGTTGAAGTAGTTCTTGCATCATAGTCATATATATACAGTATAATTTATATAAAAATATATTAAGTTAATATATTCTTATATAACTGTACCAAAGAAAAGGAGGAAGTTGCTGTAACAAATTGCTTGGACTACTTTTATAGTAATATATAGATAGATAGATAGATACGTACATGCATACATAAAAAGTCACTAAAAGTCAGGCAATTTGGGAATGTGACAGAATGCCAAAAGGGCTGGACCATTCCTGTGACATTCTACAGCCCAGTCTTTCAAAATTTTCAATCAAATTTTCAATAAGCTCTCTGTAGTTTTCACTTTTGGTATTTCCCAGAAACCTAAATGCTACAAGCTGAAATGCTTGCCATGCATTCTTTTCAATAGCACTCATTTTGTCTTCTGATTCTGCTTGCCAGCATCTGCCTTACTTGTTGTTCAACAAATATCCCTCCTTTGACTTTGGCTTCAGACAGTTTTGGGAACATTGATCATATATGTTGGAAGGCATCACCATGGGTATCCAAGGCTTTCACATTGTTTCACAAGCCCTAGTTTAATATGTAAAGGTGGCAGCAAGACCTTATCTGTTTGAACATTGTGAGTACCGGGGTTTAAATGCTCTCTGACAGGCCATTCTCTTCTCACATAGTGCTGGCCTGTTGCTCTGCTGTCCCATAAACAAAGTAAGCATGAAAACTTTGTATATTCACCTTGCAATCCAAGTAGGAAACCCAGCATTTTAAAGTCTCCACAGACAATCCCATTTGTATCTTTCATATTTGATTTTCTCAAGTAATTGCTTTACATTTTCATAGTCTTCTTTTAGGTGAACTGAGTGAACTACAGGAATTAATGGATATTTATTGCCATTGTGTAGCAAAACAGCCTTCAAACTTCTTGTTGAAGAGTCTATGAACAGTCGCCATTCTGTTGGATTTAGTTCCACACCCATTTTCTCAAAAAGACCAGCCACATCAGAACAATAACAGAGAGACTCATGAACTGCGTAAAAAGATGCAAAAGTCAGATGCCTTTTCCTGTAGCTTGAAGTCTTGCAGCTAGTACCTAATAAATTCCATTCTTAGAGATGTGATATTAACAGCTCTGCATTAGATTTTGTAAGACCTAGGTTACTTACTAAGTCATATAATTCTTGTTCATTTGAGAAATGTGGAGACTTGCTTGATGATTGCTCCTTTGAAGTCAACCTCCTCATCCTGCTCACTGGATAATTCCACTTCTGAAGTTACTTCTAAGGAAGGTGGATTGGGAATTGATAATTCTTCATTGTGTGGAACTGGGGCAATGGAAAATGGTATGCTTGGGTACAGTATATTATATATCTTCAATCTTTAGCTTTCTTGTACTTTGCAATATTTTACAATGTCAACCATGCAAAAGTAGCAGTCATCATGGTGATTAGTGGGTTCTCTCCAAACTCAAGGAATTGCAAATGGCATAGACTTGTGACTACTATGTAACCATCCTTCCATTGTTGATCAGCAGCTACCACAGTAGAAGTGAGGTGCCCATGATTTGTCTTGATCACCCATAGGCATTCCAAAATAAGTTTCATATACTAAGTAAAACTTGGTGCCAACAACAATCTTGTGCTTGACCTGGTTTGGGCCATAATATCCACCTGTAATATGTGATATCCACAAACATAGCAAAATGAGCCTGTACAGAGCTTACAAGCCATAGTGCTAGCCATGAAAATCTGAAAAAATTCAATAAGAGTTAAAAATTATTATTGAAACATTGAAATATACATACTGTAACAAAAGAAAAATTGAGAAAACCTTCAGTATATACCTATATTTAATATATGCAAAATTCATGAAAATTTGTATTTCTATAAAAATCTTGTGACAGTAGAAAAAAATGAATGTCAAAATTAAAATCATCATACCTAAATAATCACAAAAATATTGAAAAATCAACATAAACAATTTTTTGTTACACTGTTATTAACCCTTTCCATAAGGATCGCAAATATTGCCGCATGTAGCACAAAATGACTTTTTTTTTACTCAATAAAGTAATTAATTTTAATATGTTTGGTCTTTTTAAGCATATTCATAAACATATTACTGATATAATGTGTGTGTTTTTAAAAATATATGAAAATATCAATATATAAATTTATTGAAGGGTAATTCCAGGACAAATAGACAAATGAAAGTGCCAAATGTACACTCCACCATCTCCAAAATTCATGAAACTTGGTGTGAGGGTTGGTTTTGGTCCAAATTACAAAAATCTGAATTTTTTTGAAAATTGGTCAAGTTGGTCAAATTTTATGGCTTGACCAAATTTTGGCCAAATGAAAAAAAACCAACAATTTTCAAACGTAAATATCTCGAGCTGCTAACTGTAGTAGCGTAATAAGTCTTAAATGATAAAATATGTAAAATTAACTGTAGTTTCTAAATATGTATCATTTTTTTAGGGTAACAAAAATAAAATTGATTTTTTGGAAAAAATGTCAAATTTTTTTTTTTTTTTTTTTTTGCGATTTGGCAGCTAAGATATCATTTTTTGAAAAAAAGACCAAGAATAAAAAATGTTTAAGTAGTAAAAAGTCAGCTTATAGTTTATTATAAGGTTCAAAACTGAGTTTGAAATTAAGTAATAAATTTTTTTTTCAGACAACGAAGATTTATTACAGACTTGTTGGTCCAAAAAAAGAAAATTTTCAATTCATATAAAAAATACATGTAGATAAACCAAAGGAGAAAAAATCTTTTAAAATATATGTACAATGTACATACATAACCTCTTATATTTAGGGACAGAATATATTGACAATAATAATGTTTAATTTATAAAGCGCTTATCAGAGTATAAAATACTCTTCCTAATACTACACGTACACAAGTCTTTGAGAATGAATTAAGAGACAGTATTCTCATTCAGTGAATCCAAATTTTAGACACTAATAATATAATAATAAGAAAAAAGAATTTGAAAAGATTTTTAACTATTAAGTAGATACCCGGTACACAAATCTTAGATAAAAATTTTAGAAATATTATATAGACAATCTTAAATAGTATACATTTGTTAGAACTTATTTTATCTTTGAAAAGTTATTTAATTCTTGAAGCGGAAAAATGTATTGTATTCTTGTTCCTCCTCGTGAACTTGCTTCAATACTCCCAAATATATTTTCTGTTGGAACGTGACAAATATCATCTTGTGCAGGAAAAATGTATGAGGGACATACACCCGAAGGATGGAGAAATTTTATCAGAAAATCATCATATTCACAGTCAAAGGACTGGACTAATCCGAGCCATAGTTTATTTTCATACATACAACCCACAAAAGAGCCTGTTTCAATTTCGCGTTGAGAGACAGTATTATGTTCTTGAACCGAAGCAGAAACTCTAATGAGCTCTCTTATTTCGACTGACTGTGCACTCTGAGAGAGTGGATAAACCTTCAACGAATTCTTGGAAATTAGGACAAAGCGATGTAATTGTTGAGTACCTTTGATAGAAGTAATAGGTTCACTCAGACGTTTTTGCAAAGAAAGCTCTACATCTACAACTTCGTAGAAGCCTTTATCTGTTTTTGTCCTGGCTTCAATCATCTGTAAAACAAATTCATAAATTTAGGTTGCGTGAAATAATCAAATATCAAATATTTTGTATATATGTATTCAAGTGCTGATGCTAATATTTAAAAACAGAAAACTACGAATTTGGCATTAAGAAACAAATGTCCTGAACGGAGTCTCTATTGTTTTATTACCTGTTTTAATAGGGCTTTCATCAAATAAAGGTAAAATATTGTCACTGACCAAATCTTTATTGAATTGCCTGTCTTGAACGACAAATTCTTCCAATGGTGGTGGATTCGTGGAATCGCTACTGCTTCGCTCCATAGATTTGTTAAGTATGCCTGGCTCAGGTATTGGCGCAGGTTCCGGCTCTCTGGATGAACATTGAACATGTTCTAATACAATTGGCTTCTTTTTAATTGTGACATAGCAATTGCTGCATAGTAATTGATTTTCTTCCAAAATTCCATAGCTTGCAGCTGCCATGGCAGAGTTTACTTTTTTGATGTTACAGAAAAATCTTTTTGAGTGTTTTTTTCATAGGATCACAACAAAATTTTGTGTTTTGAGGCATTTTAAGGGTTAGGTAAATTTATGTATACTAGAAAATTAGGTATATACTGAAAATCTGGAAAGAAAGCAAAAAATTGTTAAAATTTGGAGGATTTTTTTTTGTCATTTTTTTTCATAATAATCGTCGATAAGCTGACTTTTTATTACTTATTATGGTGTACATACATCAAATAAACATTTTTTTATTCCTGGTCTTTTTTTCGAAAAATGATATCTTCACTGCCAAATCGCAAAAAAAAAAAAAAAATTCCAAAAAATCATAATTTTATTTTTATTATTACCCTAAAAAAATTATAC
Source organism: Bathynomus jamesi (assembly GCA_023014485.1). Classification (NCBI taxonomy): domain Eukaryota; kingdom Metazoa; phylum Arthropoda; class Malacostraca; order Isopoda; family Cirolanidae; genus Bathynomus; species Bathynomus jamesi. The sequence goes on from JAJOZX010000103.1 coordinate 1,060,481, forward strand.
ATATTTAGAAACTACAGTTAATTTTACATATTTTATCGTTTAAGACTTACTACACTACCACAATTAGGAGCCAAGATATTTACATTTGAAAATTATTGGTTTTTTCATTTGACCAAAATTTGGTCAAGCCATAAAATTTGACCAACTTGACAATTTTCAAAAAAATTCAGAAATTTGTAATTTGGACCTAAATCAACCCTCATACCAAGTTTCATGAATTTTGAAGAGGTGACTGTGTACTTTATTTGTCTATTTCTCATAGAATTACCCTGAAGTAAACTTACCTAATTAGAAGAATCTTCTTTATTATGCCATAATTACGATATAATGTCAGCTCCGATTGAGGCTGAGCATCATCAAACACATTAGGTAAATGTTTCCACCCTCCAGCCATTACATTCGGTTCAGGCAGGTCTTCAAATTCAAAATTGATACTGTCATCTGAATAATCATTGCTATCAAACTCCATATCCCTTCCATATGGTACATATTCACTACCACTGTCACTCATGCCCTCCTCACTTGACATTTTTTTTTATATTATTTTACACAAATCAGTTGTAAATGTATGCAAAATAATTGCTAATCACTATCTTCCTCAATCAAAACCCAGTGACAACTGACATCCCACCATCAATTGTTTCAGTAATTGGTTAAAAAATGATGTCACTGATTGAAAAGCATTTGATTGGTTGATAAAAATGATGTCATTCACATCGCAGAGCATTATGAGACACTCAGGAATGCTCTGATAAGCATTATGAGATATTTTTCTTTGAATAAATAAACTTAAACATCATGACTCCAAAGTTGGCGTCATCACAGGGATAATCAAGACTTCCCATGATGCCAACAGTGGCATCATCATAGGGAAGCCCTGGGTTAAATTAGTTAATCTAAATAAGATGAAAAAATGAAAATACATTAACCTCAGTGATTATGTATATGGTAGTTACCTAGTCTGGCTTGATGCTTACAAAGTATTTAAATGGCTTTAAAAGAAGTACAGTACGGTGGTCCCTCACATTGCGTTATTAATTTGTTCCAGAAACCAATGTTATGTGAAAATAATGCAATGCAAACCCTAAAATACATGTATTTAGCCTAATTTGTTCCATAGCCTTGGAACTACAACTTTTTGGGTAAAAATCAAAGTTTTCTGTGGTTAAAACATATATAAGAATGATAAATAATGCACAAAATAGTAAATTAAAAGCATATTAATATCACAATTATAATAGCTAATTAAAATTAAAATAAAAACTCAAAATTAGCATTTACCTTAAGCTGGAGGCTCTTCTGCCTAAGTGGATTTGATGGTGGTAAGTGGGTGGATGTAGGGGGTGAGATTACTGCTTTGAAGGTGAGTCACCTTCCATTATGATGTCTGGAAGTTCTTCTGACTCTGCTCTTTTTATAACCTCTCATTCTGGCATTTTTTCAACCCTTGGCTTTTTGCTGGCTTTGGTGAAGAAAGCATCAAGAGTTGTCTGCTGCTTTCTTTTTCTCTGGAGGTTTATGAAGAAGGACATAACCTTATCTTCAAACTGGCATTTTAAAAGCTCTGATTCATCATGGAAGGGATGCCTGCTGTGGATGTGTTTGTTAACTGCTTCCCATCCATTAATCATTTCTTTAAGATCAGCATTTGTCATGTGATCATCATTCTTTTTCTTCCTCTCCACTATCTCTCTCTTCACTTCCCTCCATCTCCTTTAAATCTTCTGTTGTCAGCTCTCTCCTATGCTCCTCAACAAGGTTATCAATATCTTCCTCATTAACCTCCAGACCCATTGATGTGCCCAGAGAGACAATCTTCTCACTCAAAACTACTTCAGTTTCAGGCTCAAAACCTTCAAAGTCATGTACAATGGAAGGCATACAATAATAAACTGACTATGCGTGGTTGCCACATGGTCACTGCATCACGTGGGTTCAAAACGTGTTTGGAACAATAATGCAGCACATAACATACTGCGAATTTTTGACGCAATATGAATACATTATGCTCTATGGGAGCTGCAATGCAATATGAAATAATGCAGTGTGAATACAACGTACTGCCAGGGTCCACTGTATATTGATAGAATGGACAAGTTACATTTGGCAGGTAGACTGAACTGTTGAGAAAGTAAAAAAATCCTTTAGCAGGGTATATATTGTGTATGGTTTTTCATCTTCATCCATGAAAATTAGGAAGGAAAGGGTAGTTCTATAGGGAGAGAAGTCATATCATTTCTGTGCAGAACTGTACCTTTGATGATTCTTTGACTTTGTTGTAACTATTCTTTCTCTACTTTTGCCATGGTTTGAAAATACCTTTAGCCTATTTTCTTGCCATGATGCTTTGTATATGATGATCTCTTCACAGAAGTACTTCATCAGTTCATTTATTTATCTTTTGGGCAAACTCGTAACTTCATATACAAGAAAAAACAATCACTCTGAAAATGAGTCCTGAAAGTTGTAGAAGATTTTTGAGATGGCACACTGAAGGTTCTTAAAATTTTCTTTGAAGTTTTGCCCATATTCCCATTTAATTATTTTTTTTAAATTTTCATCTAAATATTTCCTTCAAGATAAGCCTATTCCATAATGCTTTCCAGCCATGTTGCAAAGATTGACAAGTCTGGTTGAGACACTTCTTATATAAACTTCAAACTCAAATGAGTCCCTGTCTTGCTCTTTTATTTTTCTGATGAATTTGACTAGAATTTTAAGAATAGAACCCATCTGGTTTAATTCATTAAGGGCCAAAACTATTTTTTTGTATTGATATATTCAGCATCAGACTTACACGAAATAGCCATCTGATAAAGGAAAATTAAAATTTAAAAATTCTGCTTTATGATCTTTTAAGTTCTAACTTAAATTGTATTATTAAAATGTATTCACAAAAAGGGACAATGTCAGTTAATGGGTTAATTCCAAAGTACATTGGATACTCGGCATGTCAGCATTCTTTGAGAAGTAGTGTTATACAATTCCGATTCTCTGTAAATCATTCGCGAGTCCCAAATAGGCCTACTTGGCCTTATTTAGTAAATCTTCATTTGGCTACATTAAAAATGAGTAATCTTTTATTTGCTCCCACCCCACTTTCCCATTGAAACATAGATTCATTTGGAAGCTAATTTTTATCCTAAAAATATATAATTTTATCACAACTCAAGCTTATCCTTTCTGTCCTTCCTCTCAGATGGCATTCATTTCCATCCTTTTCCTCGTGTGGTTTTCAATTTTCTCATTACTCAAAGAGAATAATTTTTATAAAACTACTTTTTAAGTGTGGGTGCAGTAGCACCATATATTTAGTGAAAGGCATTTTGATATTTTATTTTTTAGAAATATTCTGAACTTTATTATAGGAATACAAAGGAATTCTTTTTTTGTATGATTCACAATGCTTACCAAAGTTAGTGTCAAATTTTTTTTCTGATCACCTTTTTAGGTATTAAAATGGTATTTATTATGGTCTTTATTTTCTTGATGGTTCTCATTTTAATTATAACTTGCGTAAGAGTTACTGAAAGAAAAGTTAATTTTGTGTTCACTATTTTAAATCATACAAAATTATTATTTTTTCATTGTACTATTATTATTATTCATTGCTTCTTGAGAAAATTTCTAGCATTATATGGTAGTTAGTAAATTTTTTATCCTTGGTGATAATTTTTTAACTTAAGAAGAAAAAGACCTTTTCATGAAAACTTTAATTTACTGAAGTATTTAAGTAATGCAATCGTGAAGTTGTTAATTTTTAACATGGACTCTCATATTTCCCTCCCTATTGAGATTTCTAAGGGAGTATTGAGGGTACTATGGTACCATTTTACACCCCTTCCTTTCTGAAAATATTGCTGATAAATAATTTAAAAAAATATATATTGTACCACGTATAAATAATATTTCATTGTTGTAGCTATAATTATTTTATAATGCGGTCTACTGAATTTGGTGAAATAACACTTTTTCATTATATTTCTGTTTACAAATATCTCAAAAGATCTTTTCTGGTTGTGTAGGTATCAAGCTCTCATTTGATATTCTGTAGCAACCATATAGCCTTCAATGCTAATCATAAGCGTAGATTCTAACCTAGGTATCAGTTTACTATAATTTTTTGATAGCCTAATGTACTAGTCCTAGAACCCATTTAATTATCATAGCCTTATGGGTATTAATTTTTAACCTGTGGTGGTACTCGTAATATAATAAAGAAAAAATTAGGAAAATTTAAACATTTTGGCTGAAATCCCTCACAAAAATCCTGAAAATAAATTGTAGCTAAACCTCTAACTTAGAAATATTCCTCCCAAGACCTAATGATCAAACAAATCAAGCTAGTGGTGTGTAAATTAAGTTAGACTAAGTTTTACGTAGCCCTGTCATATTTCTTTAAAGATCTTTAACTACTGTGTCATATTTCATCTTCAGCATAAGCTATTTATTAATTGATATTTATCAAAATCACTTGAAGACATTATATAAAACTTGGCTTTTTTTTTTTTCACCCCCTAGATGTTAAAACTGATGATCCTCTTCTTGCTAAGTCTCAAATTATTAAAAGTTTTGAAGTCCTCTTGAGAGAATGTTCTGGTCTTCCTTATTTTCTGGAATATCTTCAAGTATGCGAGGTTGACCACTATGCAGAATGTTGGATAGAATGTGATAAGTTCAGAGCACTTGCTCTTAGCCTTCTGAAGAAGTACAGGGACAAAGAAGATACCAAAAACCTTCAGAGTGGACCTTGTACAACTTCTAATCAGTGTAGGAACTCCAAATGGAAGAATAGTAGAAACTCTTCAACCCAGAATCAGAATGAAGAAGAAAAGAGTAATTTAGTGAACATTTTACCAGACCTAGTTAGTAACATTCCTAATAATGTTTCTGTGACGCCTCTTCCTAGCCCTGAAAACCCAGTTTCAGTAACCTTAAATAACAATGAAAAACAAAATTTTAAAAATACAGATGCCAATGAAACCTCAGAAACAAATACCTGTGATAATTTAAAGTCTGAAAATGATTATAATGAAAATTTTGAAATACTAAAACAACAGACTGAAGTAAATGTGAATTGTAACTCTCCATTTGAAAGCTTGAAGCAAAGATTACTTGGATTTGCATCTCAAATATATGATAAATTTATTGATGTAAATAGTACAAAATCGGTTGAATTGCCAGAAACTATTAGAGTTGTTGTTTTAGATACTTTAATGAGTCATGATATTGACTGTAATATATTTGCACCTGTTCAAGAATTTCTATACACATTTTTAGAAAAAGAGTAAGTATTATATACCATACACATTTTTAGAAAAAGAGTACTGTAAGTACAGTATTATAGTAAATATCCAGCAAGATGATTATTCTATTTTCCATATTTTCTTCCCAAGAATATCATAGTAGTCTTTACTGATATGGAACTCTTTTGTAAAATACTCAGTAACCAAAAAGCCTTAACCATGTAGCTACTTTAATTAATATTTGAAACATTAAAAACCTTCAGTTGAGGTTTTCACTCAATTATACTGAACAGTTTACTTAACTGTTGCTATTTATATGTACAGATACTTTCGAAAATACCTTCAGAGTGAATATTTCTTGAAACACACTGTAGAAGTATTTACTGGCCAAAAAGTAATCCTACAAGATATTCTCTCTTGTGATTCTGCAATTCCATATTTTATGGAGGTAAGCATAATATTCAGGTGCAATTAATAACCATGAGTCGGAAATCTTTTAAAATATAGGGTAAAAATGTGTAAACTTGTATTGATTTTCAGAAGAGGATTTCCTAATCTCTAATCATTGACAGCCCTGGTCCCTCCACTCTCAATTTCCTAGTTTATTAATTTGTTTGTACATAATGTACATCCTTCTTGATTTGGTTCTTTTATTTTTTACAACAAACAAACAAACAAACCTTTATTCAGAAAAAGAATACAAGTTACATAAAGTTTTAAAATATATTTTAATATTTTTCTGTACAATTTAGATATCTGATATGACATTAATATATTTACAATATTCTAATCTGAATGTGCCATTGGAAGTATGGAAGCTTTTTAAGCATAATTAATGAGATTTGGTTTATTACATAAGAGAAGTGAAAATGCCAAGTAATGGTAGCAATAGTAACAAAAGGTAAATATTTACAGAAATAGTGTGTGATTATTTTGCACAATTTTAAATAAAATGATCAATTGTATATTTAGTAGAAAGTAAATGAAGCTTAATGAAAAAATTTAGGATAAATTGAGATGAAAAGTGCTTAATAAAATTAACATATTTTAGTTAATTAATTATGAAATGGAACTTAATTACTACGGTATGGTAATAATGACAGTAGTGAACTTGTACTTTATAAGCTCCTACTGTCGTACATCTTTAGTAATGTGTAAAATACAGTTAGTGATGAAGCCCATCTGATAACCCGCCGCAAAATGACTTCGGACCATCTACCATTTTGGAGGAAAAGCACAAACATCATTATAAAAAAAACAAATATATTTAAAAACTTAGTTACATCAATATGAAGTCATGACTCCCTTGTTCTTGAGGACCCCCTGGAGCCGTTTGGGCATGGAATCACTGAGCTTCCTGAAGTAGTCCAATGTCATCTCCTTGCACCACACCTTTATCAGCTCCATCTTGAGGTTCGCGAGGTTAGGAGTCTTCTTCTCTGTCATGATCTTCTTCATGTAATGCCAACAGTTCTCGATGGGGTTGAGATCAGGGCTATTGCCAGGCCACTCTAACACCTTAATCTTCCGCTCATTAAGCCACTTCGTCACCACTTGGCCTTGTGACAGGGGGCACTGTCGTGCATAAAAATCTCACTGCTGTGAATGGCGAAGTGGTTCAACAAATGGTCATTAAGAACGTCAATATAACGGTCACCATTCATCATCACATTCTTGGGAAGGAAGTACAGACCCCACCCCCATTTCCCTTCTCACCAGAAAAACACCCCCACACCATCACTGACTCAGTCGGTACTGTGTAGGCTGGGTGGTACCAACTAGCAGATGACGGGCGTCACACCTTGGCAGATCGAATCTGGAACACCTGGAACATGCTTTCATCTGAAAACATCACCTTCCTCCACTGTGCCGATGTCCAATGAACGTATTTCTTTGCAAGGGCAACACGCTGCTGCTTCATGCGGTCAGTGATAAGTGGCTTCTTGGCGGCGGTACGGCATGGTAACCCCAAGTCCTTCTGCAGCTGGTGCTGGATCGTTCGAACAGACATGGCTTCCAGCAGCTTGGGATGGTTCTTTTTCAATTGAGACGCTGTAAGTCGAGGGTTCTTCAACACTTCTCTCTTTATGAGGTTATCCGTGGCCTTAGACGTCTTCCTTCGCCTTCCACCACCGAAATTGTGCTTCGGTATGACGTTGGGTGTAGGCCTCTAGCCGCCGCCAGCAGCTTCATGATGGTCAACTTCACCCGACCAGTACGCTCGCATATCGTCTTTATCGGGACATTTTCTTGCCTCCACGCAAGAATACGGGCCTTCTCCTCAACAGAACAATACTTCCCAGGCATGTCCACTGCACTTTAAGAAAAATAAAGAACACAAATGACTGCACACAAAAATCCAAGAATTCTGGACGTGGTATGGCAGAAACACAACACCCCAACATCACCTCTATCTAAACACTGATGAGTTTTGCCTCTGCGGTAGCATAAAGGGATTGACCAACAACATGCCAGATACTTCCAGACAAAATATTTTACTCGGTAGTGTGAGAAATGCAAATCGATTTCAGACCGCTTTCTCAGCGGAATATCGCTTGAAGGTCCGAAGTAATTTTGCGGTGGGTGTATTTATCTGCTCCTTTGAAACAGTGTGCATTTCCTGCAATTTTCATTGTATAGTTTGATTTGCATATTAAATCTTGGTTAGTCGAGTGTTAATAGTGATGACGAATTTGATAGAGGGGGGGGGGGGGAGATTGCTGTTGGAATGGGTGATGCATGTTTTTATTTTTGAGATAGGAGTCTTAATAGATACATTAAGAAGTTGGCATTCATAAGTATGATTAAGTGTATGTGCCTATTACTGATTTGCTTCACATTCAAGTATGTCACCCACTTTATAAAGAATGGAAAACAGGTTTAATTGTAAGTTTTCTTTGGTGTAAACCTAATACTGATTACACTGGTATGCATATGAAATTTTTTTGTCTGCTGAGAGGGTTTTTTCAACTCATATTATATAATTCGACCATGCTGAATTCGAAAATGACATTGGTTTTCCTCAATCAGGTCAGGTTTTTTCTCTATTAGCCATTTATTATAAGTCCAATTTTATCCCCAAATTTATTGATTTTTTTAGCTTAAACACTGTAGATACGAGTAATATTATAAGAACACTCGTGAAAAATGAAAACATTGTGTGAATAAATACTTTTATTCATACAATGAATATGGAAAAAAGTTTATTGAGGAAGGAATGGAAGTTTTTTTGGCTTTCCGTCTGTTTTTCTTCGGGCATGTCTCGCTTCAAACACCAGCAATAGTCCACCAGCATATTGATATCCCAGTTTCCCTGGTACCTCTCTACCATTATTTTCATATCTTGGTGAAATTGTTCACCCTGTTCCTCACTATAATCCCCGCAATTTTCAGGAAAATAGTCCAAGTGGGACCACAAAAAGTGCATTTTTATGGACATGCATGACCCATGAGCTTTGAAAGCTTCCATCAAGTTTTCGACAATGGACTCGTATTCTGGACTTCTACGCTTGCCAAGAAAATCAGTGACAACTGATTTGAATGCCTGCCAGGCATTCTTCTCAGTTGGAGTCATTGCGTTTTCGAACTGAGTATCCTTGATCAAAGTTCGAATTTGAGGACCATCAAAAACCCCAGCATTTAGTTTAACATCAGATATATGAGGAAATTTACTCTCGAGATATCGGAATGCTGAACCCTCCTTATTCATTGATTTGATGAAATTTTTCATCAAGCCTAGCTTAATATGAAGTGGTGGGAACAAAATTTTTGTTGGTGGTACAAGGGGCACTGAAACGACATTATGCGACCCAGGTTCAAAATTCTCTCTGGATGCCCATGCACGCTGTGCATAGTGCTTCTCATCCACTCGGCTATCCCATTTGCAGAGGAAACATGGGTATTTCGTGTATCCCCCTTGCATTCCCAATACAAATGCCACAATCTGAAAAAGTGAAAATATTTAAAGAATTTAGAGAATTTGTTCTATCAGATAAAAAAATCTATGCATTGGACTGTATCACTTCTGTGGGGAAGTTAAGTGTTCTTATATGCTTTCAAATAACCTTTGGAAAAACAACATAGTCAATAGCAATAGTTTACTTATGATATTAGTATTACCTTCAAATCTCCACAGATTCTCCAGTTATGTTGGTCGTATACGAGAGCATCCAGTAAAATTTTCATGTTATCGTAGCTCTCAGTAAGTTGTACGGAATGTGCTACAGGGACTGATGCAACCCTATTCCCAATGTTGAGAAGTACTGCTTTCAAACTTCGTTTAGACGAGTCTATAAATAGCCTTCATTCTGATGCATTATATGGCAGGCCCAAGGATTCGATTAGCCCCTCAACATTGCAGCAGTACACTAAGGAAGAGGTATTTTCATGCACTGCAAAAAACTTGCGGAATTCTTCCTCTCGTTTCCTATACCAGGAGAATGTTGTTCCTGGAGCCAGCAAGTTGTCCTCTCGAAGTCATGAGCCCAAGATCTTGGCAGCTAATTTGGAAAGTCCTAAATCCCTGGTAAGATCATTAAGTTTGGCCTGGTTGAGAGGCGTCGGCTCATTTGAAGCGGTATTTTGAAGTATATACGACTGGGACTGGTCATTGGCATTGGTCATTGATTCATCATCAGAATCATCGAAGTCCAGGGTTTGAGGTGGGCCGGGTATTGGAATTCCAGGACCATGGGGTACAGGTCTCATAGCAGAAGGAATGTCAGGGTATACAACAATGTGTTTATTATTCTTGTTAACTCCTGAAAATAGAAACACAGAAACATGGATATAAAACTTGCATATGAAATAGAAGAAGCATTCAGACGGTGGCAGCTCGTGAGGGAAGGCTGTGGTCTGTAAGATATGAAATAGGTCGATGGAGTCTGTATATTTCTTTCTTTTTCATTCATATTGTCCCGAAGGGACAATATGAATGAAAAAGAAAGAAAATATACAATCATTGTATATGTACATGTAACTTGTATAACAATATGTATGTGTAAATGTATTTTCTATAACAATATGTATATGTAAATGTATGATTACCATTATGGTGAATATTATGTCAAGTTTCATACGAGGATTTCAAAATATTTAAGAAAAATAAATTTATAAGCCCACCTTGGAGGTTTGTCATGCAGAAATAGCAATCTGTCATGTGATCCTTTCCTTCTCTCCAAATCATGGGAATTCCAAAAGGCAAAGATTTCGCTCCGCCTTTGCTCCATCTTCTCAAATTTTCAATGCACGTCTTGCAGCACATGAGGGGCGAAATTTTTGTCCTGGTCCCCTAGCTTAATTCAAAGTATGCTCTGTACATTGTCTTCACAAATTTAGTGATCTGGGACTGGTTATTTGGCATGGTAACTGTCCCACATATGTAGCAGAATCTATTGGGATCATTTTTACACACACTATTCATTATGAAATATTTTATCTATATGCATGAAAAATAAAGAAAGATATTAAACAAGTGATGATAGATGTTACTGTTCCAATTCCGCTTTGACAAAATCACGAAAAATTCTATTTTACTTATGAGGCCATAGCCGGATAACCTGAGCTGATTGAGAAAAACGGATTGCAGATTCGAAATCAGCAGGAAAAAAACTATAAGAATCACTTACAAAACCCTTGACAGCAAAATTGATGCATACCAGTGTTATATGATTATTTACTATTTTTGTAATTTTTCTTCAACTTAAGATGTTTCCCTTTCAATAGTAAGTTCAGTGTATTAATAATATATTATTATTATTACTATTAAATATATAGGTAGTAAAATTTGAAAGCACATTTCTTCATGGAAGACTAACAAACCTGTAGAATGAGTGGAATTAGTCTCTGATAATTTTTATTTTAATGATAGTGTAAACTGTGTATGACATTTGTTTTGAATTTTTCATTTAATTTTTTTTTTTCTGCAACTTTATTTTTTATTTCTTAATTTTTTTAAATTTTTAACTCACTATAAAGCTTAAGAATTGTTGATACTTTACCTTTTCACTTTTAAATGTTTCATTAAAGTATTTGGAGCAAGAGGAAGGCCAACCATTGTTAGAGTTTTGGATTTCAGCCTTCAATTTCAAAGAACATTTAGAAAAGCAGCAAGAGAGTGAATCATACGATGCCAATGAAGCCCAGTCAGATGCTATGGTTTTATATGACAAGTAAGTTTTCATCAGTGCAAATAGTTGCTCATTCATTTCAAAACATCAGCCATTTGGTGGAGCATACATATTCTAAGAATGCAGAAAATGGGCAACATCCAGAACTCATTTCTCCACCCAGTGGGAATGAGTGAGCGTGCCCCTAGGGTCACCTGAACATTAACAGGGTAAGGGGCTTGCTTAACCCAACTCGGTGCCAGCTTCTGGAAGCAAACTTAGAGCCTCAAAGCCCAGAGTCCAACACTAACCACTGAGCTACTGGGAGCTTAGGTTTTGTACGAGTCTTATTCAAATTCTTTTATAGAGCTTAAACTGTTGCCATATTCATTATTTTGGTTTATCATAAACAGTACCAAAGAAATTTAAGGAAAATTTTCAATTTTATTCTCCTTGTATAAACAGAATTTACTGTAGTTAGATTAAAAGTATGAAAGATTAAGAAAATAATTCGCATTGCTCCTTCTTTAATTGAAAACGTTTTTGCAAGCTTAAGATTTTCAGATTTATTTCGCCCCAAGGGAGATAGTTTAGTACCTAATGAGGCTTGTTTAGCTTATTCACTGATTTTATAGTAGTACAAGGGAAATAAAAATGTTGTTAAATTTTTCTCATATTTTAAAGATGTAGGCTAGTCTTAGCCAATCTAAACAAGTAAAATGGCAGAACCCAACTTAGACTTGCTAGGTACTTTTTTCAGTACAATAGACAGTCTGAAGGAAAAAGCAAAATCCATACTTTCCATGGTATTGAATTGTATCATACTTGTTCTCTATTGAGTTTATTTACTGAGAGAAGCAGTTATTACTTTTTACCAGTATAAGAATTCACACAATGGAGGAAAATGGATATTACCTAAATGTTAATTATATCTTTTGTAGGTTTTTGTCCTATACTAAGGTCTTCATCAGGTGCGACCAATGAAGACCTTAGCATAGGCCGAAAATTTGTGCTCTAATAAATCCATCTTTCATTGTGGCTTTACTCCCTTAATCCAGCTTCTCTTTATTCATTATATTTACTTTATATTTAGCATGAAGACCTTTTTCAAAGGTATCCAATTAGTCGCATGTAACTATTATGGCTTCATTTTTACCACAAACAAAAATCTTTTATTGTTCTATTGTTAGAAGGTATTACAAAATGAAGAATTGCAACTTTAGGTAACATTTCATTAAAATATAGTGTGTAATATATTAGTTGTGCACACTAGTGTCTACCCTTTTTTCATTAATAACAAGGACATTTCATTAAATGTTCCCACCTGGGGTGGCCACTTTGTCATGGGGGGGGTCCGTGTTCTGACCCAGTGGGCTACGTTGGCGGGGGCTCAGCCCCCGGAAGAGTCACCCATGTCGGACTAAGAGCCACCAAAGTCTCTGGCTCCAAGTATGGGTCTCCAGAGCTTAGGGCATCACCGTATTGGGTGTTCGGGCTGGTGGGATTGGGAGCAAACTTTCTTATCACGGGGCCCCGTTTTTAAACCGACGGTGTGTCCCCTTGGGACGAGGTACCCCACCCCCTGTGGTTTGCGCTCGGCCTCCCTTCTTTGCTGGTAGGCAGTTTCTCTCCAACATTATTTGTCTATGGATATACTTGCTTCTTGTCTTAGCACTCGGGTGGCGGGGCGACCAGGCCCACCCCCCCCAAGTCATCTACCACTGGAAGACCATGTCTTGATGGGGTCGCCCCTCCTCTGGCTGCGGAACACTCGCATTCTCCTCTTCCGTTACCTACCCCAGGCTGTATTTTGAACATGCCTTTGGACACCCCTCCCCTCCTGGCCAGGGGTCCGATCTCAGCCCTCCCCAGCCGCCTTCGAGCAAGTCAACACATTTCACCAGAGACTTGCCTCCAAAACCAGGCCTCTCGCTCTCCTTGTATGCCCCCCCTCTCCATGGAAAGAGCCTCGCGGCGGGCGGGTAAGTCGGCATTCACGTTTGTCCTACTGACCGTTTGACGTTCCAGTCCACCTCGAATCTTCCCTATCCCTTTCTAGTATTCACAAATTCCTAGTTATCGGCCTACTACTGGGCCCCTTCCACCCAACTCTAAACGGACGTTTCAGGCGATTCGTGCACACAGCGACTCCAGCCGTTACGACGTTCGACCACAGAGGACAGTTCCCTCCTCATAAAATCGCGCTCAGCTGCGGAGACAAACCCTACTCTCCCTCACTGAAGTCCTCGGATGCTCGGTGTCTGTCTCCCCTCGCCTGAACCAGAGTCGGGGCACTATCTACGCTACCCGCCTTTTGTCGATTCCAGTGAACGAATTACTAGAGGACCTTGCACCCCAGGGTGTCACCAAAGTTCATCGCTTCAAATCTCGCCAGGGAGGTACCTCCTCCCGGTCGTATTGTGTCGGGCATGGGAGACCGCGCGTCGTACAAATTCTCTGTTCACCCATACATTCCAGAAACGACCCGTTGCTTTAAGTGCAATAAGTTTGGGCACGTTAGTTTGGTCTGCCGACAACCACACCAACTGTGCGTACGCTGCGGAGACCTCGCCGACCCAGAACGGTGTCCCAACCCACCTAAGTGTTCAAATTGCGCGGGGCACACCCCTCTTCGTCCCGCGAATGTGCCTTCAGGTTTGAGGTGGCGGACTTCATCAGCCTCCGAGAGGCGCGAGACGGGAGTCGTGAAGTGAAGTCGGGGGCTTCTTATACCGTTGTCCTTGGCCCGGTTTCTTCGGCACACCGTCCTGATCCGCCACCCAAACCACTTTCGATTACTGCTTCTACCCCTTCCGGATTGGGCCCCTTATCGGACCCGACGACTTCCTGTCCCCCCCACCATCCTCTCTCCCGATACGTCTCCTCGGCTACAGACTCTCCAGGATTCTGAAATCGCGACACCCCCCCCCCCCCCCCCCCCCCCAATCTCGCCCTCCCGGCACTCTGCACGCACCAACTCATCCCCGCAGATTCTGACAATCGTAGCCGAAGTACATGATCCACCACCCAGGGCAAGACCCGGTGCAGACAACAACAACTCCCAGGGTCCAGTGGACGCAGCACTGGCGCACCTACATGGTGTGGCCAGGGTGACCTCGGCCGCGCCCCCGAGTCTCGTGGATTTACCCTTCCCTCCTGGTGTTATCTTCTTCACCCCTCCACGAGAACACCCTGGTTCATCCCCCTGCACCCCTACCGCACCTCTACCGCACCTGCCTTCCCCACACGTCCGGCCCTCCCCTTGTCTTCTTCCCCACCCGCCTGGTCCTACTGGTACCCCCTATCGTCACCCCGGATCCGCCGTGAGACCAGACAGACAGATTGGGAGGTGCCACTATGAACTGGAGTTTCTCCTACTTGCCTGCACAGAACCCCGCCTGAAGGCTCCTCACCCTCTGAGCCCGCGATGCCCCACTAGCTGCCGCGATTCACGTCTTCGGTCCCGTTCGGCCGACCCGGCCCCGCAGTCCCCGCTGGGTTTGACTGGCCATCCAATCCCCTCTCTGGTGAACGGCAGGTAGCCTCCCACGCCCCTGACTCACCCTTCGCCTTCATGAACCCTGATCTCCATTCACACCCCAGTTCCCTAGCGCCCTTACACTTTCCCCTCCTTCCCCGTTAAATAATGGATCCTCCGAAAGCTATGATCATACACTGGAACTGTAAGGGAATCTTCGCGAATTACGAAGGCCTTAATTCCCTGATTGACTCTCCCCGCCAGGTATGTGTCTGCCTCCAGGAGCTAATCCTGGGGACCAGATCTATGCCCTGCCCCACCGGACATTCTTGTATAACCTCCCTATCTCCTACCTGCACACTGCCATGGTCCAGTCGAAGCTGGATTATGGAAATGTCGTATACGGCCCCGCCTCCAGCGCTTGCCTCCGTATTCTGGACCCAGTGCTTAATTGAGGCCTCCGCGTCTCCACCGGTGCCTTTCACTTTTCCCAGACTCCAGCCTCCGAACGGAATGCAATTACCACTCTTTCACTCTCTGACGAGGTTTGCTCCTCATGAGACTACCTATCTCCCTGCGCAGAGGCTACCCTCTTCGTTTCTGTACGCGGCAGTTTCCAAACTTCCTTCCACCCCAGGAACGGAGCTAGCACTTCACCGAAGCGGTCCGCTCCTTCCTGGACCTCTCCAACATGCCCCCTCCTTCAGTCATCCCCATCACATATCGCGTCTACCCCGCTTGGTTGCTCACCCCAATCTCATTTTGCAGGGACCTGTATGCCCTGCCAAAAACTACCACGACTACCACGGCATGTTAGGTCATTTTTTCAGAACCACATAACTCGGCACCCGGCCACCGTCCCCTCTATACTGACGGTTCCTGCTCGGAGGTTGGCACGGCCGCCTCAGCGATAATACTATCCCAGCCGCTTTCCCGAAGCGTCTGCGTGCCCCGCAAGGCCTCTGTGTTCTCGCAGAACTCTTCGCTATCCTAGAGGCCCTCGACATTGTGCTCACCCACTCGGCCAGCTCTTTCGTCATATATTCAGACTCCGAAAGTGCACTTCTCTCCCTCGAAAGATTCACCCCCCACCCCCACCCGCTCGTCCGCACCATCCAGCAAACTTTCCACTTCCTGACGGCGTCTCCAGTCCATACTCGCCGAAGGCCGCGCTTTTCAGCGGAAGCGATATTCTCCTTCCTTACTCATTCCCATCTGCTTCACCTAATCTAGATCATTACCCCCTTTCCCCACCTATCCAGTAACTAAACTCTCCTCACCCTTCTAGTCTACTACCCCATCCTAGCAAAAAACCCCACTCACTGCTTCGCCGAGATATGTGCCACCTTAAATAAGCACGTATCGGCGGTACATCACCCGCAAATAATAAAAAATTAAATTTTTTTAAAATAAAGAAGATTTAACAGATTGATTTCATTGGGATAAGTAAACCATATTATTTTATCACTAAGGAACAGTTGAAGATTACATTATGAAAGACTTTATTCTTTATTATTCTTTTTGAATGTGAACACGTTTTAAGTGCGCAATAATCACACTTAAGTTGAAAACGGAAAAGTCGGTAAAGTTGGGAAACTAGGAGCTGCTGTGACACGAATCTGAAACCACGACGGGGATTCGAGTTCCACTACCGCCTAATTCCCACTTCATTGCTTCTTAACTTTCCGAGTCTTTAGAATCTTGAAAAACTTTTCAATACATTTATACGGGATTAAGTCTTGAAAAGAAATGCCTGGTTAAATCTGAAACTCTTAAGTGACTTTAAGACTCTTTCGCTATTGGTCAGTGGTTGGACTGGCTGAAATTTGCTTATAACGGTAGTATGAATTGTAAAAATATTTTAACTAGAAATTAAGTACATTGTAGATACACTGGGAAGAGAAGTAATTCTTCCGCACACTTTTTCATTAATTTCTCAATATTTAAAAGGTAAGAATTTTGCATTAGTGTCTATTTGAGAAGAAAAACTGAGATTTGGGACTCGTAATAAAAACGTTTTGAAGTTTAAAAGGCATATGTATACGTGCCTTTTTTTATTTGGGAAACACGAGGGAGTATTTATAATGTTTCGTCCTTTTTTCAGGTATTTTTCCTTACAAGCCACTCATAAGTTGGGTTTTAGCGATCAAGTTCGATTCCTCGTAGAGTGTAACATTTGTCAAGAGAATGGTCCTTCTCCTCAATGCTTTGACGTCCCACTTCGGATTGTTCTTAGTGTTATTCAAAGGGTAATTTGGATGGGGTTAAATTGTATGGCTTTTGTTCGTCTCTATGAATACGCAAAAGGAAATTAATTCGTAGAATTTTTATAGAACATTATAATGGTGTCCAAACATATTATTCACGTGTTTTACTGAGATGTAAAATATTAAAAAAATATTCTCAGTAAATTTTCTTCTGGACTTCGCTTGTATTTTGAATAATTAAATAATTCCCTTCCTTTTTATTTTCTGCAGTAGAAAGGTCATTATTCAGAAACTAGAAAGGGCTAAGCAAGTTACGATTTTTAAATATTTTACTTACTGAAAAATATATTTTGGTTCCCTTTTGCGGCAAATAAATTTAATTGTATGAAAAAACTTTCTTTAGGTAGAATACTTTTATTAAGCAACTTATTTCGCATCCTTGTACTATACGCAAATGCCTTTTCCTTAGGACTTTTTATCTGGATACATTTCCTCTTCCCTTCATATAAAATTTGTGAGCGAGCTCATCAACACCATGAGAATAACGAACGCGGGAAGAAAGAAAAGATCGGGTAATAAGCTTCTTGAGTACCTTTTTTTTTTTTTTTTATCTTAATTGTAACGACGTCGAAATGTGTATGTGTAGATAGGAAATTTGATTTATGTATTGTAACCATAGTTGATGCTTGATAGCGTTTCTATGAAAGATTAGAGATTGAAATAAATATATATCAGTTGTGGTGGTGTACATATTGAAAGCTACCGTAGTCCGGTGCAATTAAACTCGGAACGTGAAGGTTTTGGGTTCGACTTTCCCCCCGTTACGGGTTGTTGGGCCGATCACCTCTAATGGGTTGGGGTGACACTAGGATCCCAACCCCTCTACCCCCTCCATTTGGGAGGTAAGGGGCTACCTGTTAACTCGCACCAATAACAGGATACAGGCTAACCCTATCTGTTAGTTTAAAAGAAAATGTTTTTTCTTTGAATTTCATAAGTGTATTTATTTCTGTTGTTGATAGGAAATGTAGGCTAAGATATAGAAATTCAGCATGCATGAATGTTCAATCTTAGCTCTGCGATGACGCTAGTTGAACGAAATTTGAATTAACAAAACTCGTCTAATGTCAACACGTTGTTAGTTTTTTAGAGACGTGCCAAACTGTCACACCATATATTTACGAAGCTAGTCCTTTCATTCACATATTTCCAATTTCAAACAAACTGTAAGTTTGTAGTTTATACCGGTACTTTACTCTCTTCCATTAAGTCATTAGTGCCTTTGGGTTCGGGGGTGACGGGGAGGGGAGGGACGTGAGCCTAACATTGATTCTTTGTGCATTTTCACGGTGGCACTAATTAGCAGTGCGTTTACCCTGTTTGTTGAGGTAAAAAGTATTGCATATTGAATGCGTGAATTTGCGTTTAATTTCGTTTAAACTCAGCTTCAGGAAGTACTTGCATGAGTGACGAAAGCAACTCTACAACCAAGAGTTCTGGTTGGACTGCTACTAGCATCAGCCAAACTAACACCCTTTTAGCCATGGATTCTTCAAGTAACAAATTTGGTTCTGGTACCAGTAGCAAACTTTTTAAAAATCTGGATGACCCTTCTCTAGCCATGAGGATCGATTCCATACAAATTTTAGATCCAGATTCCCTCTGGAGGAGAAAAAATTTCACGTGAGTTTGAGGTTCTTTTTATTTTGTTTTCAGATCCCTGGGGATAGGGGATTTAAAGAATTCTTCCCACGTGGTCCCAGCGTGTCGTAAAAGGCGACTAAAAATAAGGGACGAGTGCGTGGGGCTGGAAACCCCTCCCACCTGTATGTAACTTTCACAAACAGGAACGGTCAGAGAAGGGGCATAGCGGGAGCTTTCCTGCGACGGCTGAAGGCTGGGGTGTCTGAATGTGCGGGGATGTGGTTAGGATAAGAAGGGAGAGATCGAGGCTGTTTCGTGAGAGAGGCCTTGAGTGAAACATAGCTGAAGGCTAAGGGTGTAGCGTGGTTTGGGAATGTTCGCGGGATAAAGTCGGGGGTTGGGGAGAGGGCAAGGGAGGGGGTTGGGCTTCTGATACGTGATGGGCTATGGGAATGTGTGAAAGAGTGTAAGGAAGAGAGTTTCAAGGCTGATGTGAGTTAAATGAAAGTGGGCCAAGAGAGGTGGGTGATTGTTAATGCGTATGGACCGGGGAGTGAGAAGAGCTAAGAGAGTGGAATGCGTTTTATGACGAACTGGGCGAGTTGTTTGGGTAGTTTTGATGCGAAGGACCGAGTTGTGCTAGAGGACTTGAATGCGAGAGGGGGGAACGTGCCAATTGAGGGTATAGTTGGGGTGCCTGGTGTGAATGGAAGTGGGGAAAGGTTAGTCGAGTTGTGCTGAAAGAGAATTGATGATTGGGAATACATGATTTCGTGAAAGAGATGTACATGTGGGCGAGTGGTGTCAGAGGTGATAGGGCACTAATGGATTGTGTTGATGACGAGATCTGCTAGGGGGAGGTTGTTAGATGTGAATGTGTTGAGAGGAGTGGTAGGTGGAATGTCTAACAACTTCTTGGTGGAGGCGAAAGTAAAGGTTTGTGATGGGCCTGGAGTAAGAGGGGTAGTGTGCCTGAGAGAGGTAGCGAAAGTGAGTGAACTGAGGAGAAGGGATTGTGAACGGGTGTATCAGGAGAGACTGAATGAGGAATGGTGCAGGGTGTGAGAGAGTGAAACAAGGGGTGTGGAAGAGGAGTGGCAGATATTTGGTGAAGCGGTGCTGAAGTGTGCGACGGAAGTGTGTGGGGTACGGAAGATTGGGGTTGGATATAAACGACCGTCAGGGTAGTGAATGGTAGAATGTGGAGGCTGAAATGTTGGTGAAGCGAAAGAGGGAAGTATATGCTCGGTACTTGCAGAGCAGAAGTGTGGGTGATTGGGAAGAGTATGAGAGGAAGAGGCAAGAAGTAAAGAGAAGTGCGAGAGCAAATGAGAGAGGGGGTATGAGTGTCAGACATTTTCAAGGAGAAAAAGATGATGTTTTGGAGAGAAGTGAATATAGTGTGAGGGAAATGAGAGGGCACAGATGAGCATGACTGTGAAAAGAGTTGATGAGGAAGTGATGTGAAGACAAGGTGGAGTGAGTATTTTGAGGGACTATTGAACGTGTCGGAAGATAGGGAAGCAGATGTAATATGTTTGGGCAGAGAGGGGGTTCGGAATAGGAGAGTTGTGGTGAATGGGTTGGTCCGTAGGGAGGCCCTAGGTAGGATGAAAGGTGGAAAAGCAGTAGGAGTGGATGGGGTCGCTGTGAAGCTCTTGGGGGGAAAAAAAAGGCGGTGATTGTAGTGTTGATTGGTTGGTGCGTCTGTTTAATCACTTTAATGTGTGTATGGACAGAGGCGAGCTGCCTCAGGATTGGCGGAGTGCATGTATAGTCTCCCTATATAAAGGCAGGGGGTACAAAAATGTATGCTCGAATTATAGAGGATTAGTCTGTTGAGTGTGCCAGGTAAGGTGTTTGGAAGAGTGGTGATTGAAAGATTTGCACGGAGCAAGATTGGGGAGGAGCAAGGAGGTTTTGGAAGAGGTAGTGTGTGTGTGTGGACCAGGTGTTTGGGTTGAAGATGATGTGTGAGAAATAATTGGAGAAAGAAAGGGATTTGTATGTGGCGTTCATGGATCTTGAAAAAGTGTATGATAGGGTTGACAGAAAGATAGGGTTGACAGAAAGGCGTTGTGGCAAGTGCTGCAGTTGTATGGGGTGCATGGGTCGTTGTTGAATGCTATGAAAAGTTCTTACCGAGAGTAGAGCAAGTGTGCGTGTGGGAATAGAGGAGGGCGAATGGTTTTCGGTGAAAGTGGTCTACGGCAGAGGTGTGTGATGTCTTTATGCTTGTTTAATATGTTTATAGATGGGGTGGTGAAAGAGGTGAATGCAAGGGTCATGGGGAGGGGAGCGGGGGTAAAGCATGCTGCGGGGGATGGTTTTTGGGAAGTGAATCAGTTGTTGTATGCCGATGATACGGCTCTGGTGGCGGACTCGAGAGAAAAGATAGAGACTGGTAAGTTTGGTAACTGAGTTCGGGAGGGTGTGTGAAAGAAGGAAGCTAAGAGTAAATGTGAATAAGAGTAAGGTTATGTGGTGCTGTAAAAGGGAGGTTCGTGAACGACTGAGTGTAAGTTTGTATGGTGAGGAAATGAAAGAAGTGGCGTGTTTCAGGTACTCGGGGGTGGATTTGGTAAGGAATGGGACAACGGAAGCAGAGGTGGGGCACAGGGTGGAAGAAGGGGCAAAGGTATTGAGTGCCCTAAGTGTTTGGAAGGAGAGATCAGTGTCTATGGGTGCGAAGATGGGTATGTATGAAGGTATAGTAGTAGTGCCAACAGTGTTGTATGGATGTGAGGCATGGGTGGCGAATGCGAAGGAAAGGAAGAGGGTGGATGTACTGGAAATGAAATGCTTGAGGACGATCTGTGGAGTGAGGCGGATTGATCATGTGATAAACACTTATCTGTGAAAGGTGTCGGAGTCGAAGGATTCTTGTGGAAAGAGCAGATGAGGGGGCGTTAAAATGGTTTGGACATATGGAGAGGTTGCTGAAAAGGATTTACGTGTCGGAAGGGAGAGGGGTAGGCCGAGGTAGAGATGAAAGGATGGGGTGAGGGAGGCTTTGTGTCAGCAGGGCCTGGTCGTCTGGGAGGGTGGAAGGCGCACACTAGATAGAAAAAAGTGGAGCGATGTTGTATATGGGGGCCAATGTGCCGACTCAGGGTGTATGAAGCAGTCTGGGTAAACCGTGGAGTAGTCTGCGCGGCTGGGCTGTGGATAATGTTGCCCTGAGGCAGGTGCATTATTGTCATGTCACCCGTTGAAGTGAATGTGAACGATTGAAGATTGTTCTGATGCGACCTCACTGCGGTGGGAGAGCGTTTGGGTATAAAAAAAAAGTAGTCGTAATTGTTTACGTTTAATTTGTATTCTGCAAATGTTGTCGAAAGGGTGTTGTGTTTAATGCTTTTATTTATAAAATAATTTTCTATTTTGGGATAAACTTTAACCCTTTGCCTGTCCAAAGCATTTTCATAAGTTTGGTCCAAACGTCAATGCTTGTTTTCAGACTTTTGGTTATAGGAGGTTTATTTGGTTTAGTTGGTGGGTAATATGTGATCATAGAATGTATCACACTAAATATTATTTATGATGCGCTCTGTGTATCATATGTGATGCATGTATCACATGTGATGCACGGGACAGGCAAAGGGTTAAATTTTTGATGTTGGGGTTATTACCCTATGATGAAAGGGTGTTCTTAGCATTTGAAATAGTCACGAGTTTTGTATCTTTTCAGCAAACTCAGTTGCGGTTACGTTGACGAATTGGGACGATTCGAATCGGACCTTCAGCCAGAGCCAGATCGTAAGAATGAATCAAAGTTATCGAAGACATTAAGGAGGTTTGTGAAAATTGAGGAAAATAAGGTATGTGCTTTTAATGTTTTTTGATGGTAACTTTATTATTTTTTAACATTAGTGCTTCGAATTAAGACCCGAATCATATAAACTAACTAGCGATTTTGGGCTCCAGGTGAAAGAAGATATGGCTTACAAAGTAGCCGAAATGATTATCAAAGATGTAACGAACGTGACACTGGGAGAACGCGACAGACCAAAGAGACAAGGGAGGCCCATGTCTTGCACCCAAGAGCAGTTGGGGGCCTTCTCAACCTCTTCAACCAGCCAACTGCAAAGGTCTTCCAGCGAAATTTTCAACTACGGTTTAAGTAGATCTTTTAACGTTCCATCCGGGTCTTAGTAGAGGGTTTAGGGCAGATTTTAGCGTTTCAAAATCCTTTGTCTATTTTCCAAGTATTTAAGCTTTTTAACATAAATGCTGTTCTACAATTTAATTTTACTTCTGAGCTATTTTTTTTTAACAAGAAAACTTGCAAATTTGGTCTTTCAAAAATTATTTGGAAGGGTATAATCAAATGATAGATTATTTCTAGTTTTTTAAATGAATATAAATTCTAATACGGTAAGGTAAAATACAAGTTTTTGTGTATAGTGTAGGTAATTGAAAATGCAATACATCATGAAAATTACTGCACTCCACTGGGAATTTGAGGGTAAAATAAAACAGGTATGTTCCTATTTTGAGATGAGCATTGTCATGATGTCGATCTCTGTCTGTCTCTCTCTCTGTCTGTCTGTCTGTCTCGATTTGTCTTTCTCGCTCCCAAATGGTGTGTTCGTCTTTCGAGAAAGTTTATACCTTTAGTTTCATATCATATGCTATATACGAGACATTTTTAATATTTAGTTTTAAGGTGTATAGTAGATGAATAAGCTTTAATTCTTTGTAATTAAAACTAAGTATAAATCTATATAATGTTCACTATACATAAAATATTATAAAATTTATTATACAGTTTTTATACTGCTTGTAAATTCTATATGAATTGTATATTATTTGTACAGTATTATTGGATGCTTATTTGTACAGTAAGTAATCCAGCAATGTACGGATCTGATTTATTCCAAATAACGGTTCAGGTACTTCCCCACGTTAACAAATATTAATAGTTAGCCATACACAGTCATCCAATACTTAAAAAGATAAAACGGCTGTATTACATAAATTTGTTTCGTAACATTTGGTTGGTAAAACTTGTTCTTAACCCTCAAGTTTGTGGGCGTTTAAACTTGTTCGAGTCGAAAAATGATATGAAAAAGCACAAATAGTGTGATTAGTTTTCTAAGTTTTTGCAAAAGTTAAATACTAAGAAAATTTATTGAACAAGATTAAATATACGAGTTTCCAGTAATCTCTTTTGTTGCGCAATTGAATCTCTTCAATCTGGAGATTTTGCAAAATTTTATTATAAAATATAGCTTATGACTCGGATAACCTCGAGAGTCCCAAGTGGCTTCATATTTTCCAAATAAAATGTAATGTAAAGTGTAATGTAGGGGAAATGGGGCTCGGTGTGCGCGCACGCCCATCCTTTATTGGAAGGAAATCTCTTACCTGAATAGCGTTACGTCACTCAATGCAGAAATAAACAAACTACCCCAATCTCGCGTTTGCCAATCCTTTTCTTCTTTTCATGATCAGATTACTTTGTCATTCAGGCGTTATACAAGTACAAAATTAATATTGCATTAGTTTTATTACCTAATCTGTAATTCACATTTGATGATTTATTAGTGGCGTTCAGACCACATTAAAGCTTTTGCGACCGGGCAAGTTATTTATAAAGGGAGTATTGGTAATTTGTACATGTACACAATGTGAAATTGTTTATACATTTGCGTACATTGACAATTATTTAACAGGCAATATGTGTTGTTCCATGTGTGTGTGTGTGTGTGTGTGTGTATAGTGTTATTGTGTTTGTACACGGTAGAGCCGGACTCTACGTTCTAAATATAATCACTTAATATCTGCAAAGAAATTAGATCTTATTTACGTTTGTAATTTTGATGTCTATTTAGATTTTGTATGATATTAAGTGTTAAAGTAGAAGTAATGAAAGAAAAGCGTTTCGATATTTTCATTAGTTATACGAGTAGAAAGGTTTGTGTAGGATTAATGTAAATTTGGTTAGTTCGTAGTGTTAAATGATTTTTGCCAAACTTGTATTCTGAATTAATTTTAGAAGTTGAATGTGAAAGGAATTTTTTGCGCATTAATCCTAATGTTTCCTCGTAGAAGGGACGATATTTGAGGTTTTCGCGGTCTTCACACTTCTCTCTAATTACACACTACACTGAAACGTAGAACCACGTCATATAATTAGAGTTCATGTAACAAACTAAGTCTCGTATGTTATCACTTGAAGAATCCTGCCTATGAAAACTTATTAATATTTCGTGTCGTCACACCGTACCGCAGCTTCGACATTATGGTTTTTCTTTGCCGGGTTTCATCATATTTTATAAGGCATATTCATCATATTTTATAAGGCATATTCATCATATTTTACCCTTATGTTAAAATTTATTTCATTTATGCGAACAGTCTATTCCAAAAGTTTCGCATCATGAAACTCCTTGGTTCTTACCAATAAATATCTGTGTGAAACGGGGAGTATCGCAACAGGGTATTTTGAATCTCCACTAATTATTTCTATTTTGAACAAGGTCAAACAGAATGTACGAATATTGTATTTGTAACTTGGACTTGTATTTTTATTAGTTATGACTTCCATATTTTCTTACGTTCTACTTTTAAGTTTTAATTTATTGTTAGTTGTGATTATGATAGAAATATGGTCTGCTTTATTTCCCAATTATCTGCGAATACAAGGGTTATACTTTTAATTTTATTTATTATAATTGGCCAAAGAATGTGTGTGTGTGTGTATATATATATATATATATATATATATATATATATATATATATAATATATAAATGGAGGTTGTACAAATCAGAAAAAAATTCTAATTTTAAAATGAGGGTACAATTAAAATATTAGACTCTAATTCTAGACTGTGATCTAATTTTGTAGCAACGAAAATTTTAAATTAAGTTTACAAAACTAAATGAATAAGTATAAGCTGAAAAATAGTTTTCCAACGTTGAATTAATCCAGAAAAGCTTTTAATAAGTTTTACTCATTATTATTATTATTATTATTATTATTATTATCAGCGAAATTTTTGTTTTTGTTCATTTTGTTAAGATTTTTTTATTCACTATTGTTGACGTTAGTTTAAAAAAAAAATATATATATAGCTGAATGAGTCAAACAATGCATTGTAAACTTTGGTAAACAACGTTTGATATTTTCATTTTGTTTCGAGGTTTTTCAAGTGCTGAAAATTAAAATTTTTAAGTTTGCGTTATTTACTTTATTATTATTATTATTATTATTTTTATTTAATAAACAAAAAATTTATCATCCAATTTGATCGACAATGATTGGCAATTTTGATCTATGTATCATTTCATGCAATATGAAAGATCAGACTATTCTCCATAATTATTATTATTATTATTATTATTTATTATTTATTATTTATTATTATTATTATTTATTATTATTATTGAAATTTTAAGTTATTTTACAAATTTCAAAGTTTAAGAATTTGTAACAATTTAAATTACTTTTTCTTTAAATGCCAGTAACTCCATTGTATGTTACTGATTTAATTTTTTGATTTATTGTGAAAATCTAAATAAAATGCATAATTTTTTTTTTAGTTTTGATTAACCTGTGCGCTTGTTTACCTTAAGGTTTCAAATTAAATACGTGGAAGTTATATTTAATAGAATTTTATGTACATTGCGATTCTTCAAATATGCCACACACAAGAAAAATAATGAAATATCACGAGACTGACTTAGGTTAGGAAACGTGGCACGATAATTGTGGAAGAATGGGAGTTCCTCTACAGGCGCACAATGTGCTTAGTTTGCAAATAATGGAGTGAATCCTTCCAAGAAAAAAAATGATAGTTTTTTTATGGACCAACATGGACATATACGGATAGAGTTTGGGTTTAGCAGGATGGCGCCAGACCCTATACGACAAAAATGAAACGAAACTGCTGCGAGTCTTGTTTAACGGATATTCTCATCTTCACGACTGGTCTTGCATGGCCTGTTGTCACCAGACTTTAATCCGTTGCTTTTTTTATGGTGATATTCAAGAGAAATTGCAGAATATTGAAGCACTCTAAAAGCAGCGACTAAGCGTGAAACCCACTTCGTTTCTCCCGAGAAGCTGGAGGCCGTGGTATAAAATTATAAGAGTACTAACCGGAGCAGTAACGTAATTTCGCAAAAGGGGGTACATATTGAGCATGTGTATCGGTAAAAAAAAACCTCAGATTTCCACAATAATCGTATAGTTTATCGACTTTTGTTTCCTGGGAATGCGACGATCAAAGAATTATATCACTATCAGTAGGGCCAGAGCTGGGCAGTAAATACATTGAATGTATTTAAATACTAAATACATGGGAGAAATGTATTTAAATACTAAATACATTTTACGAATGTATTTAGATACTAAATACAAAATACATCAATTGTATTTAAATACATTTGTAAATACATTTTAAATACATACAAATTTTAACATATGCATTCACTAATTCACTAAGCCATGACACGCACACAATAAAGAAATCAACCGCTTTCGACTAAGAGTGGCACACAACTGATTGAACTGACACGTTGAAACATGAACCATGCTGTACTACACTGTCGACGCGTCGTACTGTGCTAGTACAGAACGTGTATTAAACCAGTAGAAGTATTTACATTTTTATATTTTGAATATTTAAATAATCATTAAAGTATTTAAATACTATTTTTAAATACATGAAAAACAATGTATTTATAAATACAGTTCTAAATACACAAATGTATTTAAATACGTATTTAAATACAAATGTATTTAAATACTGCCCAGCTCAATTTTATTTTGCGTTAGGATAGTATATATATATATATATATATGAAAATTATTTCACGAAAGTAACACGTGAAAAATATTTATGATGAATAAAACCACGAAGGAAAGGAAACACAAAATGGTGCTCAAGCGCTTTCGTCTAATGACATCCTCAGGAACACTGAAGTACATAAAAAGGTTACAGCCTATATATAGGTTACAGAAAGAAAAAAAAAAAGAGAAAATAAATAACATACATACACACACATATATATACATACATATCTATATATACAAATACATACACATACATACATACATACATACATACATACATACATATATATATATGCAATAAACAGAATTAAAAATTAAAAATTAAAACCTTAAAGGATTACCAGTGAGGCGTACAGATTTGTAAGGAAAAATATCGATTTTTAGCAAATGGATTATAAAAATACAAATTTATACTGGAACTCTGCCCGGGTTTTAACACATTGCTGCCTATGGTCAGGTTTCGATATATATAAAAAAATAAAATGCAAATTAAAAGTTAATAAAGTAGCAGACAAGTTTACCAAAGATTTAATGTTTTACCCTTCTTATCTAAATCTGTTTTAAAGGAATTCAAAATAACAGGATCGAGTTGAAAAAGACCTTTGCTTATGTTGAAGTTATTTGAAAGTTGGATAATGGCAGACTCAAGAATATTTCTATTAACAATGTTGCTTGAATGGAATAAAACTGAAGCATTATTCCAATCAATACAGTGGGCTAACTTTTGGATATTAATGTAGTATTTTCATATAACAATATTGTGAAAAATATCATAGTAAAAAATAGCCCTACCAATAATTCAGGCATTATCTATAAAATTGGCTGTAAACAATGTGATTCCTTTTACATAGGTCAGACGGGAAAGGATTTGCACACACGTATAAAACAGCATCAATATTCCGTTAGAACAGGACAGTTGTCCAGTGCCCTTTTTGTCCATTTGTCAGAGTTAGCCCACTGTATTGATTGGAATAATGCTTCAGTTTTATTCCATTCAAGCAACATTGTTAATAGAAATATTCTTGAGTCTGCCATTATCCAACTTTCAAATAACTTCAACATAAGCAAAGGTCTTTTTCAACTCGATCCTGTTATTTTGAATTCCTTTAAAACAGATTTAGATAAGAAGGCTAAAACATTAAATCTTTGGTAAACTTGTCTGCTACTTTATTAACTTTTAATTTGCATTTTATTTTTTTTATATATCGAAACCTGACCATAGGCAGCAGTGTGTTAAAACCCGGGCAGAGTTCCAGTATAAATTTGTATTTTTATAATCCATTTGCTAAAAATCGATATTTTTCCTTACAAATCTGTACGCCTCACTGGTAATCCTTTAAGGTTTTAATTTTTAATTTTTTATTTTTACTTCTCTGTTTATTGCATATATATGTATGTATGTATGTATGTATGTATTTGTATATATAGATATGTATGTATATGTATATATATGTGTGTGTGTATGTATGTTATTTATTTTTTCTCTTTTTTTTTTTTTTTCTGTAACCTATATATAGGCTGTAACCTTTTTATGTACTTCAGTGTTCCTGAGGATGTCATTAGACGAAAGCGCTTGAGCACCATTTTGTGTTTCCTTTCCTTCGTGGTTTTATTCATCATATATATATAATATATATATAATGTACTGTATATGGTATATATCGCTTTAGCTCACTATAATGACATCATTTTAAGCATTTTCAAACTTAGAAACAGTTGGGAAGGGGTGCGGCGAGCACTACAATGTAATTTGTTAATCGGGCTGTGGTCTGAATGTCATCTACAATGGAATTATGAAATTATTTTTAATTATTGCAATTAAGAATTATACCCCAAAAAAATATATGTATTATTAGCAATTTTCAAAATTTATGTAATTTAAGTCGGCTTAAATTTATGAGTGAATGACGAGTTCTTTTGCTCGGAAATATATATACTTGAACGTACTAAATAATACGCACATACAAACGTGTAAGTAAATGTGTTTTTTTTTTTTTTCGGAAGTTAGTCACTGCAGCTGTGATTTTTAAATACTTCGACACTGGATGAACTTAGGTCTCTATCCTGTCTTTCTTAATTTAGCAGAAAAAGCATGAGCACTCTTTTCTGGTATTTACGTTCTAAATACACAAATTTACACGAACTATGACGTAAATTTTCGTCCTCAAAATTCCCAAAAAGGAATATTCAATATGTAGGTTTGCTGAAGAGGCAATGTATATGTACATTACTGCATCAAAAATTTTTTTTCCTCTCTCTCTATATATATATATATATATATATATATAAAGAACCGTAGCACAAGAAAAAACTTGAAAACTATATTGGCTATTCAGTTTGTTATGAACAGTTGTTTCTCACTGTACAGAAATCACCAATAATAAAATATATAAAATAAAAAAATATCCTCCACTCTTGACTCCATGAAGAGAGTGATTGTTTAATACTCAGATTGTATCGCATGAGTCAGTGTGTGGGTTTAGTAGGTAGCCCAGTGATTTCCGAAATAGTTCTGTGTCATATTTCAATGCGAACGTGATGATACACTGAAAATTACGTTCACGCTGTTCAGTATATATTTTTTTATTAATTAAGGTATGTAATATTTTATATATCCTTTGTTTTCAGAAATTATACATTTTTGGTAATATTTGTGTCATATGGACGTCTGCTAATCACAGATGTTACTGGTGGTCTTTGCCAACCATTGTGGCCCCTTTTTAGTATGTTTAATTTGGAAGGTTTTTGTGGCACTCTTAAACGCAATCATTTATTGTAGGAGGTGAAGCCCCTATAATACACTCATAAGGCAAATCTATGTGTTAATATAGTGCTGTACATTATAGGTTTGTCATTTTTTCAGTAAGTTGCTTATTAACTGCCCCAGCTTAAGTATTTAACCGTCCTTAGCTTATACTAGGACGTAAGATTAGTCCTAGGCCTGATTGGGGCTTGAGTTAGGTAGGCCTTGCCTGCTTACTCGTCTTAACTTGAAGTAAAAATAGGCCTAGATTATTTCAATAGCTTATTCATAGGCAACTTTGGCCTGGCCTGTTTTAAAAGACAGAGGACTAAGTTGGAAGTGAAAGTGGCAACACCTTCTCTTGTGCTCCAAGCTTTTTTACAAATTGTTGAAGTATTATATTATTAATTCTGTAGATTTGGCTTTGTTGGGATTATTAAAGTACAAATTGGGTCATTCCATGTCAACTCAGCCACAAAATGGCACTTTTTGCACTCACCCCTTTCAATTTTGCTCATACTTGGCACAATAGCAGATATACATGCCAAACTTAAATTCCCAAATTATTAGAGCTGACTGACCTTTGGTTACTGAGATACAAGGTCACAAAGTTGTGACATTTTGACCTTTTTTGCGTTAAATGACTATTTTCAAAATGGTGTAACTAAAAAACTATTAAAGCTAGAGCATTGATTTTGGTCTCATTTTAAAGCTCTTTAGTAGCCCCTTGTTTATTGTCTCTCTTGTTAAATATCTCTACTGTGAAAAATAAAAAAATCCCTTCAAAAGTTGACCTTTGACCTTGAATAAAAAAAAAATACCTTCTCCTAAAAAATTCAATTTTTTTACATTAATACCTTGAGTCATGTACAACAAAATCCCAAGAAGCTGTAAGTGGCTGATAACTAGTTCAATGTATAAAAAATAAATGAAGTTGGCATCATTCTTCAATTTTAGATTTTTTTTGTCAGTTCATTTATTTAAAAGTTCTGTTCTGATATAGTGTCAGTGAAGACTTAGTTCAACTTAACATTATTAGTTCAAAAACCTTTTTGTGACCTGTGCCAAAAGAAGTCTTTTAAAAGACAACCAGGGTTAAACCCCTCGACAGCCCCAAATCTACTGGAGTAGCGCTGATCCAAAGGCCCAACTAGTATATAAGTACTGTCAACTTTACAGAGTTGACTCCTGACTTCAAGTTAAAGTTAATTTATTTTTACTAAATACATGTATAAAAATTTATTTAATAATTCATTAATTGTTCATTGTTTTCTTTTCAGGATTTTCTTTGTGCTTTTGTGATTTCAGAGTACAAACATGGAACATTTAAAACTGAAACAGAAGTGTGCTGATCCTTTGCTGCGTCACAAAGGTCAGTGTCGAAAGAAGAGTTTGAGAATTGTACCACAGGAACTTGTAAATAAGTTTCCCGATCTGCACTTAACACTACATCACAGACTTTGTAAGCAGTGTAGAGAACATCTTGAGTCCTTGCCTGAGAAAGGAATAGGCACTTTGAATTTAGACATAAATGATGATGATTCTTGTAGTAGTGAACCACCTGAAGATCTTGAGAAAATTGAAAATGTTGACAATAGTGATGCATCAACTTCAGAGCAAAACCATGAGATGTGTACTTTGAATGCTTCTTTTGTTTCAATTGGTGAATCACCCATAAAAAGAGAAAGCTTGTAGAGCAAAAGTCATATGGAGCTAAAAAACTAAGCAAGGTGACAGAGACAGTTAAGAAGAGAATGGAAACAGTTGCAGGAAAAGAGATTTCTGACTCACAATTTAAGGAGCCATCTGGAGATGTAGACTATTTAGAAATAATAAATCAACTCAAGGAAAAATTCAAAAATGAAAATACTAAAAGAAGTGATAAAATAAAAATCCTCACTGTATTGCCCAAAAGTTGGAGCATTAGGAAAATTGCTTCAGAATTTAACACAACAAGGCATACAGCATCTATTGCTAAAAAAATAGTTGAAGAAAAAGGTGTCCTTTCAGACCCAAATCCAAAGGGTGGGAAAAGAATTAAACAGGATACTGTTGACACTATTAAAGCATTTTATCTTTCAGAAGACATCAGTAGAACAATGCCAGGAAAGAAAGACTATTGTAGTATCATTGACAATGAAAGAGGAAGGATATATTTGCAAAAGCATCTTTTACTTTGCAATTTAAAAGAAGCCTATCATATTTTCAAAGAAAGAAATCCTTTGGTTAAGGTGGGATTCAGTAAATTTGCAGAATTGCGTCCAAAGCAGTGTTATTGCTGGAGCAACAGGAACTCACTCAGTATGTGTGTGTATGTACAATTCATCAGAATGCCAAACTTATGTTTGTAGGAGCTGAATTAGAAAAACTAACTGCAAATGATGACACACCTATTAAGAATGTACGTCATTGTGTTGCCTTTATGGAATGCAATCCTGCCTCACAGAAATGCTGCCTCAGACAATGTGAACAATGTGGAGATCCATCAGATTTAAAAAACAGACTACTGGACATATTTACAAACAACTTCATTGATATCATAAATTTTAAAAAGTGGACCAATACAGATCGGTCAAATCTTGAATCAGTAGAACTGAATACAGATGAATATATTGACCAATTCTGTAACCAACTGAAAGAATACCAGATACATGACTTCAAGACAAAGATGCAAGCAACTTATTACCGTGAAACAAAAATGTCTTTGAAAGATGGTGAGGTCCTTGCTGTGTGTGATTTTGCTGAAAATTATTCCTTTATTCTTCAAGATGAGGTTCAGAGCTTTCACTGGAACAATGAGATGGCTACTCTACATCCATTTGTTATTTACTATAAAAAGGAAGATGAGATTGCTCACCTTAGCTTTGTTATTATTTCAGAGTGTAACATCCATAACACAGTTGCTGTACATTTGTTTCAAAAGCATCTGATAAAATTCCTAAAAGATAATATCTCATCCATCGGTTCCATCCACAAAATAATTTACTTTTCAGATGGGTGTGCAGGACAGTATAAGAACTGCAAAAACTTTTTGAATCTTTGCCATCACAGAGATGATTTTGGAATTGAGGCAGAATGGAATTTTTTTGCAACAAGTCATGGAAAGGGACCCTGTGATGGTGTTGGAGGCACAGTTAAGAGATTAGCTGCAAAAGCTAGTCTACAACGACCTTATGATGAACAGATCCTTACTGCAGAACAGTTATATACATTTGCAAGTGAAAATATTGTAAATATAAAATGTCATTTTTCAACCAATAAAGAGCATGAAGAGGAAAGCCAACTTCTCCAAGAAAGACACTCAACTGCAAGGACTATTGCTGGTACACAGAAATTACACCATTTACAGCCAGTTTCATTGACTTCTCTTAAGGTTAAACATTATTCATTATCAGATTATTCAAATATTGAGAAAGTTACTGAAAAGGAAGAAGTTGTGACTGAGGAGAAAATACATGGTTTTGTTACTGCTGCATATGATGGCCATTGGTGGGTGGCATATGTGCTGGAAAAGATACCAGAGAATAGAGAAGTAAAAGTCACATTCCTTCATCCTCATGGCCCAAACCCATCATTTGTGTATCCTGGTCGACCAGATGAATTAATCTTACCATATTCAGATATTCTAACACAAGTTGAGGCATCTACTACTAATGGACGAACATACAGGATTTGCAAAGAAGTTACTTTGAAGGCATCCAAAGCTTTGGCAGATCTACAGCACAGAAAGGTAAGAATTCAAAATTAAAATGGTCATGTAACTATATATACACTGCATACATTTTAAGTTGTGATAAATGGAAATCAATGAGCACTATACCTATACATATTGTATGTACATTTTAATATGTTACTTGTATTTGTTAATTAGGTAGCTATCTAGGTATACATTAAAAATTGTTTTCTCTTCTAGAAATCACAATAAATTGGGTGGCCCACAAGAATCTTGTCAACTACTGAAAACCATCACATACATGCACAACATACAGGTGAGGTGGGTAAAGAACAAATATTTAAAAATAAGCATTTGCTTGTTTGTAGAAGGCTGCAGATAGTATGTAGATATGGGTTGTATTTGTAAGAGATTGAGCTGACCTTAGACAAAAATGGTTACTGACATACAAGGTCACAAAGTCATGACTTTTTGACAATTTTTGTATAAAATGACTTTTTTCAAAATGTTGCTTGAATTCATTATTTTTTATACATTGAACTAGTTATCAGCCACTTACAGCTTCTTGGGATTTTGTTGTACATGACTCAAGGTATTAATGTAAAAAAATTGAATTTTTTAGGAGAAGGTATTTTTTTTTTATTCAAGGTCAAAGGTCAACTTTTGAAGGGATTTTTTTATTTTTCACAGTAGAGATATTTAACAAGAGACAATAAACAAGGGGCTACTAAAGAGCTTTAAAATGAGACCAAAATCAATGCTCTAGCTTTAATAGTGTTTTAGTTACACCATTTTGAAAATAGTCATTTAACGCAAAAAAGGTCAAAATGTCACAACTTTGTGACCTTG
Source organism: Bathynomus jamesi (assembly GCA_023014485.1). NCBI lineage: Eukaryota > Metazoa > Arthropoda > Malacostraca > Isopoda > Cirolanidae > Bathynomus > Bathynomus jamesi. Next base: position 1,095,233 of record JAJOZX010000103.1, read on the forward strand.
TATCTCAGTAACCAAAGGTCAGTCAGCTCTAATAATTTGGGAATTTAAGTTTGGCATGTATATCTGCTATTGTGCCAAGTATGAGCAAAATTGAAAGGGGTGAGTGTTTTAGGTGGCTGACTTGACATGGAATGACCCAATTGCTCCATTCTGGGTACCCCATTCTGAAGTCTTAAGCTTAATTTAACTCTGTATTTAGAGAGATCTAGGGGTTCATTCAGTGCAAGCCCAATTTTGGCCTTAGGTAATTATGTCCCAAATGACATGGCCTGAAGTTGAAATAAAAAATACATTTTTCTAATGTATTTTGATGTGCTCTGTTCAGATATAACCTTCATTTCCTGTACAAATGGAAAGCAATATGATTATTTGTACATTACTTCAGTCATATTTCTTCATTTCTGGTCATGTGAATAGTAATATATTAACCAAAAAGGTGCTTTCCTGTTAATGGGAATACCCAACTGCCTGCCATCATCTGGACTTTTATCTTGCAGAATTCATGTGGCGACAATGTACCAAAAGCAGCGACATTTTTTCTGAGATTTTAGATGACATAAAGACATTTTGGCTCCTTACTAATTGATTATTGCTTACATATTAACTAATTTCATTTAAATGATTAATAAATTTGGTACTTACGTATTATCTGGACTACCAAACTGTTTATGATGCATTTTTGCTCTTGTCATTTTTGTTTAAACTAACGAAAATATCACAACTTAACCTAACCACTCATCAAGGCAAGGGCATACAGTTGACCTAACTAGGCATTCAATTAACCTAACTAGGCATTCAGTTGACCTAACTGGACATTTTTCATTATATTAACCTATTAGGTTAATTCAATGCCCAGTTAGGTCAACTGTACGCCCTTGCCTTGATGATTGGTTAGGTTAAGTTGTGATATTTTCATTAGTTTAAACAAAAATGATGAGAGCAAAAATACATAACAAACAGTTTGGTGGTGGGTGGTTGGGTATTCCTATTAACAGGAAAGCACCACCAAAAATTATGAAAACTAAACTAAACCTAATGCTAGTAAGGGGGTTCTGCCCCCTTGACTCCCACTAATAACCTAAAGTTCATTCCTGATATGATGAAATATAACTCTGAAATAATGTAAGCAAATTCTTATTTCTTCATATTTGCACAGGAAATGAAGGTTATATTTGAACAAAGCACACTGAAATACACTAGAAAAATATATTTTAGGGAAAGATATAAGGCTTAACAGATAAAAATCTTGAATTATGGCGAAAATGTTCAATTACTATAAGGTAGAACAACTCATACCCTTCGCACAACAACATCATACAAAACTGATCTGCTACATTTGGACTGAAAGACACGTGAATGGCACATAGAAAATGACATTATCACTATTTCCCTGTACAAATAGCACAAAATTATACTAGTTGGACCAAAAATGAGTGTATATCAGGGTTGGCAAAAACCCACTTTTGAAAAAGCCCAACCTATCTGAGGGGTTTCCGGTTTTTTCCACAAAAATGTGGGCACAATTTTTTATTTTTTTTTTAAATAAGGTAAATTTATAGTATTATACCCGTCTCCCTTTGGAGGTGAAATTTATGTTTTTCCTATGGTTTTTTGTGTGTTTTGAATGAATCTGACCTTCAAACCCATCGGAAATGACTCATTTTTGAGATAACCCCCCCTCCCCCCAGCAGGCAATGTGTGGGAAATCACAGAAAATGAGTCATTTCCAACGGTTTTGAATGTCAGATTCATTCAAAAACCATAGGAAAAACCTAACAACCTAACTTAAAAGAAAAATGGGAATTACCTTTAAAATCTGAGACAGAATAATCATAGTAGCTACCGTCTTTTCTTTGTTTTAAGCACAACGTAACTTTTTCTACAATGCCACAGTTTCTGGTCTTGACGATATGTACACTCCATTTTACAATGTGGACACTTCACTACTGTCGGTAGAACACTGTGAGCACGCAGAAACTCAACACTTTTTTCTAAATTTTCGTAGAAAGCAACAATACAGCGGTAATAATCAAACAAGCACGTGTCACACGAAGCTATTCCGGTAGCAAAGTAATTCAAATTCGAAATGGATGGAGCGCAGTGATTGGGCAGACATGTAATGGTCAGCTGCGCATGCACACCAAACGAACCTACGAACACACTAGATACACACCAAAAAAATTTTATATCTCAAAAACGAAGCATTTGCGAGGGAAACGCTATAGAAGAAAAGTGTCTTAGAATTAAAAGATCTACTTAATGAACATATAATAATTGCTGGACGTTAGACGGGTGTAATACTATAATAATACCAAAAATAATATTTAAATTATATGTTCTGTAACCCCGCAAGGGGGTTCTAAGCTCGTGCTCTTGAGTGCTCTTTGTGCTCGTTTGTACGTGCTTGTTCCTGGAGGTTTCATGTGCGCCCTCCCGGCCCTAGCACCCAAGGATGGTGGGGCTCGACGCTGCAGTCCTTGTCATCCTTGGTCTTTTTCCACTTCGACTGTCCCCTCCACCCTTTCTTTTTCCTCTGTCTTTCCTCTCACTTTTTCTTTGTTTTTCCGCTGAGATATGCCCTTTAAATAGAGGCGAATCGGTTCTTCCCGAACTAAAAAAAAAAAAAAAAAAAATATGTTCTGTAAATGTTAATGATGATTGATTTTCACTTACTATAATCAACAGTATGTATATCAATCATTATTTTTACAAATTATTAAACTTAAACTGTTGTTATAATATCAGAGCTTTACCTTATAATTTTCACAATAGCTTTGATTTGGTCTTTTTTTTTCAAAATTGATTGTCAGTATTTTTTACAGTATTTTTTCAAAATTGATTGTCAGTATTTTTTACAGTACTTATGTCTATGAGGAAAGTTTTCTTATTTTTAATTTTTGCAGATGAATACAAAGATTTGAATTAATTTTAGAGCATTATCTTGTATTATTTTTTAAGGTACATTTTAAAATAGCCTACAATTGTCATGCAGCTTCCGCAGGCCACTGCCTGCTGCGACTTTTAAGATTAATTCACTTTGGACAATCCAATGAGGGTGGTCCTTGTTGGTTTAACTCGGCCTTGGCCGAGAGCATCCGAGTTGCTACAAAACAGTTTCTACCAAGTTTTTTTCCCGAAGGGGTGAATGGAAACACTTCACTTCAAAAAAATTAGAGTTTTAGTTGACTCATAAATTTTTATTCACAAAGTATATACAGAACGAGGCTAGTGATGTTAAAAAATGGGTTTTTTTATGTCCGTTTTTTTTTTTTTTTTTGTTTTTTTGTCATTTTTTATTGTTTTTTTTTGTTTTTTTTTAATAATTAATATAGATATTGCCAATTTAATTATAAGGTATACTTTTGCAATGATATACAGTACCGTATATCATAAAAATAAATAAATAAATAATAAAATAGGCCATATGGTACCAATATAGAATGTCCTTTTCAGCCTATTTACAGAAAAAAACTGGCCTCTTTCTTGTATTGAAAGTCTTGTATCTTGAGATCCGTTAAACTTGCGAGAACACTGGCTGGGAGCTGACTGCCCATTGTCCAACCTTTCCAGGACTCTCCCATCCATGCCTCGGATTTTGAATCTCCCACTTAACTATCCTTCAGACCCACGATGACATATTTTCCCCCCGAGACCATCCATATATATACATACACACACCCATATACATATATACCAATATATACATAAATACTTATATACATATATTTATATCTAATATATACCCCATACACACGCATACATCCGGAATTCCAGATACATACGCACGCATACTCATATATACCTACACAAACTCATACACCTCTATTTCGCCCTTTCATTACCTCCGAGATCATTTAGCACATACAGTAATATCCACACAGCCAAAAGAAACCGATTAAGCACAGACAGAGCAGCAAAGCTAGTATTTATATCCCAAAATGCAAAATTCCAAGAAAGTGAAGTAAAACATGGTGCTACATTGGCTTCGTCAACATCCAAATCTGCAATAAGTACCAGTACCTGTGATATTGAAACTATATGCTCTAATCAATCTAGTGATAATGATTCTTCAATGGAAATAGAATTAGATAATGAAAGTTAAACAGCATTAGGTTAACACAAAGGTTAAAGAAAGAGATGAATATTTTTATTTTTTTTATTTTTCTATTTGGAATATATATATATACACACTGGTATTCTTGCCAATCACAATTATATATATTGTTTTATACCAGTATTATGTATTTTTTATTACCGGTATGTATATTATACCAGTACCTGTGATATTGAAACTAGCATATATGCTCTACCCAATCTAGTGATGATTCTTCCATGGAAATGAAGGTTAAACAACATTAGGTTAACAAAAAGGTTCAAAAAAAGGTGAATGAATATATATTTTTTTCTATCTGGAATATATATACTGGTACTCTTGCCAATCACAATTATGTATATTGTTTGAAACGAGGAAGAATGTTTTATGTTCTAGTTAAAAAATATATATACATATAAAAAATGAGGGTTTGTTTTTCCTTTCTATTATATACTTTTTGCGTGATTCAGTTTTTCTAAAAGATGACTATATATACTACTAGGTATAACCGTATAAGCATGGTAGTATAGTAAATTATAGGTAATACTAATATACTTATTAGATTAAAGGAAAAAAATATGGAATAAGTTTAAAACAAAAAAAAATAGTATCTTCGTTTTAAACAAAAAAAATGACACAATAAAAAACGACTCACATCACTAAACGAAGCACTGATAATCAGAAGTTTACAGGGGGAGAGGTTTTACCTCCTACAACAACAGCTCAAGCAGGAATTTACAGGGGTAGAGGTTCGACCCCATTTGACAATAGTTAAGGTAGGAATTGAAAATGAGAGGGGAGCAACCCTTTGTAACAAAGGCCCCAGGCAGGAATTTAGAGTGGGAGAGGTGCAACCTCTGGTATCAAGGGCTCAGGCAGGAATCTACAGCGAGGAGGGCTTAGCCTCCTCGTGCAAAGGCTATGGCAGGAATGATCTCATCTACAATATAAGAAACAAAGAAGTCCGAATTTTGGTGGGGGTGCAGTTGAAGGCCAAGCTCCTCGCTTTAGCTGGAGGGTTGAAGAATTCGGATGTTAAGCATAATTTAAGCAAAAAGTTAACAAAAAAATACTAGTTTTTGTAAGGTATACACTTTTGGATGGTGACCTAAAGTCGGGGTGCCAACATGTACGGAGTACATTAAGTACTCCATAATTTACATTATATTAAGTATATTAATTACCGTTAATTACAATTTTAACAATTTGTTAATTGACATATCTAATACTGAAGTAATCTGAATAGGTAATACAATTTAGATAATGACGGAGAGTTCTCCGTTGTTTTATAATTTAAAGGGGATTAACAACAATGTTATATATTTATAGTTAACAACAATTACGCCAAATTATGTCTAATATTATTAGAGGAATGGTTGGTTATCATGATTTGAAAGTCCTAATTAGCCAGCGATGAGGAAAGCAGAGAAAAATATGGTGTACTTTTCATTTGGAAGTACACAGGCATTAATGATAACGTAACACATAAGCAACGGAATTTGAATGACAATTAGGTAGAAATTAATACAGGAGAGCGGTCAAGAACAGCACATGGATGTATGAAGGAGTATGGTTGAATAACATTTATATTGCATAACACCAGTCGGGACACAACATATAAATAATGACTTATAGAGAGTGAGGTTTTTATTATTGTTAAAGAGTTTACCATGGAATGCTAAGGATAGCCACATACTAAACACGTGATTGAAACATGAAGGAAACTAAGTACTTTATGACATCAGCGTGATTTACTCTGTACGTACCGTATAAGTCATTATTTGGGGAGGAATTAAAGGAGACGAATTAGAGAGGCACAGTTAAGGGACATTCGCTATTTACAGCGAACTTCTAATGGCACAAACATGGATACTGTTCAACCATAGAAATGGTAAATCGCATGGTTGTGACACAATTACACCATAAATTAGAAACTCAATATATAAGGGGTTCCAAAAAACCTTAGCCCCCCAATTTGCAGCTTAATGTTTACTTATATCGAAATAGTTTTTAGTGATTATAAAAATATATAAAATTCTTTATTTATTGCAGGTATTAAAATTACTCTAGCTGATAAAGTGAGAATATAGTGGCTTCTCAATTAATTGGTGATTCGGAGAGACATCGTGTGATAGATCGCATACGAGCAATAACATTTCGGGAAGCTCATGATGCTGGAGCCACCTTTATAACACGTTCATGGGTTGCCAAAAAGTTGCGAAGAAGTGAGGACTTTGTCAAAAGAAATTGGAATAAAACTTTGGATGAATGTGAAATGGATACAACCAAATCTGGGTGCCCAAATTTGCCACACTCTCAGGAAACAAAGGACATCATTGAAAGCGGTACACGTAAGCAGAAAAACAGCTGTGCTAAACTTTCTAGAGAGATCGAAGTGTTGAGAGGAAAGATCGTTAGTGGTGAGATCATTTGACTGTACCATCATAGGCAAGGTTTAAAGCCTTGGCATGAACTTCCAAAGCCAAGAAAAACTCAACATCGATAACAGAATGTGGTTTGCCCATTATCTTGAAGATTGGGATGTGGATGATTTCATGCATTTAGCTGTCTCCGATGAATTTTTTGTTTACGTAACATGTCGGCTTAACTACCAAAATGATCGAGTGTGGGCCACAACACCAGATGAAATCAATGACAATGAACATTATCGCAAATTATTAAAATGTCCAGACTGTGTTGGTGTGTTTTTGTTCACTGCAAAGAAGCTATGTGGGTGCTGAAGCCAAATGGTCAGAGTTGGGATGGACAGTATTTTCATGATATTATTCTATCCCAGCATGTCATTCCTTTTCTAAGAAACCCAAACAATGTTATGGATGTCGATCAGGTCACACTTCTGCATGATGAGGCCCCCTGCTTTAAGGCATTAGCCACTCAACAGTTGTTGCGGAACCATGAGGTCAATTTCTTTGGAAATGAAGAATGGCCAGGAAATTCTCCTGACCTGAACATCTGTGAATACATTGGATCAGTTATAAAGGACAAGGCTGAATGTCTCTTGTTTCAAGAACCTGCAGCAAATCGATTTTCGAAGGATACAATGACACAACACATTGAAACTGTTGTAGCAAATTTGCGTAATGATCAAGATCTATTCACGTCACTTTTGGCAAGCTACCCAAAGCAAATTCAGGCTGTCTTGGAAGCCAATGGCGGGAACACCAAGTTTTAATTGTTTCTCATTAAATGCAGGATTAAATTCTCTTTTGTAAGGTATGTTTAGTTTTACTGTACCTTCAATGGTTTAGGCCATGGGCTGGGGGCCTAAGGTTTGTTGGAGCCCTGTATATAAAATTATAGAGAATCTTGGGAGAAAGAACATTGTGTGCATACTCAAGGGTGTAGTTCTGGGATGTACAAATTATTATAAAGTAAAAGTAAAGTAGCTACCGTAAAGTACCTTAGAATATAAGATTAAAAAGTGTTTAATGAAAGAACAATTATTTGTAAAAAATGAGTGATTGAATGGCTTAAAATGAACTAAAACTTCTTGTTTTTGTTGTGCTAATGAAGCTAGATATATGGCTTATTATTAAAATAAAATTATCTTTGGTAATGTATAATAGTTTTTTAAAACCAAGCAGAGTGCAGGAGATGAGGATCTATAATTCACTAAAGCCAGTTCATGTTCAGCAAACTGATACGTTCAATTCTTAAGTTTTTATCCATTAAAGCATTATATTAAAATATTCCAATGCACAATGTATGAATACATGAATTATTTTAATTTATTGGTAATTATTTATAAATAACTAAATGTTTTATGTATGGTTAAGCTCAAATTAACCTGAATATTTGTGATTAAAAGCAATATTTAGAAAAAACCCAGTTACGTGGGCAAAATAGTGGGTTTTTTCAAGTGGGTTTTAAAAAACCCAGGTGGGGAAAACCAGGTCACCCACTTTGGTGCCAACCCTGATTTATATATATATCTTATTAGTATCATAATTTTCACCATTAATATACATTTGCACAAAAAATGAGTGAAAAATTTGAATAAAGTGACTAAAACTACCTCACAAAAAGTTTTTATTTACAGGTCCAGCCCATGTCACTTAAAACATATTAACCTTGGCGGGATTAGCCTAGGCCCCCATTAGCTTATTCCACCCAGGGGATAGCCTAACTTAGACCATAAAGCCACCAAATATGGTTAAGCTTTGGTAGAGCACATCCACCCAACTAATGACGAAAATTTGTTTTTCTGGTGTATTTCATGCTATTTCAATTGAATCTGCCTTAATTTTTGGTGCAAATGCACCATTATGGAGATACCCTCCCCCCTGGGCTTTGAAGAAGAGGGAAATTGTGGGCTAAAAAGGCCAGAATCAATTGAAACAGCATGAAATACACCAGAAAAACCTATTTTCATCAGTAATATTCACGGCAAAAGTAACGTAACTTGGTACCGTACTACTTACCTTTCTGGTGTCACATATTGAACTGTCCTCTGAGCACTTCTGCACATGCACAAAATTTACATGCATGCACAAAACTAACGTCACAAATTGTGGTTGCTTGCAGTCTGAATCGTCTGCTGTTTGTTTGGTTTGCTAGTTTTTTCACTTTAATTTTTTATTTTTAAGATAGTTTCTTGTAAATTTGCTTGGTTTACTAGTTATAAAATTGGTTAAATAGGTATCTCGTGAAATATTGGGGGTAATGTTCTTTCTTATTCCCTGACCTCAGCACCCACTTGAATGCCAGGCTAGGTTAATTGAATGCCCAGTTAGGTCAACTGTACATCCTTGATGATTGGTTAGGTTAAGTCATGATATTTTTGTTAGTTAGTAGTTAGTTATAGTTAATAGTAAAAACTATATAATTCAAAATATAAATTAAAACAAAATCATACCATCACATTTTTTGGAATTTTTTCATAGGAGGCATCTCTCTTTTACTAACCCTGGCTGTACCACTGCCACCTCCCATTAAAAATCTTAATTTCATATAAATGCAATAATAAAAGGTTGATTTCTCAATAATGATGAAAATCAACAGTCATGAAAATATTCACGAGATTGTTGTTTATATTACAAATTGAATTCCATAATTAATTAAACGCAGTTCAATTATGTATTTATTCATGACATGCTTATCGGATGGTTCAAACCAGCGGTCACTTCAAATTATGAGTGCTATATTCTGAATTGTCCACTAGATTTTGCGCATGTGCAGAAGTGCTCAGAGGACAGTTCAATATGGCGGATAGTTCAGTATGTGACACTGGGTCCTGACAATGACCCAACCTTACCTCTCCGTGTATAACCACTGATGGCATTGGATACTACAAAAGCTAATTGAATGCCCAGTTAGGTCAATTGTATGCCCTTGACAATTGGTTAGGTTAAGTTATGATATTTTCATTAAAACTAATGAAAATAACACCTAACCAATTGTGAAGGGCATACAGTTGACCTAACCAGGCATTCAATTAACATGACTGGGCATGGGTACCCCATAATGAATTTGAGACCTGAAAAGGTTAGTAGTACCATACCCCTAACCTAACCTAGGCCTAGATGATGTCCCACTCAGACTGGGAGCTCCTACCAGAGACCTTCATATCTTGCACAGATTATTATATATATAAATAACCTAACCAAAACCTTAACCCATGTGTTCTCCAATTGCGTGTATTAACCAGGGGGGATAATTATTGAATGGTTCACCAACATTGAAATAAATATCCAAAATACCTTTTTTAATGTATTTTGGTGTGTTCTATTCAAATATGACCTTCATATCTTGCGCAAATGAACCAAAACAAAGTTATGAAACTGTTGGTGAAACATTCAATAATAACTGACAGCCATTCTAAAACAACTATTGAATTCAAATTTCAGCTGCCAGACCTGTGCGAGAGTATCACGTGACAATGGGGCAGCTGCTGATTGGCTAATGATAATAACATGACTACATACTGTATTTCATGGGATGAGATGGTTTGACTAGTGCAGTGCTCTTCAACCTTTTTATGCTTACCACCCACTTTTGTAACTTTTGAATCTCCATATCACCCACCAAAATTAAAAATGCAAAAACTCAAACTAAAAGTTATATACCCTGCATAAAACAATAAAATTAATTGCAATTACCTTTAGATAAATGAGATCCTTCGCCCACTAGTGGGTGGTACCGCCCAGGTTGAAGAGCACTGCACTAGTGAATAATGGAGCCAAAATTTAATTATTTTGAAAATAAATACCTTGATAAATAGGAATTTCCGCCAATATTAGTATAGAATAAAGTTTTTTTTTTTTTTTTTTTTTTTTGCTCTCGCTGTATAAATATCAATATCGAGTTTGGTGGATGTGTTCTACCAAATCTTAACCCCAAATATTTTATGGTTTTGCAACAAGTGCTTAGCTGAGGTTAGGGACATGTTCAAGGCAAGGTTTAAGAAAGCTGCTAGCTCAGAATCCATTGGGCCTAAGTTAGTTGGCCCCTATGATTGATAGTGTAGCTAGTGAGACTAACAGTTAGGCCAGAAGCTGAGTCTAATACAGGAAATATGGTTAATATTCGTTTAACATCCCTTTCATTTTCGATAGAGAGAGTTAATTTTCTGCTATTTTCACTTTTGATATACGTTCAACTACCGTATCTTTCTACATTCTTGGAAAGTCATTTTTTTGGAGGAAATGCCAAAAATAAATTTTATGAAAAATTAAAAAAAAAAAAAGGTTAAGATTTGGTAGAACACATCTACCAAACTCCATTATTCACTCATCAAACCATCTCATCCCATGTGTATGTAGTCATATTATTATCATTAGCCAATCAGTGGCTGCTCCATTGTCACATGACACTCTGCGCATTTTGAAATTATTAAATTTTGGCACCATTATTCACTAGTCAAACCATCTTGTCCTGTGTGTATAGTCATGTTATCATCATTAGCCAATCAGTGGCTGCCTTATTGTCACATGACACCCCCGTGCATGTCTAGTGCTGAAATTTGAATTCAATAGTTGCTTCAGAATGGTTGTGTGTAGTGCGTGCTCAAAGTCTGAGTGGGACTTTATTAAAAAAATTTTGAGGGATGATAGTGCTGCTGTTGCTATATTTCAAGCTCACAGCTTGCTCAAGACCTCTCTTACGTGTCCTCAAAGTAGTAATGAACTTACATTATGGGAGGCCTCATAGTAATTAAGTGCACTGATAATATTTCCAATTAATTACCATATTTCCTGGCATATAATGCGCACTTTTTTTTCCCCCAAAATACTACAAAAATCACCCTGCGTTAAAATTAACTCGTTAAAATTGTACATGTGAAGTGAGGTAGGAGGTATATTGTTTCCTAAATTTTTATTTTCCTAAATTTTCTCTTCAAAATTAGGGTGCACGTTATACGCCAGGAAATATGGTACCTTTCCAGGTCCTGAATTCATTATGGAGTACCCATATCCAGTTAGGTTAATTGAAGTCTCAGTTAGGTCAACTGTATGCCCTTGATATTTGGTTAGGTTAAGTTGTGTTATTTTTCTTAGTTTTAACTATACACTCTTGTTGATTGGTTAGGTTAGGTCCCCTCCTTTCTCCCCACCCAAAACCCCCAATTCCCCATGGTTCCCCTATAATTGTTGACATAAAAACATATTTTTCTGGCATATTTTTGTGTGTGCTTCAAATCTGACCTTCATTTTCCAATAAAAATAGTCATTTTTGGAGGATATGTTAGATTGTCATTTCCTCAAAAATGGGGATTTTCCCGAGGAAATGAAGGTCAGATTTGAACAAAACACCAAAATACACCAGAAAAATATGTTTTTGTATTAACAATGAGGTGGTAGTTAAAATGAATCTTTACCAAAATACTAATGCAAGATGTAGTGAGATTGAGCCTAAGCCTAGCCCTAGTGTTAGAGACAGGGATGCAGGCTCAAGTAAAGTTAAACCTGATGAATGGCACAAAGTCAAAGGTCAGTCAAGAAATAAGGTTAGAGAGGAATAGTAATCATGTTATAGCAACTAGTAACAGACCTGTTTCAGATACTAGGGAATTTAGATGAAGCAGTACAGTGTGAATTTACTATGGTTGAATCAGGATAATGAATTTTGCAATAAGGGAAGGAAAACCCGTAGAAGAATAAGTATTCCAAGTGGTAATATTTCTAAAGTCAATAAGGTAGTGAAGAAGTTGCCTGTAACCTGAGGTAATATTATAATTCATGTAGGTATAAATGACTTAACAAGCAAGGATAAAGATTTAAGTTAAATAGAAATTCAGAAACAGTTAAACAGAGGTACAGGGAATTGATAAAAACTTTGAAACATAGGCAAAGCAAGTGTTATGTAGTGGGCATTTTACCAAGGATGGGGGTAAGCATGGAGTTTACAAGTAGAATTTTAGCCTTAAATGATTGGGCATTCCAGGAGAGATCACCCAATATATGTCACCACTCCAACTCAGATTTTGATGAAAATTGACATATGGGGTTCTTCCAGGTGCTGATTTCACTGGTCAAAATAAAAAAGTTCTGTGACCCATAGTTTTTGAGATATGGGCCCCCAAAATCTTGGGGGCCTCACTTTACCACCTAACTTTAATGGGCAATAACTCCCAAACATCTTACTGTAGACCTATAAAACTATACATTTTTAGAATCAACATGAAGAGATCTATTAAATGATACCACATTCAAATGTGTAGAACAATAATGAAAATTTCACCCCCTTTTTTATTTTCATTTTTGACCGCTCCCCCTCCCAGGCAGTGAAATCCCCCCCCAAAAAAATTTTCATTTATTAAACTTCCATTAATTGTTAAAAGATACGAACAATAAAAAATGTGGGTATCAAGTTGCAAGATATTTTAAAAATTATTGAAAAAATATGTACATTGTGAAATTTTAACATATTTACGCCTGTATACTAAAATAGAGAACTACAAATGATATATTCACATGGATGAAAATAAACAGCGAAAATACAAATTGAACACACATATTACATCAAGTTGATTCATAATTACATGAGTTTTTTCAACTCATTTTCTAGGAAAACATATTGAATACACATTGTTCCTGGCTTTAAAGTTGGTGTGCTTAATAAACCTAAAATTTTATCTCTTGATATGTGGCATGTATCTCTAATTTGTGGAAAGTAATAGTAAACACTATATCCTGATGGGCGCAAAAAGCTAACCTCAAAGTCATCAAATTCCTCATTATAGGAATGTACAGATCCCAACCATTTCTGATCATTGTAAGTACAAACTATGTACTCCCCTATTTTTGGATTAACTTCAACATTATCTTCACCCAGAAAAGCTTTGCTTATAATCCTCACCTCACCAACTTCATCAGAAGATAATTCAAATGTTTTTGTTATTTGCATTAATAGGTACAAATCTGTGGAATTTTTGTGTTCCTGTTAGCCGCATACTTTCTTCATATCTGTCACTTAAAAAATTTTCCATAGCTTCAATTTCTTCAGAATTTATTAAAAAAAATTTATGCTGTCACTTATATTGTTCGAACAAAATTCAAACATGTCTTCTGGTGTTAATATTTGATTTGCGAATGTTCTCTGCATACTTGCTCTGGCTACAGATCTTTTCACTGTACGTACATCTTTTCACTGTACCCCCAATCCCATGACAAGCGCTCTTACCATGGCTTGTGGCAAAGAAATGCCACTCAATTCCAGCCCAAAATCTTTGTTTACAAATGTTAACAAAGTTGAAATGATTTTTATATTGTCCTGCACATCCATCAGTAAAATAATGTAATTTTTTGATATGAAGGTGGGATTTTCTAATAGGTATGAGTGTATTTAAAAAAAGTGTAAACCATTGTAGTGTTATGTTTTGTATTTGGAGATAAAAAAACAATAACTTGAATGTTTTGTTTCATTACTTTCTGGTTCCTACACAAAAGGATGCACTGTGCATTGGGTATTTTCCCAATGAAAACCTTGGGCTGCATCCTGTACTACAAATGAGTAGTTTTCTGAAAAGTCACCAAGAACTACAGCTGTATGGCTATTTAAATTATTCTTCAAGTTTTTTAGAAATGCACTCAGATTCTTTGCTATAAAATGATGACGTGCCAATTTGACAATTTTTGTGCTTAATGAATTTATGAAATCATCTACAGATTCTGTTTTTTCAACCATATTGCATTGATCTGTAGTAACCCATTGTTTATATTTTATTTCCTCACATTCAGGATCGTTAACACTTTGAAAAGTGAGCAAAAAATTCTTAATACCTTGTTCTTTTGGACAGAGATTACATATTTGCATCATGCAATTCCTGTTGTTGATATCACACACTGCTTTCTCCATAAGAGTTGTGTATTCTAACCCTTAGACACCCAAAGCTGAGAATTGTATTTTGGCATTCTGGTGGTATGTACATATACACATAGAATGGGTACCAGCAGCTCCAGCTAAAACACAATGTCTGTGGCGAAGGCTGGCAAAACTAGAGAAGCCAATTTGGGGACTATCTGGATTAAATTAATTGGCAGGTCCAACTTTCTCCAGTGAGTGGGAGATAGCCAGTCCATCACTGGCTCCTGCCTGCTTCCTTCAAATCATACAGCATTGCTTTCCTTTTCCTTCTCCTTGGCCTTCTACCTTCATATCTACCCTCTATCACCTCCTTCAACAATCCTTCTCCTCTCAACACATGTCTGATCCATTTCTTCTGTCTTTCTCTTATCACTTTAATGAGTCTTCTTTCCTCCTTCACCTGTTGCAGTACTTCCTCATTACTTTGGTGTTCCCTCCAGCTTATCTTTAGCATTCTTCTCCAAATCCACATTTCAAAATTTAATGACATTAACACCAGTTACTTTGGTGTTCCCTCCAGCTTATCTTTAGCATTCTTCTCCAAATCCACATTTCAAAATTTAATGACATTAACACCAGTCTTTTCTGCACAGATTCTTTATACCCACTTTCATTTCTGATACTCAGGCAGTCTTTTGTACCTGGGCACAAATGACTAATTTCATCTGATTTGAAAAATTTCTGAACAGAATCTTTAGTACCTTTAGTTATTACTTTTCCTTTTGACATGGGTTCAGTTTCAGGAATAATTCCAAGTCTTTGTTTTATATTTCTGCTTTTCTTAACTAAATATTCAGTAATCTGAAATATTTATAGTTTTTGATATGGTAAATGGAGATAATGTCAATATTTTGAGTTTCCTCTCATAACTGTCAGTAGAATGGAAAGCTTCAACCAGTTCATTCATGAGATGAATGATTGACCTGAAACAAATTCATGAATGTATAATAGCTATAAACAAAACATTACATGTGCATATTAAATTTTTTGGATTATGATATTGATTTCAAGTGTAACAAAATGAACATTCTTTGAGATATTAGGGTAATTCTACGAGAAATAGACAAATGAAGTACACGGTAACGTCTTCAAAATTCATGAAACTTGGTGTGAGGGCTGGTTTAGGTCCAAATTACAAATTTCTGAATTTTTTTGAAAATTGGTCAAGTTGGTCAAATTTTATGGCTTGACCAAATTTTGGTCAAATGAAAAAACTAATAATTTTCAAACATAAATATCTCGGCTCCTAATTGTGGTAGTGTAGTAAGTCTTAAATAATAAAATATGTAAAATTAACTGTAGTTTCTAAATATGTATCATTTTTTTAGGGTAATAAAAATAAAATCATTAAAAAGTCAGCTTATCGACGATTATTATGAAAAAAAAATGACAAAAAAAAAATCCTCCAAATTTTAACAATTTTTTGCTTTCTTTCCAGATTTTCAGTATACTGTATACCTAATTTTCTAGTATACGTAAATTTACCTAACCCTTAAAATTTTCAAAACATAAAATTTTGTTACGATCCTATGAAAAAACACTCAAGAAGAATTTTCTGTAACATCAAAAAAGTAAACTCTGCCATGGCAGCTGCAAGCTATGGAATTTTGGAAGAAAATCAATTACTATGCAGCAATTGCTATGTCATAATTAAAAAGAAGCCAATTGTATTAGAACATGTTCAACGTTCATCCAGAGAGCCGGAACCTGCACCAATACCTGAGCCAGACATACTTAACGAATGTATGGAGCGAAGCAATAGCGATTCCACGAATCCACCACCATTGGAAGAATTTGGCGTTCAAGACAGGCAATTCAATAAAGATTTGCTCAGCGACAATATTTTACCTTTATTTGATAAAAGCCCTATTAAAACAGGTAATAAAACAATAGAGACTCTGTTCAGGACATTTGTTTCTTAATGCCAAATTCGTAGTTTTCTGTTTTTAAATATTAGCATCAGCACTTGAATACATATATACAAAATATTTGATTATTTCACGCAACCTAAATTTATGAATTTGTTTTACAGCTGGATTGAAGCGGGACAAAAACAGATAAAGGCTTCTACGAAATTCAGATCGACAACGGAAAAGGTTAAACGAAGTTTTGAAGCTGCTTATGGGGTTCCTATTGACTATTCTGAAGCTGGTCCGTCCAAAAAAAGTTGTTTGGAAGATGATTTAGAGAGGCAAGACTACTTTTCAGACATAGTTATTGAAATTTGACATTTTAAATTAAATTTAATACAGTCATCGAAGTATATACTAAATTAAGTTTTATCTGTTTACATTTTTATAATCGGACAATATAATACATATACATATATTTTATGAGAATTTAATTAAAAATATACTAAACTTAATGTCAAATACACTTTATTTCAGGTATCAAAAGGTTATGGAAGAATTAAAGGAGAAATTTCAAGCAAGTAATGATCACAATCTTAGGTTACAAATACTATCATTGTATCCCTATCCCATTGAAAAAACTGCTGACTTCTTTGGCGCAACAAAGTATATGGTGCGTAAGAGCCGCAATCTTCAAAAACAGTTTGGGATTCTTCCTAACATTCCAAACATGACGAAAGGGAAGGTCATCATCACAGCTGAAATGAAAAAAAATCATTCCGGAGTTTTATGAAAATGACGAATATAGTAGGATGTGCCCGGGAATCAAAGATTATAAGTTTGCAATAAATGAAGAGGGTGAAAAAATAAAAAAACAAAAAAGACTGGTATTGTGTAACTTGAAAGTTATATGCTGAATATGCAAAAAATGATGAAAATCCCAAAATAGGCTTTAGTACCTTTGCTCATCTTCGACTGTCGTGGTGCGTGCTTGCGGGACAAAGCGGAACTCACAGTGTCTGCGTATGTACGCATCACCAAAATCCGAAACTACAAATATCAGCGTTAGGCATTAAAGATTTAGACTACAAAAAATTAATGTCTTTATCTGTCTGTGGCATGGACAATGAAGATTGCATGATGCACCGATGCAAAAGATGCCCGTGAGAGGTCAGAATCAAAAATTATTTGGAAAGTTTGAACTTCATGGCGATTGGAAGAGAGAAAATATAAACAATGGGTGTCTGTTGATCACTGTATGTTAAAAGATATCACCGAAACTCCAGAGGAATAGTGGAATCGCTCACCAAAAAATTGCACAGCTGACAAGACACCACTTCACGAATAAATGTCAGTCGAGTTACTTCAAAAATCTAAAAGAAACTCTGCCCGAAAATGAAGGTATTTTGGTGGGTGATTTCGCGGAAAACTTCTCATTCATCGTACAAGATTGTGCCTAGGGGTTTCATTGGTAGAACTCGCAATGTACAGTGCCCCCATTCATTTATTATTCCAAAAACAATGCAGGAAAACTAATTTGCAAAAGTTATGCTTCGTTTCAAACTGTGCAGGCATGATACAATTCTGGTTCATAGTTTCCTCAAAAAATTAATCCTGTGCATCCAACAACAAAATTCAAACCTAACTAAAATTCATTATTTCACAGATGGATGCGTGGCTCAGTATACGAATAAAACAAATTTTCTAAATTTATGCCATCATTTCGAAGACTTCAAAATTCATGCTGAGTGGAATTTTTTTGCGACATCCCATGGGAAGAATGCCTGCGATGGTATTGGCGGAATGGTAAAAAGAGCAGTCACCAGAGAAAGCTTACGATGGCCTATTGACCATCAAATCTTAACAGCTGAGGACTTCTACAATTTCTGCTCTCAAGAATTCCTAACTGCTATTGACTTTTTTTACGTCTCTGAGGCAGAAGTTGTAGATGTAGAGCTTTCTTTGCAAAAACGTCTGAGTGAACCTATTACTTCTATCAAAGGTACTCGACAATTACATCGCTCCATCCTAATTTCCAAGAATTCATTGAAGGTTTATCCACTCTCTCAGAGTGCACAGTCAGTCGAAATAAGAGAGCTCATTAGAGTTTCTGCTTCGGATCAAGAACATAATACTGTCTCTCAACGCGAAATTGAAACAGGCTCTTTTGTGGGTTGTATGTATGAAAATAAACTATGGCTCGGATTAGTCCAGTCCTTTGACTGTGAATATGATGATTTTCTGATAAAATTTCTCCATCCTTCAGGCGTATGTCCCTCATACATTTTTCCTGCGCAAGATGATGTTTGTCACGTTCCAACAGAAAATATATTTGGGAGTATTGAAGCAAGTTTACGAGGAGGAACAAGAATACAATACATTTTTCCGCTTCAAGAATTAAATAACTTTTCAAAGAAGATAAAATAAATTCTATCGAATGTATACTATTTAAGATTGTCTATATAATATTTCTAAAAATTTTATCTAAGATTTGTGTATCTACTTAATAGTTATAAAAATCTTTTCAAATTCTTTTTTCTTATTATTATATTATTAGTGTCTAAAATTTGGATTCACTGGATGAGAATACTGTCTCTTAATTCATTCTCAAAGACTTGTGTACGTGTAGTATTAGGAAGAGTATTTTATACTCTGATAAGCGCTTTATAAATTAAACATTATTGTCAATATATTCTGTCCCTAAATATAAGAGGGTTATGTATGTACATTGTACATATATTTTAAAAGATTTTTTCTCCTTTGGTTTATCTACATGTATTTTTTATATGATTTGAAAATTGTCTTTTTTTGGACCAACAAGTCTGTAATAAATCTTCGTCGTCTGAAAAAAAATTTATTACTTAATTTCAAACTCAGTTTGAGCCTTATAATAAACTATAAGCTGACTTTTTATTACTTATTATGGTGTACATACATCAAATAAACATTTTTTATTCTTGGTCTTTTTTTCGAAAAATGATATCTTCGCTGCCAAATCGCAAAAAAAAAAAAAAAAATTGACATTTTTTCCAAAAAATCATAATTTTATTTTTGTTACCCTAAAAAAATGATACATGTTTAGAAACTACAGTTAATTTTACATATTTTATCATTTAAGACATTACGCTACCACAATTAGCAGCTGAGATATTTACGTTTGAAAATTGTTGGTTTTTTCATTTGACCAAAATTTGGTCAAGCCATAAAATTTGACCAACTTGATGAATTTTCAAAAAAATTCAGATTTTTGTAATTTGGACCAAAACCAACCCTCACACCAAGTTTCATGAATTTTGGAGATGGAGTGTACGTACATTTGGCACTTTCATTTGTCTATTTGTCCTGGAATTACCCGATAGTCAAATTAAAACAAAAATTATTTTGTGACCAAATGAATTCCAAATGGTTTAATGGGCCCATTAATCTCCAATCTTTAGGGAGTTGTGCTTCTAGTTTCTACTATCAAAGGTGAATACCTACATTTTGTCTTTTTGCTTCAGTTTTAGTTTAGGTATATTCCTACTTAATAATAGTGTATCATTTTAAAATTCATACCTTTGAGTTTCATGATCCAACTTTGTAGCTTTTGATGGGCTTGGGATCTCAATTTCTAAACTTGTTTCTAGCTTTCGTTTTAAAGAACAACATGCTTTTTCTATTGTTTGAATAGTTTTTGCTTCTTTTCTTGAGGAACCCAAACCATCTGAAATTTTTGAATTAATAAATATTTGATTCTATTTGATATATCAGGTCATCCCATAAGTAACGTCGTTTTTTACGATAGATTAAGTTTAAACTAGTCCTACTCAGTTTAAGTATAAATTTTCCAAAGGTTATATCTAAGAGGAGATCTATCATGTTTCGCTACATACTTTACAGACCTTGACCAGTGAAGACGTGTGTTTTGCTTTATGTGAACCCGCCATAAACATGGCAGTATCAGAAGACCATATCAGGCATATAATGCTTTATGAATTCAAAAAAGGGAATAGTGCTACTGAAGCAACACGAAACATTCAGGAAGTTTATGGCAATGATATTCTGCATGTGAGGAAATGTCAAAGATGGTTTCAAAAGTTTAGGAATGGTGACTGCTGTTTGACAGATGCAGCATGCTCTGGATGACCTGCTGTTAGCCACACTTGAAGAAGACTGTTCAACAACTGTTGAAGAATTGGCCCAGAAACTAAATTCATCCCCGTCCACCAT
This sequence comes from Bathynomus jamesi, assembly GCA_023014485.1. Lineage (NCBI taxonomy): Eukaryota > Metazoa > Arthropoda > Malacostraca > Isopoda > Cirolanidae > Bathynomus > Bathynomus jamesi. The sequence goes on from JAJOZX010000103.1 coordinate 1,115,711, forward strand.
CCATCGACATTTGCAATAACTCGGGAAAGTGCATAAGTTAGGAAAATGGGTGCCACATGAATTGTCAGTCAACAATCTGAGGGTGCGGGTAAACATTAGCACAGCTCTTCATTCCCGTGAACTCCAAGATCCATTTTTGCACCGTTTAGTGACTGGTGATGAAAAGTGGATACTGTACCGGAATGTTAAGCGCCATCGACAGTGGGTTTGTGCTGGAGAACCAGCGATACCACATCTTCACCCTTGGAAGGTGTTGCTTAGTGTTTGGTGGGATAAAGATGGTGTAATACACTTTGAAACCTTACCACACAACCAAACAATCACCGCTCGAGTCTACTGTCAACAACTGGATCGATTGAACATTGCACTAAAAGAAAAGAGACTTCTTTGGTTAATCAGAAAGGAATTGTGTTCCACCATGACAACGCACATCCTCATACTGCTTGGATCACTTCTGCAAAAATTGAGGAGCTTGAGTAGGAAAAACTTCCATATCCTCCATATTCTCCAGACCTTGTGCCTTCAGATTATCATCTCTTCAGGAGTCTGCAAAACTATCTGACAAGAAATGGTATACTTCTTTAGATGACCTGCACACCAGTCTTTGTAGGTTTTTTGCCTCAAAACCACCTGAATTTTGTAAACATGGCATTGAAAAGCTTGTAGGACATTGGCAGAGTCATTCATTCCGATGGAAAATATATACTAGATTAAAAAGTTTGTTGAGTTTTTTTTTGTCCTTCAAATTCCGATCTAAAAAACGACATTACTTTTGGGATGACCTGATATATGGACAATAATAATATGTCAACATATTAATTTCATAAGTTTAATAAGTAATAAATTTAATGTCAACATATTAATTTCATTAAGTTTTTCAGCAACTGCTGAAAAACTGTCTTGAAAGTAAATGCATTATAAATAAGTAATATAAATAAAAAAATTATAAATATAAAAAGTACCTATCATTAAATACTTACGCTTCATCACGAGTCACAGCAAGACTTTCTAGAACTTGAGAAACCTCTTCTTTAGCATTACTTGATATACTTGGATCATATTCATCACTTTCTGAAGTAACATTCTCAGAAGGCTGATTGTGATCAGACTCTTCACTTTGTGATGTTGATAGTAACTCTGGTCTCTGGGTAAATAATTTTCTACAGTTGCTATATAGTATAGTATTCCTTTGTAGTTTCCATTTACATCGATCATAAAGTGATTGGCTGATGGTTCTTATATCCTTGTGTATCTTTTTCTTATGTTTTTGTAAAGGATCATCACAGTATCTAACCATTTTTCATTAATAAAAATACACAATTGTAAATCTCAAAAATAAGATGTGCTTATTTTGAGTCAAATCATATCTGTAATAAAAATAAGCATAATTAACAAACATTTGAGAGAGAGACTGTGAATATGAGTTATACATAGGATGTAAATATATCATTTGTAGTTCTCTATTTTAGTCTGCGTAAAAATGTCAAAATTTCAATGTACAAATGTCAATGTACATATTTTTTCACTAATTTTTTAAATATCTTGCAACTTGATACCCACGTTTTTTATTGTTTGTATCTTTTAACAATTAATGGAAGTTTAATAAATGAAAAAAAAAAATTATTTCACTGTCTAAGGGGAGGTGGGGGTCAAAAATAAAAAAGGGGGAGAAAATTTTAATTATTGTTCTACACATATGAATGTGGTATCATTTAATAGATCTCTTCATGCTGATTCTAAAAATGTATAGTTTTATAGGTCTACAAGATGTTTGGGAGTTATTGCCATTAAAGTTTGGTTGTAAAGTGGGGCCCCCAAGATTTTGGGGGCCCATATCGCGAAAACTATGGGTCATAGAACTTTTTTATTTGAACCAGTGAAATCAGCACCTGGAAGAACCCCATATGTTAATTTTCATTAAAATCTGGGACGGAGTGGTGGCAAATTTTTTAATTTTTGGGTGATTTGTCCTGGAATGCCCTGATAAAGTTAGGATGCTATGTAGTGAAGGGGTTAAGTTCATAGATTTGTGGGATAATTTTCATGAAAGGAGGGAGCTTAACAGTAAGGATAGATTACATCTTGGTGGAAAGGGAACTGCTTTGTATGGGAGGCTTCTGAAGGAAAATGCGAGTTCTTTGGGGTTTTGAAAGATAACTTTAGATCAACAGAGGGTATAAAGCATTGGGGTATTGGTAAACACTTTGTCTTAAATACAGATTGTCAGGAATAGACTTTACCATTAAATTCATACGAGCTCAATATTGCATCTGTTAGTTTTGCATGTGACAGTTTTTCTTGAAACATTTGCCAGTGATTGGATACTAATTTCTCTACCCTATTCAGAGAATTTAAAAGCAGTATATAATAGCCTTGTGGACTTGCATCATTATGGGCAGCTAAAAAATAAGTTATACAGTTAGTTAGATTAGGATGAGCAAAAGGCATAGTGAAATGAATCTAGCTAGAAATGGCAATAAGAATGCAAAGAAATTCTTTAGTTTTTATAAACATCATCATAAAAAACAGGATAGGATTGCTCTAATACAGTATTCGGGGAACAGGGGTAAATTTAAAACTTTTGGGGGTAATGCGTGCGGTATGAGAGAGACTTTGTGCTGATATTTTTTTCGTATATTTTTATTTTATTTTGTTACATAAATGTGGCATTATTCTAAATTTTAGAATATTACGAATTTACGTCCTGATTACGTCCTCAAATATATTTTGGGGTAATACCCAAAAATGTTCGCCGACCACTGCTCTAATAGAACATAATGATAGGATATTTGAAAATGATCAGGATATTGTTTGTATTTTTAATGATTATTTTATCTCTGTTTTTACTGGAGAAAATTTGAATAACTTTAATTTAATTCTTTTGGTTTTGTAAACTCAGACATTTTTTATGATAATCATGAAAGGATGATGTTACTTAGGCAAGTGATTAATATAATGATCAGGAAGGTCTTGTTTGTCAAATCTCTTAAATTCTGTATAAATTAGAAGCTCCATGGAATGTCAGGGTCAGTTATAAATTGGGTATAAAAATGGTTAGAAGACAGAGAACAGAGTAATTCTGAGTGGTCATGAATCTGGGTGGCAGAAAGTGAAAAGTGAGGTACCACAGGGATCAGTGTTAGGTCCCATTACTCTTTTATTTTATATCTAAATGATTTAGAGAAGGGATTAGTTAGTAAAGTTTCTAAATTTACAGATGATAGCTACAAGTTTCCCCAGTTACAAATATAGAAAACTCAGATCACCTGAAGACCCATCACCCTAGCCTTTTTTAGTTAGCTTTATAAGGCTAACTAACTAACAAAAATATGACCTAACCTAACCAATCATCAAGGGCATACAGTTGACCAAATGATTGGTTAGGTTAAGTTATGATATTTTTGTTAATTAGCCTTATAAAGCTAACTAAAAAAAGGCTGGGGTGACGGATCTTCAGGTGATCCAAAAACTCTTATAAGTTGGCTAGGCTAGTAAATGGCAGATGGAATTCAATGTTCAAAAATGTAAAGTCCTCTAGTTTGGCAGAAATAATGAAAACTTTGGGAAACTGGTTAGAGGCTGTTAGTCAAGAAAATGATCTTGGCTTTACAGTTAGTAGTGATATAAAATTTTCTAAACAGTATTTAGAGACTAGAAATAAGGCAAATAAAATGCTAGGCATTATTAACCCTAAAAGGACGACCGCTACATATTGGTAACCTTTCAAATACACTTATTCATAACTTAACCCTACAAATAATTCCGGCGTTAAAGGGTTAAAAGGAATGTTAGTTATAAGCATAATGAATTCATCTGTATATTATATAATTTTTATTAGACCTCACTTAAATACTGCATTCAAGACTGGTCCCCCACCATAGGCATGATATAGACATGCTTGAAAGTGTGCATTGTAGAGCAACCAAGCATCTTTGAATAAAGTAAAAGGTTAGAGGAACTAGGCATGTTTGGTTTTGAGAGACATTGTTTGAAGGGTGATATGATACAGATGTCGAAGATGTCTTCAGGTTTGGGCAACTTAGATGTAAAGATGTAAATAACTTTTCCTTATTAGAGTCTGGTGGAAAACTCAGGGACATAAGAAAATTAGACTGGATATATGGAAATACTTTTTTCAGTCAATAGAGTAGTAAATTTTTGGAATGACTTGCTAGATGATGTGGCTCCTTGAAAATTAGATACTTTCATGAATGAAAGAGAGTTTATAAATTGTGTAAATAGTGTATATTTTAGCTTAAGTTATGTAGGCCACTTTGGTATGGTAACTAGTTCTGAAAATAATTTTGTTAAATAAACTGAGTGGCAGAAAAATTGGCCCACTTGGAATATTGTGAAAAGCAAAAAAAAATGAGCAAGCTTCCATTTATGAAAATTTGAAAATATAGTCTATGGGGCAATAGGGTGTGTCAATTTGGGAGGTGAAAATTAATTTTTGCCAATTCTTTTACTGAGGGGTTTTAAAAATGTGTTTTTGGATGTGAAGAATTCAAATCTGCTATTATTTTTGTGATTGCTCAACACTTAGCTTGGTAAATCTACGTTTGATTAAAAAGCACATAAATTGCTCTCGGAAAACAACATTTATTAATTTAGCTTCTCAAAATGTCAGGTAATGCGATAAAAATTTTAGTTTCTCTGCATAAAACATATCCTAGTAATCATAAAACATATCCTAGTAATCATAAAACATATCCTTGTAATCATAAAACAACATTAGAAAGTAATACCATCAGTAAAAAAAAAATATTTAAACAAGTTTCATCAAGTCTTGCTTTGATTTGTTCTTGGCCTCTGATATAGCCCTCACGTTTCTCATGTGTATACACCCTGCCTGCTGCCTCTGTGACTTGTTTCACACACCTCTCTATTGACTGAGCATGACAGGGCCACTGTGGAACTTGCATAGGCTTGTCAAAGAACTTCTTTACTTCCGCTGTAGTCAGTTTACATGTCAAAGGAGGTTCAAATACCCTGTCAGACCAGTCTGTCAGCTACAACACGGAAGAAGCACTGGGGTTGATGGAAGGTGTCTTCCTGGGACGTACAGAAAGATCTCCAAGTGTGTCATCATCTCCACCCCTCTTGTCAACAATCTTTTGGACACCAGCTCTCCTCTCCTCACTGTCATCTGAGCACAAGAGTGTCTGGATTATCATTTCGCTGAATGCATACCATGCTGAGCGCTTGATGGTTGGCAAAAACAGCATCCACTACAGCCTTCTTTTGCAGCCTAACTAGCCACAGCTGAAACAAGATGTGGCGTGGGCCTTCCACCCAAGAGTGTTTTACTTGATGTTGAACCAACAGGGGTAGTACACACCAACAATGTATTCCACTATCAGTCTTAAGTTGTTGAGGGTTTTGCCTTTAAGGCCATGTTTTGAAACCCATATGCGACAAAGCCTGTTTGCTGTTGTCAACCACCTTGAATGGCTCACTGGACCAATTTCAAGAAGGGCCAGATCTGTGGAAGTTCTCCTGTCCTTATGGCCTGTGTGATCCTATACCCGTACGCTTGATCAGTAGAGAGATCCTTTACGACATTGTCACTCAGTGAAGTAAGAGGCTCCAATTGAGAGTTTGGTGAATGAAGGATCAATTTCAAGTTTGGTTGCAGTGTCTAGCATCTTGCCAATGTTATCTGTCCACTTGTTGTTAGACAAGGTCTTCCCATCCAGTGCTGTGATCAAGTGTCGCAGGGGTAACTTGTTAGTGTGGAGGGCACAAACAACCAGATCAGCTTACGGCAAAGCTTGACCTCTACCCAATGCATGGAACCACCCTCCCAGCCAGTGTTAAACATTTGTAGAATCACCTCCAATGGCCTGCAGGCTTTTATCAATGCCCTTCTTCATGAAATCTACAAGATTATCAACAATAACTTCAGCAGGTTTTTTTCTCGTTGAGCCTTTCTCAGAAGTGAAGTGGTAGATATATCTTCCACCTGGCTCACTGCACACAGAATAATGCTCTTCTTTGATGATGCTGGGGAACTGACGATCTGAATTGTCTGCTTTCAGCATAACTTTAGTTATCTTGACGGCCGTCAAAGAAGATGCAGTCAATTTCACCCTTCTTACAAAGATCATCAAATTCCTGATCCAGGGATCTCATAACTTTTTCTTGGGCCCTCTTGACTTTATTGTGATCAACTACAAGTCTCTTGTCTTCTTCAGTGATTAAGCCAGCATCCATAAAGGCAGCAGTGGTGATGGCAGCTGTGGCACGCAGGCCAACACCATATCTGATGCTATGCATAGCAACATTAGGTATTTCTAATGTGTTGTGCTCTGGCTTTTTATTGGAAGTTGAAGACGTGCTTGGTATTTCTAATGTCACTTCATAACTTCCATCCTTTCCATCTTGAGCATCAGCTATTTGTTCTTCATTTTTCATCATCAGAGAAAATATTCATTTGATGGCATTGAAACATCCTGCTTACTTGTCTGCTTATATTCAGCAAGCCTTCTTCTTTCATCTTTTGCCGCTTCTGCTTTTTGACTTGTCTGTTGTGCTCAGGTTGATCTGGCAGCCAATCTGATGTGTCCATAGAACCAGACTTGTCTCTCTGACCTTTAATGAAAGCAAGTTCCTTCACAGGGATCTTCATCTCCCTAGGGCATGTACAGTTAATGTGAGTTTCGTTTTTGCAACCAGCATCTGCAAGGCAGCCAATTCAGAGCAGAGAACAATTTTACACTTGTAACTGAGGATGTCAAAAAGCTTGTCAAGTTTTGCAATGAAAGCCTCTTTGACATGTAGCTTTCCTCTCCCAAGAGATATGTTTTTTGGCCTGCTCCCAGCTCTCTTGGATCTTGTTTAAGATTGTGACTCGTGAATTTACAATGGGGGCTACAAAAGAACTGTGTGCTCATTCCCACTTTTCAAGCACTTTAGGGTAAATGTCCTTTGCAAGACTGGCTGCTGGGTAGTTTCTCACATCCTTACCACTTTGTTCTCTTAGCAGTAGCCCATATTTCAGAATGTCTCGCAGAGTTGGGAGTTCAGAGGGCAACAACTCTCTACCAGTTCCATTAGGTTGCTCATATGTGTGAATGTCTCCAGTCTTGTCCTCCTTTTAGAAGCCATTGTAGGTCAATTCCCACTGGTTAGGATGGTAGCACTGATGGACAAGTAATCTTCAGCACACTGATGAATATGTTTCACCTGTGAAATAAGCAAAAACAGCAGTGCATTATATATACAGCATATATAATTATTAATATATAATTATTATATAATTCCACAAAAAAGTCAAAAGGTCACTATTTTTTATGTAGCTTCTTACCAAGCAAAACTAAATTATATTAAATTAACAAAAATATCTTTAGAATTCCTAAGTCATGCTGCAACTTTTTAGCACCCCTCATATTTGGAATTTGAAAGTTGAAAAATTCGACACACCCTAATGGGGCAACCAAATACCAAAACAAAACATCGTCAGCTGCGAATACACTAGCTGTAATGAATTTTTTACTTCTTTTAAGAATTTGACACACTGACATTCAGCTGCTCTTAGACTGCTAGTGCCACTTTTTTCTTCCACTAGTGCGAGTAGGCATTTGCATTTAGTAACAGATAGACTTCTAATTCTTTTGGGTTTCAGAATTGGACATTTACAATGGATTTGAGTGCCATGAACATCACAAGTCATCACCCTAATTGAAGATGGTCGATGCCAGTGTTACATTGCCAATGCGCTAAGAATTCCAAGAACAACAGTTTGATGTGTACACCAACATTATGTGGAGACAGGAGAGTACACCAGAAGACCAGGATCTGGAAGATTGCACTGCACATCTACCTGTGATGATTGTTTCATCTTCAGTGTTATGCGAGATCATTGCTTGACTGCCACAAATGTCCACAATGAGCGGGATATATATATATAAAAATAAATAAATAAATAATAAAATAGGCCATATGGTACCAGTATAGAATGTCCTTTTCAGCCTATTTACAGAAAAAACTGGCCTCTTTCTTGCACTGAAAGTCTCGTATCTTGAGATCCGTTAAACTTGCGAGAACACTGGCTGGGAGCTGACTGCCCATTTGTCCAACCTTTCCAGGACTCTCCCATCCATGCCTAGGATTTTGAATCTCCCACTTAACTATCCTTTAGACCCGCGATGACATATTTTCCCCCCGAGACCATCCATATATACACATACACCCATATATACACATACACCCATATACATATATACCAATATATACATAAATACTTATATAGGTACACATATTTATATCTATTATATACCCCATACACACGCATACATCCAGAATTCCAGATACATACGCATGCATACTCACATATATACCTCACAAACTCATACACCTCTATTTCGCCCTTTCATTACCTCCGAGATCATTTAGCACATACAGTAATATCCATACAGCCAAAAGAAACTGATTAAGCACAGACAGCAGCAAAGCTAGTATTTATATCCCAAAATGCAAAATTCCAAGAAAGTGAAGTAAAACATGGTGCTACATTGGCTTCATCAACATCCAAATCTGCAATAAGTACCAGTACCTGTGATATTGAAACTATATGCTCTAATCAATCTAGTGATAATGATTCTTCAATGGAAATAGAATCAGATAATGAAAGTTAAACAGCATTAGATTAATACAAAGGTTAAAGAAAGAGATGAATATTTTTATTTTTTTTTTATTTTTCTATTTGGAATATATATATATATACACACTGGTATTCTTGCCAATCACAATTATATATATTGTTTTATACCAGTATTATGTATTTTTTATTATGTATATTATACCAGTACCTGTGATATTGAAACTAGCATATATGCTCTACCCAATCTAGTGATGATTCTTCTATGGAAATGAAGGTTAAACAACATTAGGTTAACAAAAAGGTTCAAAAAAAGGTGAATATTTTTTTTTTTTCTATCTGGAATATATACACTGGTACTCTTGCCAATCACAATTATGTAGCCTATATTGTTTGAAACGAGGAAGAATGTTTTATGTTCTAGTTAAAAAATATATATACATATAAAAAATGAGGGTTTGTTTTTCCTTTCTATTATATACTTTTTGCGTGATTCAGTTTTTCTGAAAGATGACTATATATACTAGGTATAACCGTATAAGCATGGTAGTATAGTAAATTATAGGTAATACTAATATACTTATTAGATTAAAGGAAGAAAAATATGGAATAAGTTTAAAACAAAAAAAACAGACTATCTTCGTTTTAAACAAAAAAATGACAAAAAAAATGACACAATAAAAAATGACTCACATCACTACTCAAGACATCAGTATATTGGAGTGAACCATTAGAAGGAGACTTATGGAAAGTGGCTTACATGCTAGACATCCAGCAATGGGCCCAGAATTGCTCCCACACCACCGCACTGTTCATCTTATTTTCGCTTGTGAGCATGTCAATTGGACTATGGTCCAATGGGGATGAGTATTGTTCATGGATGAATCAAGATTTAATCTTTGAACATCCAATGGATGGGAAAGATTGTGGAGAAGAACAGGAGAAAGATTTGCCCTGTGCACTTTTATGGAGAGGGTTGTTTTTGGAGGAGGCTCAGTCATGGTCTGGGGCATGACTCCAGATTCCTGGGATCTTGGGAGCATTGCTCCAGTAAATTTGACCATGAGAAAAAGTAAATTTGGGTTTGGGTTTTGTTCATCCGCTAGACGTTATGCAATTTTTTTGCGTATACGTTCTTGTACAAACCAATTTTTTTAAATTACAAATTTAGTTATTTTAAGTTTAGTTGGTAATTCCATATTTAACAATTATTTTATTTTTTGTTAAGCTTCAATGTTTTGATAATTAAAATTTTATTAAAATGTATATTTTTTTAATATAAAATTATCAGGATTGGACTATGTTCCATTGATCTCGGCCAGGTTTGATAAATTGGCCAGATAATTACTTGTGCGGTTTTAAGTAATCCACCATGACTCTAGAATTGAAAAGTTTAGTTAAGTTTAAACTTACTTTTACTTACTCTTCCTTACTTTTACTAAGTTTAAAGCACTTACTTTTACTTACTTTCATTGTACTATATTTACTTACTTTTACTCACTTTTACCATACTATATTTACTAACTTTTACTTATTTGTATTTTTTCAGGTAGTCAATAATCAATAATGGATCCTAATATTGATGAAGTTGGAGAGAAAAGTGAGGGTGTTAAAAGGGGTTACTTTTGTGGTCAATGCAAGAACAAATATTCAAAGAAGCAAAACTGGGAGGAACATTTTAATTCCAAAAAAAATATTTGTTACAATACAAGAGGTCCCAGAGTTTGGGCCCACAGCTTAGATATTGCAGTAAAGAAATACCAGAATGAAGTGCAGCAAAGAGATACGGCAAAGCAGTCATTTAGTTTGTTCACAAAATGTGCTAGTGCTAGACCTCAGAAAAATGAACCAACTTCATCAACTGCTAATCTAGAAAATTGAAACTTTTTCACTAGATGTTTCATAGACTGAAGAAAGTGCTTCTCCTCCACCTAAGAAACAAAAGGTAAGTGAGGAATCTGCGCATCAGACTACAAAACTGCTTTAGAGGAATTTGAAAATTCCCAAATCCAGAAGACATTGAATGCAATTTTGCGCCTAACAAAAGAAACTCACCAAGCTGTTGTGGTTAATAAAGAGAAGAGTCAAAATATGCCTTCAAGTTCAAGTGTTGCATCCAAATCTAATAAAGCAAAAAGCAACAAATTTGACATTTCCATAGCCCATTTAAGCAAGCGTAAATCAATACAAGAAATCCTGAACAATGATTTGATCAAATCTACATTCAAATTGGTGGAAAGAAGGATCTAGGGCATGCTGATGATTCATTTTCAGTACCAAGTGATATAATGGAAAACATTGCAAATAGTGACACTAATATGCCTGATGTAGATATAGCTGTTGAGGATGAAGATGATGATAATCAAGAAGATATTGATGATGCTTCTGATGATAAAATGTTTACATTATATTGCATAGCTTGCACAAACCCAAAGCATGTGCTTCAGACAAACATTCTAACAAAAGGTTACTTCAATGTTAAAGATTTAACCTATGTATGCAAACAAGGAGAAAATCAGAGAGATGGTTTAGAAATCTGAAAACCCACCTGAAGAGAAATTTAATTAAACTTCAGCATCATCAAAGAGCTGCTGTTTATGAAGTGATGAAAACATCTTCTCGGAACACTACTAAACGCATAGAAGACTTATGGCAACATCTTATACTACATAATGAAAACAAACACTGCATGGCTCTATATCCAGTACTTCTAGCTGTATTACATAGGTCAGGTTGTGAGGTTGGAAATTTGAATCATAGCACACATGCGTGCAAGATAATTTGTGAGCTATTAGATAATCAACTTAAAGAACAAACTGTAAAGTGGTTCTTAGAACAAACTTCAGTAACAATAACAGCTGACATTGGAACAATTTTGGGATTAAGCATGCTAGTTTATTAGTTATGAGTGAAGAAGATAAGACTGTAAAACTTGCTGGGATAAATTTAGTACGCAGCAAATCAGGAGTTTATTTGGCCAATGAAATTTTTGATGTGTTGAGTCTCCTAATCACTTGAAACTATCTGAAGAAGCAATTAAATCCAAGGTATCTGGAATGGTTGGATGGGGCTTTCTGTAAGGACAACGAGCCATTTAAAAACGAAATGAAAAAGTTGTTTAGAGAAAATTTCAATTTCGATGGGACTTAATGCATCTTGTGAACAGAGCCCACGTTGATGCATTGAAGAAAATTTAAACTAAGTGAGCTTTTAGACTTTATTCAGAATCACTCTTCAAATCTGAGATCAGGCCTTGACTATACCAATATGGTTCTTGACAATATCATTGGTTTTAAGAGACCAAAACTCAAATCTGATACTCGCATGGTTAATTACGAATTTGATCAATTTGACAGATTTGTGGAAAATTGTGTGTTTTTGATCATCCACAAGGAAAGAAATTAGTGCCAAGTTCTATGTATTGATTTCCTATGTAAAAAGATTATGTTGCAAGTAGCTCAAAAAACCACAGTTAGTGCAGATTTGTAGAAAATATATTTTAGAAGGAGGAGGGAAACTGTTATGTTAAGAGTGATGGAAACAATTCCAAATTAGCTAATTGGAGGAAATGCAAATGATGTAGTTTCTGAATTAAGCACGATACCACAGGGCAGCAAAAGGAACTAACAGCTGAGGATTACATCCTAAATGAAGTTTACAAATACATCAAGAAACGTTCTGATTACTACCAGGTTGCTGAAGTTGCTAGACCATCCAGAACCAGATCTGAAGTAGTTTTCAAAGACTCAGTGATAAATTGGCTGACAGAATATATAGAACAGCTGTGGAAAGGAATCACAGAGAGATTAAAGCATTTTGATAAAGATGGATCAACTGCCTGGAGTGAAGCACCAGCTGAAGGGACATTCTCCATTCTTGGTTACATTGTTGAACACAAAGGATCCATTAAGCCATCTCATTTGACTAAGCTGTGCAGAATTGTGAAGGAGGGTCCAGCTCCAGGCACTAGATCTGCTGTAATGATCACACAGAAAGCCATTGATCAGTGGCCAAGCATACATGGCGGTAAATTCACAACAAATGCCTACATGCAAGGTCTAACATCGTCCACTGTTGCTGCTGCAATGAATAAATAAACTTAAGGCGAGTTATAAACTGTACATTATTGTATTATTATGTTTAGCTAAAACAATTTGTAATTGGTATGTCGTCAATTCAAGAGTTTACTATCATTAACCTATCTCGTGGTGTAAGGGGGAAAAAAGTAAATTCAGAGCTGTGCTCCAGTAAATTTTTTCAAATCTGGAGTCATGGTCTGGGGTGATATCACTTCAAACTCATGCACAGAGCTCGTCATTGGTGGTGGTGGGTCATTGACATCCACAAGATACTTGGAAGAGATCTTGCTGGAGCATGTGGTCCCTTTTGCTCCTTTGTTGGTGAAGACCTCCTTCTACAGCGCAATAATGCTAGACCTCATGTGGCAAGAGCTGTCAGCAATTTCCTTGAAGCTGGAATTCATTGAATCGAGTGGCCTTCCCAAAGTCTGGACCTGAACACCATAGAACAACTCTGGGACATGATGGGATGGCATCTTAGGACTTGTCTAGTAGCCCCTAACACTCTACAGGAACTACAACAAACTTTAACTGAAGAGTGGGAGGGAATCCCACAGGATGTGATCACTGATCTCATTCATGGGATGAATCACTGAATGGCTGCAGTCATTCAAGCTTGGGGAGGCAACACCTCTTATTAACCCTGGATCACAAGTTGTTGTTGTTGTTTTTTTATTATTATTTTTTTTTCAATTTTGTTACAACTTTTTGTACAGTATTTTTTGATAATAAATTGTATTAAGCAGGTGTTTGAAGATTTTTTTAATGTCCTCATAGACTAAATCTTCAAATTTTATAACTTTTATAGACAGAAGCTTGCTCACTTATTTGCTTTTCATGATATTGCAAGTGGGCCAGTTTTTCTGCCACTCAGTGTAGTTTACTAGAAATTGACATTTTGTAAAATTTTATGATAAAATATAGCTTAGGATCTGGATAATCTTGCTTAGCCCAAGTGGCTTCATATTTTCGATCTGAACTATAAATTTAAAAAAAAAAAATTGATATTAAATTTCTTTTTCTGATATGGTATAACCTACAAACATTGCTATAGTTAATCTAAGACATTTAACTTGGTACTCTATCTGGAGATGCCTTAGACTGAATAAGATAAAATTATAATCTGAAACAAAGGTATTAGACCTATAGGGTATAGGCTATGTCTCAAATTATAGTTAAAATACCCTTCTAACAAGAAGTTAATGTAGACCTAGGCCTAGTAACCTACATTATCTGTGCCATATATTATATAATTCTTATGTTAGGCCTCATCTAGAAAACTATTCAAGCTTGACCCCCCCCCCTCTCCATAGGCACAATATAGATACAGTACCTATGCTTGAAGGTGTGCAAGGTAGGGCAACCAAGCATATTCATAGCTTAAGAAGATTGGAAGGCAATTATTAGAGGGCATAAGAAAATAGAAAGCACACTTGTAGAGTTGATCTACAAAAATACTTTTTTAGTCATAGAGTAGTAGATATTTGGAATGAGAACCCCACTCACTCAAAATAGACTAGAAAGAAGAGTCTCGGGCTAATATTAAGTTCTATGGAGACCAGATTACATTCAGCATGAGTTGTTGTAGGTCAAGTGGTCATTTTGGTTGGTTAGTTATTTCCCATGTGACTAATTTTGGCCAATCAGAATCTTTGTAACAAAGACCTAACTCTGACAAACTTAATGCAATCACCCCTCACCATTTGCAGGCATTTCATTCTGCGGAGACCCCACAAAGTGTGAAATCTGCGAACTGCAATACAAAGTTCAGTGGGAAAAGCGGGGTTACGTGCCTGGAGATCCCCAGACACCCCCCACTAAAATATGAATACTAATTTTGGGGGGCAATAAAAACATTAATATAACTTATTTTAACATACAAAAAATCTGCTAATAAATTTGCTGACATATTTTAGTGCAGAGACTATCTACAAAATCACTTTGGTTAGAAAATAGTTTTCTACTGATACTTTATTAAAGAAAATGTGCCACCAGAGGGTTTGTGAGGGGTGATGCAAGTATGGTACTGTAGTAAGAGCACCCTCAAATTGGAAATATGCTAAGTGATTATGGATAGTACAGGACTTACTCCCACTTGTGGCTATAAAGTTTTGGCATTATTCTGATATATTCATCTTATTTTTGTTGTGAGGAATATACTCGCCTGCTATAGTGTTTAACTACTAAACAGTACTGGAAAAGAAATTATGAAAATAGTATTTTAGACCCAGACATTATACATAATTTCAGTAATAACTGAAGGGGTGTGTGTGTGGGCCCTAAGGTGCCTAGAAATCCATATATGGTCAGCTGAGTGAGGTTAGTTGTCATTTCAGACCTCTGTGGCCACACATGTAAAATTTCGTCCAGTTGTGTTAATTCATGGATGCACAAAATTTGCGCCCACAAACCATGAGAAGGTTACAAATGGTCAACTGCTGATAAGTAAAATCCATAAAGTGCAAACCTGTGAATGGCTTGGGGTGACTGTATTTACAGATCTAGAATTTCATTAATCTATAGCCCTAAATGAGTCTATGAAATAGAGAATAAATAGAACTTTGTACTTGATAGTTAGGCTTATAGATAGCAGGATAGCTAGCTGGATAGCTAGCCAAATATTTTCTTTGGTGACTTTCCAAAATCCAGATGCAGTTTGGAAACAGAATTCATAACAGTTTGATATGTTAAATGGATTAGGTCTCCAGACTGCATCTGAATTCTGGAATTTAACCCTTAATTTTTATAAGTAGATGATATGAAATACTCCACTAATTGTTTTTATATTAATAAAAATGAAGAGTAGGGTTGATGTATGGCAGCATAGCATATCAAAAGTATAATAAAACACTCATGATACATGATCACATCTTACCATCTACAATACACCCTACCATTGAGGGATGTTTGCTGGAAATATACCTAGCTAAAAATATGAGTTTGAAATCAGTATGCGGGAACTTCATGTTTTAATATTCACTAATTGATAAGATTTATTTTTACATAGGGAGTTTCCATTTCAGTTTTCTGGGAATTTCCTTCTCATGAAAACTATGGGTTAAAAGAAGTTTCAAGGAGTGAGGTTTCCCATTTCAACATCTCCATATCTATGCTACTGCCAGATACCAGTAGCTATCATACTGAAGCATATCATTTGCTAACATTACCAGCCGCATTTTGAGTTGCTTTTCATGGCTGCATTATTCTATATATTTCTCAAACAATTAAATTATGCTTAGTGCCCTGATTTAAGAATATGCAGATATTCATTTTATGAAAATGAAAGTTTTTGAAAATTCCCAAATTTTCCAGCAGAAATTTACTGCTCTTAAAATTCCTGGGAATTTTACAACCCTACTGTATGTACACTGTTATTATTTTCACAATTTAATCAAGTAGTTAGGCTATTTAATTATAATTTTTGTATAATTTTGAAGTAGCTTATACTGTGTTATGTTATTTTGCTCCAACTAAAGACTATAAGCCATCTTTGAATGTACATTTTTAAATTAAGTAAATATAAGCTATTATTTCATTAAACTACAACACTTTTAATTCCTTTTTTATTTCAGAAGCAGCAGAAACATCCAAACAAAAAATGAGGCACTTTTTTATTATGTTATGCATATGCATATCATATGCATTAGCAGATAAATGTAAATCAATGGAAACTTGCTCAGCATGTATAAGAACACCTAACTGCATGTGGTGCAGGAAGCCAGGGGTGAGTCCAGAGGTGGTTTAATGAAAGCCCTTTTTCTTAATGAGTAAAATAAAAGTTTTTATTTATGATAGCAATATTTGCTAGGTTTATAGCCTACCTGTTAGATAGGAATAGGCAATATGGTTATATGGTTAACTCTCGACTATCTGCGTGTTAACTATCCACATAACTGAGACAACACGCATCAACTATCCACACAAAATTGGCCATATGACATCCATCATGTAGCTACTAGTAATTTTTCTATAATTGTTTTCTAGTTTCTAGAATTATTTTGTTGTTTTTATTTATGTACTACTGTATATATATTGTATTTTATAGCTACTGTATATTTTTTCTCCAAGTGAGCATCAAGCATCCACATTTTTCAACTAACTAATATATATATATATATATATATGATTTAAAGTAATGTTTAAATACAGTACTTTATTATAAATACTCAAAGAATATGGTAGTTGATTATTCTCCCCATATAATAAAGAAGGCAACTTATTTTGCAGTTAGGGTTATACCTACATACATATTCGTATGAAAGAGAATTAAAAAGGAATAGTAATGTACCAGTAGCCTACTCAGTAATCATACTTGTATTACAGGAGTAACACGTTGGATACTGTATCCTTTAATTATAGCTAAATTTTCAAGACTCATTAGGCCTAATGTGGCAGTGTGGAATTTTAAATGCATAAATAAGGGTGCAGGTGGCCAAGGTTTGTTAGGATACATGTTTTAACTGACTCGTTGTGTGCAAAATGAAAGGTGTATGGGTGGGAAAGAAGATATTGAATGGGAAGAGATGAAAGGTGTGAAATCAAGTATGGAAGGGGAAATAGGAAAGGGTGGTGGTGCTTTACTTATGAAAGATGAACTGCATGAACGTGTGAGGGAGAATGTGTTAATGATAGATGTCTGTATGTTCAAGAGAGGGGAAGTAGCATTAATTGCAGCATATATATAACATGCAGAGATAGATACGTAGGAGAGAAGGATAATTTCTGGAATGTGCAGTGTGATGTAGGTGGAAGCATAGTAAATGTGTATAGTGATTATAATAAGTGATCTGAATGGAGAAATGGGAGTTGACTTTTACCTTGGTTAACCTTGGTTTTGCTTCTGCCTGAATTGTTCATTTTGATGAAGGTAAAGCTTGTCACTCCACCTTAGACCTACAGTTTAACATGGAATTCAAACCATGTCCCACCAGCAGCCCATCTTAACCACTGGGCTATGCGCAGGGTACCCATTTATCTACCAACCAATTTTTTTATTGTGTGGAAGGATTGTGCTGAAGTGATTTGGAAGCCTGGTGTTCATGGAATAAACAACATTGGTATTGGAATAAAAGATTTGTGTGGAGGGAGATTTCTGCAATACACACATTTCCAGCATATAAACATCTGTAAGTACATATATATATATATATATATATATATATATATATATATATATATAATGTGTGTTGTGTGTGTGTGTTTCACAACTGGTCTGCCATACTTTGGGTGGTGATATTGAGTAAAAAAAGGTAATACAACATACAGGAATACCTCAAAATTTGTCATTAATTTGTTCCGGAATAACATGACGAAATTCAAGGTAGCTAGATTATAACATGTTTCAATGAGAAAACATTTTACTGTATTATGTTATTAAATAGATTAATTAATCAAATTCTACTCATTTTTTGGCAAAATATGTAATATATTGCATTGGTAAACAGTTGAATTTCATCAGTTTTGATTGTTTTTTTTTTCACATTTTTTAAAAAAATGACATCTGCGAATATGGATGACGGATTGCGAAACTATAGGTAGTAAAAGACTGATGACGAATTTTGAGGTATTCCTGTAGTTGCTATTTCCAACTGCTGCAGAGCTATGGACGTTTTAAGGTGCATGAAAAAAATAAATTAGAGTATTAATCTGATGTATTTATTGCTACATTTTGAGATACACCTTATAAATGTTCAAAATGTTTGCCTCAGTTTTCAACGCATAGCCTTGCTCATTCCAAACAAGAGTCCACTGCCCATTGAATCATTTTGGGGTGTTCTTGTATGTAAGCAACAGCATCTATAATCCAATGCAACAGTTCCTCTCTCATGTGTACTTTGGTCTTGTAGACCATCTCTTTCATAAGGCCCCATAAAAAAAAATCTAATGGGGTTAGAACCAACTGAAAGAAAAAACTGGATATTAGTACTTGGTAACTTTGTTAACTGAAACTAACACCAGTGCTGCTATTTATCAAGTAGGGATTTGTTGTTTGCACATCTTGAAATGTCTGTAGCTCCGCAACAGTTAGAAATAACACCTATGTTGTATTAACGTTTTTACTCAATATCACCCCCAAAAGTATGGCAGACTGGTTGTGAAACACCCTGTATATAAGAGTAAAGAATGAAGTCGTATAGATTGTGTTAGTAAAAATATGCTGAGGGATATACTGTATGTGATACAAAATCTGTTTAGGGGTTGAGTGGAGTTTTGTCAGACCATATGATTGTATTGTGTAAAATTAAGGTGGTTTGTGTTTGGTATATGCTAATAGGAAGTGAGACACCAGACATTTAGAGAATAAAAGTTAAAAGGCAGAATTAGAAGAGTAGAGCAAATCCTTGGAGAGAGAGAGAGAGAGAGAGAGAGATGATGAACAAACTGAGATAAGGAATGTGGTGTATTTATATGCAGTGCTTATTGAAGACATCATCTGATGTATATGCATATAGGCTACAATGTTCCCACAATCTTCCACCACCTAATATATAGCACCAACCCCAGTTATTGCTATATTTCACCAAAGACCCAATTTCCCACCATTTTAAATTACCCTGAAGTCCCTGATGCATTGCCAACCTGCTGTCCACCATCCACCAACTTTATTATTTCTTGAAAGATCATTCGAGTGTATGAAAATCCCCTCCTTTTACTGCCAAAACCATTTGAACAGAAATGCTGACTGCAGGCATTTTCTGGTATGACATAGATTAAATATTTGCAAAGGTTTAGTGTGTTTCATGGTTATACCACTGTTCAAGTATTTTGTGTTGGCTGATTTAGCAAATGTGGAAATGGGTGGAGTTCAGGGCATCACAAAGGGTTTTCTTTACTCTGTGGAATTGATAGGATGTTGGGTGAAATGATTGAATATGGAAATAGGCTGGTGCTTGAATGGCTGTGGAAGATGTATAGAAAAGCGTGGGAAAGGGGGGTGTATAGCTGGTGATTGAATAAAAGTTGTAATTGTACCACTGTATAAAAATAAAGGGGGAAGAAGTAGTGTAAAAATTAGAGAGGTACTGTATGTCTTTTAAGTATATGGGAGTGTGTTGATAAATTAAAAAGATTACAGATCCTTTAGTTGGGGAGAAATAAGGTGGCTTTAATGGAGATAGGGAGATGTATTGATAAAAGTTTGCAGTCAGATGTCTGATTGAGAAATTGTGATAATTTTTTCCCTAAAAAAGTGTATGACATTTATGAATTTGGATAAAGTTTATGATAAAGTGAATAGACCTGCCTTGTGGCAACTGCTCAAAATGTACTGTATAGTGTCAGTGGCAAGTTGTTGAAGGCAGTGAGAAGTTTTTATGTGAGTAGTAGTGCTTGTGTAAGAGTTTAGGGAACTGAGTGACTAGTTCAATACAATATACATAATTGAGTACAACAGGGCTGTATGATGTCACCATGGCTGTTTAATGCATGGAGTGTAATACATAGATGAAAGCAAGAATGCTAAAGAGAGGAGTAAATCTAAAGTCTGGAAGAAAAGAAGGGTGGCTGATGTATACTGGGGAATTGGAGAATGAGTTAAGGAGGACTGTGGTCTGTGACAAGTTTTATGATGTATGTGAATGTAAATGAAAGTATGGTAAGGTTCTTGTTGAGAGAGGAGAGTCAGCATGTAGGTCTAATAGTGTCGTGAATGGAAAAAATGTTGAAAGTTGTAAAAGAATATTTGGCTTGATATTAGGCCCTTTATATAAATGGTTAGTACACTTTAGCAATAAACTTAAAATGAATGAAAGATTATTAAAAATAGCCTATCCTGGAATTTAAAGACACAGTAAAAGGTTGGTTGATGGGGTTGTTTAACCTCCTTTACAACATCTAAGGTCATATGATAGAGGAGACCTACAGCTTTATGTGGGATCCAAACCATGGATTGCTACATAATCTGGATGCACAGAACAGTCCTCCATCCAACTGCCACCCAGACTCAATGTCATTTAAATTTGCTGATAGATGGGAAGCAGCACATTGGCTATATGTAATGCAGACAAAATATGTGGATGCATGGCATATTGAATATGGTTAATATATGGGCCTAAAGGCTTGGGTACAGTATACTCAGTGTAGTAATAACACCTTTAGTACAAGGTTTAATTTTCATTAACACTATAATTACTCATTTTGAGGTGAGCTGCTTTATCAACATAATTTTATTTTCCAGAATTTTACAACTGAGTCATCATCATTATTACGGTGTAAAGAGAGGCAGGGGCAATTGGATATATGGAGAGAAGCCTGTGGTCATGATTATATTGTTGAACCAGAAAATTACTTTGAAGTTTTTAAAGCCTTAAATTTGGCTGAGGCAGGAGTTCTAGCTGGCTCAGGGTCTGCATCCAGTGGTGCCTATGGGGCCAGTTCTCACGAAGAGAAATTAATTCAGATGAAGCCTCAAAAAGTGGGAATGGCTCTTAGAATACGTAAGATAGTTTTTCATTGTGGAAACTTGTTACTATTAATATCATTGTAGTAGCTATAGAAGCCGCACAAATAACAATATGTATAGATAGAGATTGGAGGTTTTGTTAGCCCTACCATTTAGGCCATGAATATGCTTTACAGTAGACCCTATGTAAACATATTTCCCATGTCATACTAGGCCAGCACAAATTGACTAAACTATTGTATACAAATACCAAACAGTCTGAACAGGGAACTAAAAGGTTACTGAGCATTTCTGAATTTTGCATTTATTTGGGACAATAATCATTAATTAGTCAGAGTAGGGCTATAGCCATAATTTAGTCAGATCTCAAATTGTCCATATATGCAGGAAATGGAGCCACCTCTCTCAAGAAGTTAATTCAAAATCTTGATCAATAAAAATATATTTGAAGTTATTAAATGTTTGCAGTTGTAAATTAACTCATGATGTTGTCCCTACTCTGGTTAATAATGCTATATTGACATTAAAAGTGGAACAGATTATTTATTTACTTTTTTTTGTGGTTATCAAAATATAGTATGTCATATGGTATACCATAGCCCTATACCATATATTAAAACTATTATATTCTGTTATGAGAATCAAGTTCATCTATTGATAATCTAAGAAACCCAAAAAAGTGCAAGCTTTCAGAATGTCACCCAATGTCCATTCCTTTACTTAATCACATTTCATTTCCTTATCAGAGGAGTCTCAGAGCATGAGTATCACATTCAGACAGGCAGAAGATTATCCAGTTGACCTCTATTACTTAATGGACCTCTCGCAAAGTATGGCTGATGATAAGAAATCTCTTTCTGCCCTTGGTCAACAGTTGGCAGAAGAAATGCAAAACCTTACTCGGAACTTCAGACTTGGATTTGGGTCTTTTGTCGATAAAGTTGTTATGCCATATGTCAGCACTGTCCCAGAGAAGTAAGATTATGTATCTTTATATTCATAATTTATTATGCAACAGAATGGAAATTGCTTTGGTTAAAAAGAATCCTTTGTGGGGAGAGATTGAAAGGCATGATTGGTGGGAGTGCTGACTGTGAAACCACATAATGCGGGTTTGAGTTCCACTAGCTCCTACTTTTCCGTTTTATTTAATTTTCTCTTTCTACACATAGGTAAGTTATATACATGTATTAAGTATGCATAAATTACATATTGAGTATGTTTTGGTATCATTGATTCCAAAAGTTAGATACATTTTACTGAAAGGTAGATGTCGTCCAGTCTGTCCTCCTCACTATTGGAACAGAGGCACAATACATAAACGCTTAAAATCACTGAAAGTTTCTTCATCTGAAGACATGAAGAAACTTGCTACCTGTGCAAATGTCCTATGTCGCAAATTCTCCGACTTCCCATTCATAAAACAAAATTGGGTTAAAAATAAAGATTTCCAAATTACATTTTCCGCTGAAATATGTATGTATAATTTATTACCTTTTATAAATATTTTTTTAAAAATAGTAAAATGGAATGCCATAATTAATATTTAAAAAGTGGCAAAATAAAATGTTGCAATTATGTCTTTATGTATTTGTACCAAGGTAAATTACAAAAATGCTCAGAGCTACTTAAAAAGCATTGACCTTGTAATAATGGATTTTTCAATTACAGGCTGAATGCACCTTGCGATGGCTGTGCACCTCCTTATGGTTTCAGAAATGCCTTAAGACTTTCCACTGATGCATCACACTTTGTGGCAAGTAACAAATTTAATTTAGAATTTGTTTAAATTATTTAGCATAACTTTAAAATAAATACTAACATAATACATATAATACATATGCAAACAGAATGAATCTAGCACCTAGTATATTTTTTAATAATTTTATGCTTATATATATATATATATATATATATATATATATATATATATATATATATATATATATATATCGCGTGGTGTGCCTCTTCGCACTTCCTTGCAGGCTGTGGCTGTGCGGCTCTTTTTAGATCGCCAGTACACTGCCTGCTCGGTTTATATTCCTCCTCATGACCCTCCTTCTCGCGACGCGGTTCGCGAGTTGGTGCTGCAACTACCCCGACCGTTTCTCCTCCTCGGGGACTTTAACAGTCGCGACCCGGCTTGGGGAGATGTTCGGTCGACTAATGTTGCTGGTATTTTACTCTCCTTAATGGAGGAACTTTCCTTTGCGTGTCTCAATTCCGGTGAACCTACTTCCACGAACCCACGGGTTCATTTACCTGCATTGATCTCTCCTTGGTATCCCTCGATGCCTTACTCGATTTTTCGTGGAAGGTGTTGGGGGACTCTTATGGCAGTGATCATTACCCAGTCTGTCTTGAGCCGGTCGGTCCGCAGCCGGGCGTTTCGTCTCGACCGAGGTGGTGCCTTGCGCGGGCTGACTGGCCATCTTTCAGAGCTCGTTCCGTCATTGTCCGTTCGGTATTGAGCTTTGGCTCTGTGGATGAGAGCTTGGAGTTCTTCGAGCGGGTGGTGATGGGCGTCGCGGAGGACTGTATTCCTCGATCTTCCGGTAACCCGCGGACTCGTAGCGTCCCGTGGTGGACTCCAGCATGTCACCAGGCGGTGTGCGAGAGGAAGAGGGCAACGCGCCGCTTCCACCGCACCCGGCGCGCGGGCCACTTGATTGAGATGCGGCGGGCGAAGGCTTTCGCCCGCCGGACTCTCAAGTTGGCCCGTCGGGCCTCTTGGCGTGCTTTTGTGTCCGATCTCCTCATCTACCCCTTCTGCTGCTGTGTGGCGGAAGGTACGTAGTATCGAGGGGAAGCCGGTCCCTGCTAGTCGCCCTGTCCTTCGGGACGGGGACGGCTTCCTTTCGGATCCTGCTGCTGTGGCTGATCGGCTGGCCGGTGCTTTTGCTGCGGTTTCCCGTTCGCCTTCAGCTGCGGATCGCCCTTTATCGGAGGTCACGTTCCCGCCCCCTGGGAACGAGCCCTATAACCATCTCTTTCCGATGCGGGAACTTCGGGCTGCCTTGGCAACCCGTCGTTCTTCCGCCCCTGGCCCTGATGACATTCCGTATGACTTTCTTTGGAATCTGCACCCGATGGCCCTGCGCTTCTTGCTGGATCTTTTCAACCGGGTGTGGGTTGAGGGGTCGTTCCCTTCCCGTTGGAGGGAGGCGATTGTGGTCCCGATACCTAAGCCGGGAAAGGATCCGGCGGAGGTGGTGAGCTATCGGCCTATTGCTTTGACGAGCTGCTTATGCAAGCTCCTCGAAAAGATGGTGGCCGTCCGACTTTCCTTTACACTGGAGTCGCTTGGGTTATACCCCCCGACCCAGTATGGTTTTCGTCGATTTCGGGGTACTCTGGACCCCCTTCTCCTCCTTGGCCATGATGTACGGGAGGCATTTTCCCGCCGGAATCTTGTTCTGGCCGTCTTTTTCGACGTCCAAAAGGCCTATGACACGACCCGTCGGGGAGTTGTCATGGACCGTTTGAAGTCTCTTGGTTTTGTGGGCTTTTTGCCCACGTTTCTTCGCAACTTCCTCTGCCGTCGCACTTTCCGCGTCCGTAATGGGGCGGCCCTATCTGCCCTGTATGTTCAGGAGGAGGGGGTGCCCCAGGGGTGTGTGTTAAGCGTCTCCTGCTTCAACCTAGTTATGTCTGCGCTACCGGGAGCTCTTCCGCCCTCGGTGCGCTGTTCCATCTACACAGATGATCTGGCTGTCTATGCCGCGGGGACGAGTCCCCCCCTCGTGGAGAGGCAAGTCCAACTCGCGGTCAATCGGGTTGAACGCTGGGCGTCGTCGGTGGGCCTTACGTTGTCTTCCCCGAAGACTTCGTGTGTGGCCTTCCTTCCGTCGAGGAGACGGGGATCCGGCGCCATCCCGGCCTTTAACCTTACACTCGGGGGTCAGCCTCTGGCCCTCGTTCCATCAGTACTCTTCTTGGGTATGGTTTTCGACAGCCGTTTGAGCTGGGTTCCCCACCTTCGCCGGCTGCGCGAGTCCGCGAGACGTACCCTGGATTTGCTGGGGCATCTGTCGCATACTACATGGGGCGCGGATAGGCGGACGCTCCTCCGTTTGTACGTGTCCCTGGTACAGTCCAAATTAGACTATGGGAGTGTGGTGTATGGCTCCGCCTCCCGCACGGCCCTTCGGATACTGGATCCGGTCCTCTCTAGAGGACTGCGCATGTCATCTGGCGCCTTCCGCTCCTCCGGTTGATAGTCTGCAGGTTGAGTGCGACATCCCTCCCTTGGAGGATCGGAGGTCGTTCCTCATTGCTAAACACTATCTCCGGATCCTCCGTCTTCCCACCTCTCCTCTGTTCCAGGTGGTTGAGAGGGCGTTCTGCCGGGATGGGGGTTGGTATTTCACCGACACGGTGACCTCCCTCCTCGATGGTATGGGCACTCCCCCTCCATCCGTTATACCGGTCTCTTTCAGGGGTGTTGCACCTTGGGAGAGCACCCCTGTTGCGTGCTGTAGGGGGTTGCGCCCCGTTCGCAGGACCGAGTCGGACTCTGCCTTGCTTCGGTCTCTGTTCCTTCAGCATGCGGCGTGTCACTCTACATGTGTTGCGATCTTCACGGATGGCTCGAGGTCGTCGGGGGGCGTTGGATCCGCGGCTGTTCCCCAGTCGTCTGCCCTTGCTCCCTGATGAGGCTTCCGTTTTTACGGCGGAGCTCTATGCCATTCTGAGCGCTCTGGAGGTGGTGCGGGAGCATCCGGATGGGTCGTTCGTCATCCATTCGGATTCCCGCAGTGCCCTGGATGGCCTGGAGTGTTTTGACTCTGTCCACCCGCTGGTCCGACGAATCCAGCTACTGTACCATACTCTTGTCGCTTTCGGTGGCAAGGAGGTGGTATTTTGCTGGGTCCCAGCACATGTTAACGTGGCTGGAAATGAGGCTGCCGATCGAGCTGCTCGTTCCGCGTGCCGACTGCAGGTTTCACCTGTGTCCCTCCCTTTTTCTGATTATATCCCTGGCTTCCGTAGGTTTCTGCGCTCCCGGTGGCAGAGTCGCTGGGATGGCGCTACGGATAACAAACTTTGCAAGATTAAACCCAAGTTGGGATGTTGGGCCTCTTCCTTCCATCGGTCGCGCCATAAGGAGGTGGCTCTGGCCCGCCTCCGTATTGGCCACACCCACCTGACCCATGGCTATTTGATGGCCGGGGATCGGGTGCCCCGATGTCCCAATTGTGACGTCCTACTTACAGTTGCCCACCTCCTGGTGGAGTGTCCGCTTTACTCTGCGCTGCGCGCAGAGTATTTTCCCTTTTTGGAGAGCGTCGGGCTTTGTGATAGGCTTGGCGCTCTTCTGTCTGAAGGTCCCTACTTTTCGATAACCGGGTTGTTCTCCTTCCTCTTTCGCTCCCGACTTCTTTACCGGCTGTGACCCCACTATGATCTTTCTGCTTTTCCCCCACCCCCCTCCTCCTCCCCCGTCTATTGTTCATTTCCATTAGTTGTTCCATACTCTTCGTTCTGTGTTCGCTCTGCTATCCACCTTTCTTTTGGTGGCCATGAGCGGTCATTCTTTGAAACAAAAAAAAATATATATATATATATAATGAAAATTGCTTCATAAAAGTAACATGTGAATAATATTTATGATGAAAGTAACCAAAAAGGAAAGAGCACCATTCTGTGTTTACTTTTTCCTTCATGGTTACTTTCATCATATATATATATATATATATATTTAGAGGCGGGGCCACCAGCTTGACCTCCGTGTGAAGAGAGACCAACGCACGAAACAACATAAGGTTCATAAGGTATATATATAAGTTGGAGATTGGACCTGGGTTTGATTCCTACCGTGACAGGTAACTCTCTTGGGAGTTCACAACCCACTCCCCACCATGTAGGGAAAGGGGTTCCCGATGTTACCTATTCAGTGAAATTTCGAACGCTTTTGAAAGTTTGCCTTAACAGATGGAATAACACTCATTATTGCATCAGATGATGTCTGACTTTCATGGCTAAAATTTTTTAAAATTTAATTCAAAATTTCTCTCATGTAATGTTATCAGAACTGATGTATGTGGGAATTAACATTTAAATTTTCATAGTAAGTCCATTTTATTTATTTGAAATGTACCATTTCCAATCCAGGAAGAAGTAGACAAAGCTCCAGTGTCGGGGAATTTGGATGCACCAGAAGGCGGTTTTGATGCAATCATGCAAGCCATAAAGTGCAGAGAGGATATTGGATGGAGAGATTCTGCGAGACATTTACTTCTCTTCACTACTGATGCAGGCTTTCATTATGCGGGTGATGGAAAGGTAAGAATGCTAGAATATTAAAAATAATTTATACGAGTGTTAATGCCAACCATTTCTTTAGTGTTTTTTATTTAAGTACCAAGTCTTTATATCTGGTTGGTGGGTAGTATCAGTCTCTTATTCGAGGGAACAAGTGGATAAAAATGCTTGTTTCATGATGTAAAGGAAAAATTTTAATTTTTTTCCCCTTTAATTTAACTCCCCTTTTTCCCTAATTCTCCATTCTACGAGTTATTTTCGTTTCATTATATTGTTCCATTGTACGTTAGTTATAGTGTTTCAACCACTAATATAACTTTATTTTTTAAGCTTGGTGGAATAGTAAAGCCCAACGATGGAAAATGTCATTTAGATGATGAAGGTTACTATACTTACTCGAGTATTTTAGATTATCCCTCAGTCTCTCAGGTAAGATTTTATTTATTTAGCTCACGACATGATGTAACCTTAATTATTCTTGTAATGAGATTAAGAGTACGGTGCCTTATGAAAGTTATACCGTATAACTGCACAGGGTGGTACAAAAGTTCCGCTCGGGTTAAACATACAGTATTTAGTTTACTATTTTTACAATATGATTTCCGAGAAACGCTTAACATATCAGCAATTTCTGTATGGATTTTACCACGTACACTGACGAGTTTAAACTCGCGGATTTGCTACGTTACGAGCCAGGTTAGAACAAAACCGATCCGATCGTCACTTTTGGATCATCCTGTTGTCATAAATTCGTACAGCTCGGTATAGAGAGTTTGAACACTGATTCTCTTTTTAAAATTATATTTAGAGTCAATCTCCCAAGGTACTTAAACCCCACCCGCGAATTAGAATTTTCGAATCAGTTTGTAGAAACTTTTAAAATTTACTCTACTTGCGAGGAATTGGGAATAAAAGTAATCACACCATTTACATTTAGCTGAAATTAGATGGTAAGGTCTGATGATGATGATAGAAATTTTATAACATTTCAAATGTGACTGTTGCGACCACTCGCGTTTCAGATTAACCAAGTGGTGAAGGAAGAGAACATAAACATAATCTTCGCTGTGACGTCGGAACAGAGTGCCGTTTACAAAAAACTTTCCTACATGATTGAAGGTTCAAGTGCTGGGGAATTGGCTGCTAATTCTTCCAATATTGTCAATCTTGTCAAAGACGAATACAGTGTGAGTTATTAGTTGTACGTTGTAAATAGTTTGTGTACAGGGTGTACACATGGTCTCGTCACCCCAATAAAATACTGATTTTTGTTTTTCTTTCAGACCCATTTGAATTGCGTGATAGCGGCAACTATACGATTGAACAACGCACACTGGTTAGTACCTGGGTCCATGAGCGACGACGTAATGGCAAAACCTTCTTTTTGGAGGAGCTGCAGGCACGATTGAATTGGTTCAAGAAGTCTGCACGAATATTTTCAATGGTTTTGCCATTACGTGATCGCTCATGGGACCCAGGTGTACTAGCCAATATGCGTTGTTCAATCGTATAGTTGCTGCTATCACACATTTCAAATGGGTCTGAAAGAAAAACGAAAATCAGTTTGTCTTGTCACCCCAGTAAAATACTTTGTGGACACCCTATAGTTCAACCTATCGTCTTACCGCCATCATTTGTAAGTAATTTTGTTACTAGTGGAGATAACTGGGAATTTGTGTTTAGAGATAAGCGATCCAATGTTTAACGTACTTATATTTAACCGATTTCATTGTAGAAAATCACGAGTCGCGTGGAGCTCAAAGACAATGCCCAAGCGCCCGTCTCCATTCGTTATTTCTCCAGGTGCAGGAGCAAGGATGGACCAGAGAATGAAACCTCGGTCTGCGAAGGACTTCATGTTGGGGATGAAGTGGAATTCAGGATGGAAGTTACCGTAAGTGTTTGTGAACGTGTTTATGGAAGGCAATGTTTAATTGCCTATGAATATTAGTGGAAAGCGCTGTTTGATCCGTGCGTTTTTGCGATTGTACGAAGAAAACTAAGAAAAAAAAAAAGACTTGACTAACACCTTTCCCTCTGAGCCAGGTCGACGAATGTCCCGAGGATCGCTCTCTTTGGAGACAGCAAATCGAGATTTCGCCCGTGGCTCTTCCGGACACTTTAATTTTAGACTTGGAAATGATCTGCGATTGCGAATGCGAAAGACCTGGAGACCCTGTGAGCGTTCTTTCTTCTTTAAATATACCAGGAGATAATGCACGATAGAATAGGGCGTACCCCATCCTTAGCGCACGTACACACCGAAAAATCCCTTTCTGATTCCGCGCGATGAGCGCACTTAATGAACTTTAGCCATTACTAGGTTACATAAAATGCACCACTGAAGTCTCGGAGATTATCATGAAAATGAACTTTTTATTTGCTTGTTCAAATTTGTATTAAATTTTTAACCGTTTAAGGCCAGAATTTTTTGTATTAAGTTATGAATACGTGTATCTGAAACGCTACCAATGTGTACCGCCCCTAACCTATTCTGTTCTAACTAGATATTAAATAACTCGGCTTCCATGTTTAGCCAGTCTTGTCTCGTTATGAGTGATATTCATATTTCCTCTTCAGAACAATATTCCGAACGCCGCCGTTTGCAATTATAAAGGAACGTACCAGTGCGGTGTTTGCGCGTGTCAGGACAAATACCGCGGGCGCAACTGTGAATGCGGACCAAAAACCCCGTGGGGACTGGGTGTTGTTGACGAATCACCATGCAGAGCCGATAACTTTTCCAAAATTTGTTCTGGACAAGGCACTTGCAGCTGTGGAGAATGCAGGTGCAATGAAAGGGAGAATCTCAATGAGGTAAAATAATAAAAATATTTTAAAAGGAATATTAATCGTCGGTGTAAAATCTTTTTAACCTCCTAAAGATGAACTCAAATTGATATGTAAAGAAATGCTGTTCAACATAATCTGATTGCTTATTCTATCATGACGATTAGGAGATTTGGGGAACTTACTGCGAGTGTACCAATTTCCTCTGTGATCATCACAATGGCAAGATCTGCTCAGGACCCGAGCACGGCTCCTGCGCGTGCAATAACTGCACCTGCAAATCTGGCTGGAGTGGCGATGCTTGTCAGTGCCAAAACAGCACCAGTAATTGCACAAATCCAGGTACAAAATAAATGCATATCGAGAGCCTATTTTTTTTTCCATGGGGCTTTTGCCCAATGGTTATCACTCATGGTATCACTCTGTGGAGACGTATTTTCTATATACAGTTCAACTTCGGCCCCATTGCCAAATCATATCGTTTCGTAATTCATTGTACTTTTTTTTTTAATATTTAATATTTAAAAGTTTTATTGTTATGGCCATTTTTTTTTATGCATGAAGGAGAGGCCAAGGGCGAAGGTCCGCAAAAATGTTCCACCACAAGATGAGTGTAAGTACATTGAGAAATAAAGGGAGAAGCGTGTATTTGAGAGCATGCTGAACTGCTCACAGGATAGATGAGACACTGAAAAAGATCAGCTAAGGAGGACAGTGACAAAAGAAACGGGAGTTCCAGTACGCCCTGTTTCCTGCCTAACATCCCCCCCCCCCCCCCCCCCCCCCCCCCCCCCCCGAGTACTTCTTTGGTCGATTGGTGTCTACAATAGCCTAGGAACTAGGAATTCGGCTGCCATTTAGATTTTTTAATCAAAGTTCGTGTCGTCTAATCCCTCGTATCCATTCACACAGATACTGGAGACATTTGCTCAAATCAAGGAAAGTGCGATTGCAATCAGTGTAAATGCTTTGACACGAAAGGTGGGAGGTTTTCAGGCAAATATTGCGAGGATTGTCCCGTAAGTTTTATTGATGTTTTATCAAGTTAAGAACAATTTTATCCAAGCTGAACCTTAAATCTTTGAAACTTTATATTGGTCGTTGTTTTACAGAAGGAAGTTTTCAAAATTAGGCAGTTATATTGGATGCATTTAATATTTTTTAAATTTAAGACATTAAAAACATTTTAGTTTTCTTGTTTTGCACATTTCTGAAGTATGCATTTCAAAAAGATAGAGAAAAAGCATGTTGTGACTTCAAATATCGTTTGATGAATGATTTTACCAATATTACTTTTTTTTTTCTTAGAAATAGTATTTTATATATATATATAAACTTTGTGTTGATTTATTCCTCCAAGTAAAGAAAATAGTGTATTGTCTACAAATTTCGGTATCTTCCCACCCGATGTCATTCCCATTTCAGTCTTCGCCCAAGAGTGGGAATATCGAAGTGGACAATTTTCAAATCGATACATATTCGTATTCAAATTGTAGGAATTCTCATTGTTAGATTATTCGTGAAAAATACCTCTCGAGTGTGCAATTGCGTCACAGCACACATTTTACCTTTTCCTAATTTTTTTTTCCCCCACTTGCGGGCCGCGGAATGACATTCATTTGGAAGTAATTGAAATTTCTAGCGTGTAGTTTGTTTTGGTATCACTCCCATAAATCTAGATTTAAAATAGGTTAATTCATCATTTTTATTGTTCCCGTGTTGATGCATCGTATTAAATGGCTTTTCTGGTTACGGAAAAACCTTTCCATGATACCAGGCAAAAGGCTTTTTAAGATTTTTAAGATTTTTAAGATTAAGATTTTTAAGATTTTTAAGATTTTTCTTTCTCCTTATCCACTACATCTCCATCTCGCTACACCCTTTGAATGCTCCATCCAGACTTGCAAAGCCAAGTGTGCAGCATTCAAATCTTGCGTTCAGTGCAAAGCCTTTGGCACTGGTGAATTGAACCTAGAGGAATGTAAAAAAGAGTGTACGCTCTTCACTGTCAATAAAACCATTGTTGCTATAGGTAGGTCACTCGAAAAGTCGCTTGAAAGGAAACTTAAGAGAGGAGGGGAAAATCTTTTAAATTAAGTCGCTTTAAAATGTACTTTAATCAGTGTTTTAAGAAAAGGAAAAAGTCTCTTAAGTTTTCTTTTCTTACATTCTCTGCTGAAAAGTGATTTATGCTTCAAGCTTTGTAACCATCTTAAAAATTCTTCTTAACCAGAACCCTTTTGAACGATTTTATGCGCGCCTGCATATGCGTAGAGTACAGTATATCTTGAATTTTATTTCTTCCCTAACGAACGTAGCCTCAGTTTGGCTGTGTTCGAGTCTTGTTTAATTATCTATGCATGGACGTACAGTTTGGGGGAAAAATTCGGCTAGAAAGATAAAATTTCTGAAAAGCCTAAAAATTAATAATCGATAATTATTGGGGGGTTTTCTTGAAATTTTATTGGTGTCACCGAAAAGAATAAAGAACACCCAAAGAAAAACCAGACTATTATCAATTAATAATTTTTTATGCTTTTAAGAAATTAAGTTCTTAAGGCGAACTTCTTTCCGAAACTGTACTTGTTTCGGTAATGTTTTCAGGTTTTCATTCTCTTTTACCAAATAGCTGTGCGGAGCTGACTATAAATGCCAAGACTTTAGGGACTGTGTCCAGTGTAGAATTTTTGACAAGGGCCCCCTGTTATTAGAGCCAGGATTGTGCGATCGGTGCTCCTTCCTGTACAGTAATTATACGGGGAAATTCTCTACCAGTTATTCCATTTATAACGTCAGTTGGGTCAAAGGTACCAATTTTAATGCACCGATTTTTACAGTTTGCCCATTTAGGCTACTTAGTCTTTGTACTTGTTTTGACACGTTGATACCAGCTTTTTTTTTTTTTTTTTCCTCCAATCTCCAGTCCAAGAAATTCAACTCCTTGATGCCTAAGCAAACCAATGCAGAGTATACTAATATAACTTAACATAACATTTAGTTAGGTATTGCGCAGCATGACCCATGTCAGTAAGGGTAATGCATAATTAGTGTATCGTATCTTAGTTGAAGGTTTACATTACACTACATTTCATTTGAAAAATACGGAAGCCACTGGGGCCTATCGAGATTATCCAAGTCATGAGCTATATTTTGTAATAAGTAATTAGTTTAGTAATACAATAAAAAGATTTTGATAGTTAATGTAAATTGCGAACGTGCGTAACTATGCATATTGATTCTTCATTTATACGAATTTAGTCGGAGCAATGACTGCTTTTTCGGTTACTTTAATCAAAATTTGATGTTTGAATCTAATAGAACTCCCCTCCTGAAGTCATATGATAAACTTGTATTTTCAATTATTCACTGAAAAGATTATTATTATTATTATTATTTACATAATGCATTCTGAAGCCACTTCGTTTAAAGAATTATTATATGGAAGAATACAGTAATCGTAGTTTAATTTTAATATCACAATCTCCATATTAAAATCAAACTAACGTTATTGTAGTTCTTTATAATGATTACTGAAGAGTTAAGTAATACGTTTCTGGAAACGCACGTGGTAAAATGAGAAGTTCAGAAGCTGCACTTGAAAGGAAATACTGTATTTTGTTTTCCCAGATGGTCCAGTAGTGCTCGAGATGTGGTCCAGCGCCGCGAGAACGAACCCCCCACTTCTCTGTGTTGCACATTTTGCTTAAGTTTGTGTGTTTGAAAAACTTTAAATTTAAGACTTGTTTTAACATTTACTTCGTGTTAAGCCTTCTTGTTGCTTCAAATTGAACTTCAATATGTTACATCGATCATTTTTAACGTACAATCGCGACAATATTACGAAAAGAATACCATATTTTGCCGACCATGAGCCGCAACAGTCTTGGGGTAGTTTGGTATGCGTTATTTAGCGAAAATAACTTTTTATAGTCTTAATTGACAACTAATTATTAAGAATATACAGGGTGGGACATAAGTCGCTTATCGACTCGCGGCAGGTTTGTTTATTTTTCGGTAAAGCGATTTATGGTCCTCCCTCTATTTGGGAAATATTAGTGTAAAATATTCTTCTTACAATATGTGATTAACTAATCCCAAAAATATTACTGATGTAATAAAAGGATTGTATTTAATTCATGCATGCAGTAAATATTAGATACGCGGATTTGAAAATATGGCAGGATATATAAGGGGTTTGCAATCACTAACATTGGCTTACTAATTTTTGAAAGCGTACAATTGTTTTTATTACTTTTAGTATTTTTCATTGTAAAGATCCTATAAGTATTCTTTAAATTTTCCTTATAAAAATATTTAACTTAATTTAAAATTTTTTAGCTAATTTGCGTTGGAAATTTATTTTTAATTTTCTTACTGTATTTTGTCTTCAACTTTAATCAAATATTAATTGATGTTCTTCGATTGAATAATTTCTGTAGTTTACCGTCATTCAAATTTTTGTTTACAACACGTATTGTATTTTTACGAGAGACGTGAAAAACATGCTAATATAAATTTAAAAAAAAAAAAATTATTAAGGAAAAAAAATATTTGGTATTGTCTTTAACTTTTTTTATCTTTCTAGTTGAGAATCCTGAAGTAGAAAATTTGTGTACGTTCTTTGACGAGAAAGATTGTCGCTTCAAATTTGTCTACGGCTACGATGACAAAAAAGAACCATTCGTGCGTGTTCAGAGAACGCTGGAATGCCCACCGAAGCTTGATATTTTAGGCGAGTGAATCTGAGGAATGATGATTAGGAAGGGAAATTTTAAAAGAGATGCTGGCATAGGAGTACATTTCATATTCTAAGCAAACATTGTATTTATTAAAGCTAAGGAATTGAATTTCTACTAAAAGGAAAAGTTAATAGGTTTGGATACAGTGTACCTGAAAGGTCTATACTCGGTGGGATTTACGATTAATTATATTAACGTGCTTTCAACTGAATGGTGAACATTTATGATATGGCTCCATGAACAAACGTATTTTATTTCCGATCGGGTCATGAGTTTTAACGTATTTCCCATTGGGTACAGACTTTTCAAATACAATATTGGTGTATCAAGTATTTCGGCATGATCATTCGTTGTTGAAACGTGTTAAGGTGAATTAATTTTCAGTGTGCATAGTGGCAGTATTATTAGTAAATTTATTCTCTTTATGTAGTTGTGGGTGGGTTGGAGGCGTAATTAACAATAAAAGAATTGGGGAAATGGCCTTGCATACATTGTTAATGCATTCATTCTGCGGGTGAAGTGGGCATTAATTTGATTTTAGTTTAAAATAATTTAACTGGATCATTTGTTATTAAAATCCACATTTTATAGGTGTCATTTTAAATTACCGTGACGGTTCTTAATTTTTTTGTTTTACTTTAAGGTATCGTACTGGGTGTGATTGGAGCAATCGTGGGTGTTGGCCTACTGCTTCTCGTGATGTGGAAGTTCCTTACAACTATTCACGACAGGAGAGAGTATGCCCGATTTGAGAAAGAAAGAATGATGGCCAAGTGGGACACGGTGAGTGGGTTTTCATGTTGGCATTCTTTATTTTTTGGTTATTTACTCAATATGGGTTGACTTAAGAATGACAATTCGATTTCTAGCCTGACTACGTCTTCTTGGCATTTCTTGCGTAGTTCCGATTACACGTTAAGCTCGAAGTCCAATCTCTGATAAGTTTCCATGAGCAGCTGAAATTGTAGGCTACAGTGTCGCTTCGACATTATTCATTTTAACATCGACTACTTTTTTCAAATTTAGTCTGTTGAACTATCTTCACGGTTTTCTAGTTATTCATTTTTGTTCAACAATTAAATATATATAATAACATTTTTGGTACCGTAAACTTTCATGAATCTTTGCTTGAATTGCAAAAGTACACTTACAATTATTGTAGGTTTTGAAAGGTTGGGTTATTACATTATTGTAATTATACAGGGTGGGCCGTAAGTTTCCATACATAGGAAAAAAAAACTTTTTTTTATGGACAACCATTTTTATTTATATAATATGCTCTACATGGTTGCCATTGTTTTGAAAACACATTTCAATACGTGTTCCCCACTGTTGATGAACACGCATTAGCACAGTTGACGTTATGCTTGTAATGGCGTTGGTGATACGTTCCTTTAGATGATTTATGTCTCGTATCTTTTCCTGATACACCATGGCCTTCAAGTGCCCCCAAAGATAGAAATCAAGGGGGTTGAGATCTGGGGATCTGGGAGGCCACTCCACAGGACCACGCCGACCAATCCAAGCATCCGGAAACTGCTGATCCAAATACCGACGCACGTGAAGACCATAATGAGGTGGAGCTCCATCTTGCTGGAAGTAAACTGGGAAGTTACCTTCCTCGTTTAGCAGGGATGGGAAAATCTCTTCTTGCAACATGTTAAGATACCTTTCGGCATTAAGATTTCCACTGACAAAATTGGTCCAATAATTCTGTCACCCCATATCCCGGCCCACACCATCACTTTACCGGCACCTTGCATCTTCGTC
The DNA here is from genome assembly GCA_023014485.1 of Bathynomus jamesi. Lineage (NCBI taxonomy): Eukaryota > Metazoa > Arthropoda > Malacostraca > Isopoda > Cirolanidae > Bathynomus > Bathynomus jamesi. Next base: position 1,152,356 of record JAJOZX010000103.1, read on the forward strand.
GGACTCAGCCAGTTAGGGTTAGCATTACTCCAATAACGTATGTTTTGCCGATTAACCTCTCCATTGACGTAAAAATTTGCTTCATCAGTAAACAAGATCTTAGGTCAAACGCATATTCTTAGGGTATCTGAAACATAAAAACAAACGTTTAATTTTTCCTATGTATGGAAACTTACGGCCCACCCTGTACTATATACAGTATTACAATAATATAATAGCCCAACCTTTCAAAACCTACAATAATTATAAGTGTACTTTTGCAATTCAGATGTTCTTTTATATATATATATATATATATATATATATATATATATATATATATATGATACCACAGACAGTGCATGGAACAAGGAACTCTTCTGGGATAATTAAATCCACTATAGTCCGAATAAGTAATGGTAAATGACAAATACCATAGTTTTTCTTTTTCATGATGCTAGCCCGACGTGGGCAACGGGTCACTCGCAAAGAGGTCCCATAAATATAGCTTCCCTCACCAGCTATCTGCAAAGCAGACAGGATCCAGCTTTGGGACATGGATCTAGGGTTTAAAGCAGCCTAGCCCTGCTACATTTAGAACCTCAATATAAGCAAAAGACTCGCTGCCTTCACGTCAGATTGAATACATCAAAGAAAAAGGGGTAACTATTATATTTTTAGCCAAAAACCAAAACTTAAACCTCAACTGGCAGAATTGAGCGTCCACTTTTCAAGGCACATAACATGTCCGTTTCAAGATGGGAATGAACTCAGAATGGTCCCCTGAGTTTTTTATGATACACACAGACAGTGCATGGAACAAGGAACTCTTCTGGGATAATTAAATCCACTATTATCCCAGAAGAGTTCCTTGTTCCATGCACTGTTTGTGTGTATCATAAAAACTCAGGGGACCATTCTGAGTTCATTCCCATCTTGAAACGGACATGTTATGTGCCTCGAAAAGTGGACGCTCAATTCTGCCAGTTGAGGTTTAAGTTTTGGTTTTTGGCTAAAAATATAATAGTTACCCCTTTTTCTTTGATGTATTCAATCTGACGTGAAGGCAGCGAGTCTTTTGCTTATATTGAGGTTCTAAATGTAGCAGGGCTAGGCTGCTTTAAACCCTAGATCCATGTCCCAAAGCTGGATCCTGTCTGCTTTGCAGATAGCTGGTGAGGGAAGCTATTTTATGGGACCTCTTTGCGAGTGACCCGTTGCCCACGTCGGGCTAGCATCATGAAAAAGAAAAACTATGGTATTTGTCATTTACCATTACTTATTCGGACTATAGTGGATTTAATTATCCCAGAAGAGTTCCTTGTTCCATGCACTGTCTGTGTGTATCATAAAAAACTCAGGGGACCATTCTGAGTTCATTCCCATATATATATATATATCCTCCCCCTCGATTAGGTACTCCGACTTGCCGGGCCGAGGGGGCTCGTACACCTCATGGGTTGTTGGGGGTTTCCTCAACTCCTCGCAGGGTGTGGGCAGAGAGTTGCCTAGTTGCGGTTTTTTTTCTTTTTTTCCCCCTTTTTCTTTTTTGCTCCCCTTTTCTCCATATCTTACAGAATTTCTCTTGTCTTGACTCGGTCTTGGACCTCTGTCAATTGTAGTATTCCTCCCCCCTCTGTTTGTTTTTGCCGGCAGTCTTGGGGTCATCGGGTGCACCCGCTGGGGGGCATCGCTCCGTGGCTGAGCCGTGCTCTGGGGATGGTATGGCCACCCGGACCGCTGCTGCATCTGGATTGGGTTTTTGCTAGGCCCTTAATGGACAAAACTCCAGGAGAGCCAATTATAATTATATTGTTTATGGGTAAAAATTTTAAAACTCAATCCCCTCCTGTTAATGACTCTGGCCCGTCCTGTGATTTGGATAAGACTTCTACTTCTGAGCGTTCAGCGGCCTCTGCCTCCGCTGGATTGACCTTAAAGCCGTATGGCCCCCTCTCGTCCTCTGCGGCGTCTGGCTCTCGTGGCCGGGTTCGTGGTGGCCGTTGGGCGGGGTCTTCGCGGCCCTCGTTCTCTCGCCTACTCTCGGTTACCGTCACACGTGGATCTGTCTCTGCTGTCAATTTCTGTCCGGTGGATAGGTTCCTTATTCTCCGCCCTTCCGCTGCTGGCTCCCTTCCGGGCAACTCGGAACGGGTGTTTCAGCGTCTTAAGACGATGGGGGTTCCCTGCCGTTATGATATCCGCCCTCTGAAGGATGAATTTCTTCTTTTGAAGTCCCGTTCTTCGGGGGTGACTGAGTCCCTTCTACAGTTGCAGGATGTTCTGGGTTGCAGAGTTTCTGTGACTCCTCATCCGCGACTGAATAGTTGTCAGGGTACCATTTTCGCTTCCCGTCTGCTGTCGATCCCGGTTGGCGAGTTGCAGGAGGATCTTGCCTCCCAGGGGATCACGAAGGTCTTCCGCTTTTCGTCGCGCCGGGATGGTGCTCTTACTCCGTCTGCTCCTGACTTTTGACTCCCTTGTGCCTCCGGCCCAGGTGTTCTGGGGCATGGATGTTTCCTTTCCTTCGTGGTTTTATTCATCATAAATATTTTTCACACGTTACTTTCGTGTTGATGAACCCGTCTTGAAGGCCTTAGGGCATAAGGTGAAAAATAAAAATGAACTACTCTTGTACTTAAATTTTAATTGTTTATTGCGTTACAGGGAGAGAACCCTATTTACCAGCAAGCAACTTCTACCTTCAAGAACCCAATTTATGGTGGTGGAAAGTAAGCAAATAGCCACCTTGGATCGGGAGAGAGAGAGAGATGGCGAAGCACACGTTGTAGATAAGCTTTAACAATTCAAAATTAGGTTGTGGTCGAAGCATTTAAAATTCTTACGAGAGTCAAAGCGTAATTTAGGGATAAGCTTTCAAACAGTATCTTTACGCACGAAGCTTCCCAACGAAATATCGATTAGTGTTTTGACGTGGATTTTAGATTTTTAATAAATACTAATAATTACGGAAGTCTTCGACACTTTGTTTGAACGAAAGCGAACAAATATATCGATTGTTATTTTAGCAGTTTATTTTATATATACAGTGTATATATATACACAAGACAAATTAATGGCAAGCTGTTAATTATTTGTATTTTAGTTTACACCGTTTTATTTAAGTGTTTAACTCGGTGTGTGTGTGTGTATATATATATATATATATTTATATTTATATTTATATTTATATTTATATATATATCCCATTCAGTGAATTAGTTTTATGAATTAAGAACGTTATTGAAATATGTTACGCGTCTCAACCCCCCCCCCTCCAGTGATGGAAATGTAGTAGCAAAAAAATTTCAACCAAATGAGCTATAGATGTATGTGAAACTTTTTGATCGTAGTGAGTCGGAAGTATGGAGGAAAAACGTAATTTTTGACCGATTAAGAGTTAAGAAAATGTCCGTACGTTCTTCTTACTACATTTTGTGCCATAGTTTCCAAATAAATGCCTTGGTAAATGTGCCTCTGTGTAAATAGGTTATTTTTAATTTCTTAATATTAAGATTTAACCCCCCCCCCCCCCCCCCCCCCCCCCCCCCCCCCCCATAATGAAGTGTTAATTTTTTAGTACTAAAATCTGATGGTGCTTCACAAATCTTAATACCATTCATGCTTTAATTTCAATTGACTTTTTTCTTTTTTTTTACCTTTAAAAAAAGTTGTAGAATATTTTTATTTTTTAAATATTTTAACTTCTTTTTAAGATTATTTTTTTACAAAATCATTTTAACCCAAATTGTTACCTAAAAGATTTTTCCCCTATCAATTTTTGTTTATGATCTCAATTTGTTTTCAATCTAACTAAACTCCCATAGTTTTACTTCATTCTACGATCATTATTTTTATTTTTTTTAGGTGAAGTACTGTAGTATGTTACGGTTTTTAAAAGTTTGTTACTCGCAATATTAAAGGTTGGTTGTTTGTCAAGGAAAAATGCGTAGTTGATGTCAAACGTGCATTCTTCAGTGAATTAAAGAAAATGGCATCTAAAATAATTTAATTTTTACTCAAGTAAAAGAAATTTTAAAATTCGTGATTCTTCCCAATACGCGGTTGTCATTTCTTTTTAAGTTGGCTCCATGCTTTATGCACCGTTGCTGCCATTAGTCGCGGTGCCGTTATTTAGGTGGGGTCCAGTATAAGTATTCCCATAATTAGAGCGGTAAAAAATTTACCGAATAGTATCAAAAAGCTCTAAAAACGTCAGTATTTAGTGATACAGGATGTTCATAAAGTGGTGCGAGTACACGCATAATCATTCGCGTGACTTTATGAACATCCTGTATTTGTTTTTAAAAATGTATTATTTTCGGCCAAAAAATGTTTTGTAAAGGTGGAGTAGAATTTCTAATTAGTTTAGACTCGGAAATTTTATGTTTTGGTGATTTTTATTGTCCTGGAACTTTGTACAATTTTCGCAGGCAACTCTCGCTACCGTCCTGATTGTACTTCAGTACAATAATTGGACTCTGATCTTTTCTTAAATATATTTCTCTAGTTAACATCATCTAACGCTGTTTTATAACGGGTTTTAACTTCGAAGCTTTTAAAAATTTGATCTGATCTTCCTTTAGAAGTTTAGTATTGTTCAAATTGTTAATTTATACTAATGTCCACGTGTGGTTCACGACTGTTAATACTACTGTTACTCTTAATTTCTTGTCTTTTTTAGTTAGTTCAATAACATTATTAATTATTAACAGAAACACTTTAACAATTTATTTTATCTATATTGTGTACATAATTAAGATATTATTATTTAACTAATAACAACTGTCGTTTATTCGAGGCGATTTTAGTTCGGCTCACCTTTTATTTCTAGGTTACTGTAGAGTTTTGTATTTAAAGCGCACTAATGTTTGTTTATAAAAGATTTCTCCTCTTTTTATGTTGTAATATGATATACAACCATTCATACTGCCTTATATAGTTAGTTAATTTTAAATTTAGATTACGTAGAATAGGCCGACTTTCTGAATGTCTTATTAACAAAAAATTGTTTGTAAAATACTAAGATTTCTTCTTTGCAGCACTTAGTTAGTAAAATTAACATGTACAATTGTGCTTTTTATTTTCCTCCGAGTAAGACTCTGGTGAAAGTGATTTTCCACATCACAATTTCATACTGCCTAAGTTGTTTTAAAACTTCATACCAAGTACGTCTCTTGTAAATAGGTTCCGAGTGCAATACATGGAAATAAGAAAATGTGATACTGCCCTCGCTTTAACGAATTCTTCTTTCGGGGATTTTGGATGGTATAATCGGTAGGAGCGTTACTTTTGGAACCACGCGACTCGGGTTCGAGTCCCATTGGCTCCTAGTTTCCCACTTTATTGCCTCTTCGTTCTATGAATATCTACTGTAACCTGTTATTGTAACGTCTTTTATAACCAACTGGTGTATCTGATTTCAAAATGGCTGAATTTGTGAATGGACGTAGGCAAGAGTCGTCAATTTGATACAGCTGTTTAATGAAATTAAAAGAAATTGTGAATTAACCCATTAAGCATCAGTGAGTCATTTGTGGTCGCTGTCTTTGAAATGCTGTAAATTCGTTACTAACGGAAATGAGTAGAGAAAACATCCCACGGTCACTGGTAAGTCCTGTTATGCTTATGCAAGTTTTTGGATGGCTTAAAAATTAGCGAAGTTCTCAATTGCTGACAGATATGGGACTGCGTATATACAGGGTGTACATAAAGTCAGGATCTATTTTTGTGAAGCACTTGGAAATTATATGGAATTTTATCATCAAATGATAGTGGTAACATTTATTAAATAATTAAGAGTAGGATTCGACGTGACGCCCATCAGTGTCCCTGCACAGCTCAAATCGTTCCGCAGCATTTCTAAACACATTCTGGAGCATTTGCGGGGTTATGTTATCTGCAGCAGTTCGTATACATGTACGTAAGTTTTCAAGACTCGTAATCTTCGTCTGATAGACGTGCGATTTGATAAAGCCCCATGCAAAGAAATCTAAGGGGGGTTAAATCTGGTGATCTCGCTGGCCAAGGTCTGTTGCTTCCGCGTCCGATCCAGCGATTTGGAAAACGTCCATTTAGATAATTCTGAACAATTTTGGCATAGTGACAAGGAGCACCATCATGTTGATAGACGACGGGGATAGGATTGTTAGTACCGTCGTCTATCAACATGATGGTGTTCCTTGTCACTATGCCAAAAGTGTTCAGGATTATCTAAATGGACGTTTTCCAAATCGCTGGATCGGACGCGGAAGCAACAAAAGACCTTGGCCAGCGAGATCACCAGATTTAACCCCTTTAGATTTCTTTGCATGGGGCTTTATCAAATCGCATGTCTATCAGACGAAGATTACGAGTCTTAAAAACTTACGTATACGAACTGCTGCAGATAACATAACCCCGCAAATGCTCCAGAATGTGTTTAGAAATGCTGCGGAACGATTTGAGCTGTGCAGGGATACTGATGGGCGTCACGTCGAATCCTACTCTTAATTATTTAATAAATGTTACCACTTTATCATTTTATGATTGAATTCCATATAATTTCCAAGTGCTTCACAAAAATAGATCCTGACTTTATGTACACCCTGTATGTGTTTCATAGATTTGATTTATCCATACATTAAAAGCGACTGGATACCAGATCAATATGTTCAATTGGCGTTTCTATACCTTTTTAAGCCTAGCAACAGTACAGCGCCGAATTTAGACCAACCAATTTTGAATAGCTGGTACCCAGCACACACCTAGTAGCACGACGGAATTCGGCTCAGTGGTCGGTTGTAAGGCAGCGGAAACGGGAAGTGCGTGCACACTAGCGGGTAATTATATGATTGACGACATTGATTACACTGGTCAACACACATTTTATTGCCAATCATATTAGAGTGATTTTGGGGTAATTTTGTGGTGCTGATTCCGAATATGACATCGGTTTTGCTAGATTGGCTCTAATTTATGAGATAATTGGTACCCCATTGAAACACGTAAAAATGCAAAATTTAATGTTCAGGCGGAGCCTACTTACAAATCGCATTGAAATTGTCTCAAATCATACAAAAGTAAATACATAATGGCATTTTATTCGGTCTCGCCATCTAGAATGTTCCGGTAGTTTCCCATATGCACGCGTTATGGTTACGTTTCCTATTAATTGAGGGTATTCATTATCACAAGAACTAGAGCCAAATCGGAAAAACTACTTTCATTTTGGAATTCAGCAACCCCAAAATACCCTAAATTCGTACGAATTTCCTTGGCAACGAAAAAAAAATGTTTTTTTGTTGACCTGTGTTATTGTTATATATATGTGAGGACGTCAGCCTCACAGAACCCAGCCAGCCTCCGTTACGACGGTGTGGGATGCATGCCAGGGAATCTGGACGGACGCTGGCACTGCCAGCTCGAGGGCTGCAAGCTGTGGCCTACAAAACGATGGGTCAAGTGTGATGTGCCCGTATATTTCAAATGTTTCGCTGCCTACCACCATCGATCATAAAAGATGGATTTATGCAATATTTACTTTCAATTTGTATGGTGTATCAGCTGAAATGTATTTCATACGTAATAGTGAAATTTTAACCATTCGGTTGCTTTTTGTAAGCCACTTCTGAAATGAGAGAGCATAAATAACTATAAAGAGGCGGTGACTCCCGAATCCCGATCCACCCCTACTCAGACTAAACCCCTGAGTAGCAGGTCATTTTTGGTCGCATCTGTATCATGAATGGTTGAAGGTAATAAGATGATTTTTTCAGGATTTCTAAATTCTACTACACCTAGCTCACACACCAAAAAACAATGCAGTATATATACACGGGAAAAGGGTCTGGTACTTAATGGGTTAAGGAATTTAATACAGGTTATAATGTAACCTTATTCATCTGTTTAGAACTGGTTTCACTCATTTTGAGAGGAATTGTCTAATCTCGTATCAGAACAGTGAACTTATAATGAATTAATAAACTACAAATTGCATTTTCACCTAAATTTTAACTAGCGAAATTTTTTTTTTTTTTACCTCTACAATTTATCATGTTTTTTATACTTTTTGCCAGCTTTACTTCCGGTAATACAGTGTATTACATATATTTTGAACACTCATCACTATGATTTTGGTAAGCTATCTTGCCTACATTGATTAAAAATTAACGAACAAATAGGTTAAAGGATAATTAAAGAAAGCATTTTTATTTTAATTATAACTTAGCAACAAATCAAAAAGTGTTGTAGTTCTGCCAATTTCTTAAACAGACTCTAAATAGAAGTCATGAACTTATATGTCTAAATATTCTGATCTAACACATAGATTATCTATTTATTAGGAGTAAAAGGCTTATTAGAGGAATGAAGTGAAACATATTGATGCACATTTAAATGAAGCCAAATAATTGCCACATGATACCTCTTCCCACTTTAATGGAAGTGTTGCCATATGGTAAAAAAAATTTAATACGAGAGAATCCCAAATAATTGCGTTATTCTGTGATAATGAGGTGGCAGAGTTTTTCCTTCGGACAACTTTTCTATGAACAATTCGAATTGGAGGAGAGCATGAATGACACTTGTTGCTTCTCCTTCGGTGAAGAGGAGATCCATCCATGTGGCTGCCCTCGGATAGTTACTTCTTCTTGAGAGCTTTTTCAGCAGCCTTCGTGGTCTTTCCTGACTGCTCTTTTTTAGTCACCTCTTTAATCACGCCGACAGCAACCGTTTGCTTCATATCACGCACAGCGAACCGACCGAGAGGCGCATACTGCTGAAAAGTTTCCACGCACATTGGCTTGCTGGGAATCATTTTGACGATGCAAGAGTCGCCAGATTTGACAGATTTTGGTCCGGATTCAAGTTCTTTACCAGTCCTCCTGTCGATCTTGGTTACAAGCTCAGCGAATTTGCAGGCGATATGAGCAGTGTGGCAATCGAGCACTGGTGAATATCCGGCTTGGATTTGACCTGGGTGATTGAGCACAATCACCTGAGCAGTGAAATCTTGAGCTTCTCGGGCTGGGTCATTTTTCGAGTCTGAAGCAACGAAGCCTCTTTTCAGATCCTTGACGGAGACGTTCTTCACGTTAAAGCCAACGTTATCTCCTGGAACGGCTTCAGTAAGAGCTTCGTGATGCATTTCAACAGACTTCACTTCAGTGGTGAGACCGGTTGGAGCGAAGGTGACAACCATACCGGGTTTAAGTATACCAGTCTCAACTCGACCGACAGGCACAGTTCCAATACCACCAATTTTGTACACATCCTGAAAAACAAATAAGGTAGAAATTACCATATTATTAAATTTGTTATCACCATTCTCATGTAATGTTCTAAAGATTTACGTTTATACAATGTATTAAATGATATGTTCTAATGTACAGGGTGGCGCAAAAGTCGCGCACCATAGGAATTTTTAGTGTTGACTATAATACGAGTATATTATTATTTTTTTTTTTTTGGTAAGGGGATGGCTGTGAAGTTAACAATAGACGAGAGGGTGAGCTTGGTTTTAATGTATGGAATACCAGGTACTACAAATACACACTCCATACATTAAAACCAAGCTCACCCTCTCGTCTATTGTTAATTTCGCAGCCATCCCCTACCTAAAAGAAAAAAAAATATGATATATAGTCAACACTGAAAATTCCTATGGTGCGCGACATTTGCACCACCCTGTAGTTATGAACCTATGTTATCAGTATTTTATCCTATTTCTATATAACCAAGTGCAATTAATTTGTGAAATATCCGGATCTGGTTTTTTATGTCTACTGGAATATTTTATTGTAACATTAAGTTTTAAAAACTACCTGCAAGGGAAGTCTAAGAGGCTTGTCTGATGGACGAGCAGGGGGTTCAATATTGTCCAAAGCATCGAAGAGCGTTTCGTATTCATATCCACCACTCTTCCTTTCGATCTTCTGCTTCTTCCACCATCCCATGCTGTCGGATCTTTCCAACATATTATCTCCAAAGAATCCGGAGATAGGAATGAGAGGAACAATAGCTGGGTTGTAGCCAACTTTCTTGACGTAAGCACTGACTTCCTTGTGGATTTCCTTGAATCTGTCCTCGGAGAATTTAGGTTCAGTGGAGTCCATTTTGTTTACAGCAACGATAAGCTGTTTCACTCCAAGAGTGAAGCAGAGAAGAACGTGTTCACGAGTCTGACCGTTCTTGGAGATACCAGCTTCGAATTCTCCAGTACCAGCGGCAACGATAAGAACCGCACAGTCGGCTTGCGAGGTACCAGTGATCATGTTCTTGATGAAATCACGATGTCCGGGGGCGTCGATGATAGTGACGTAGAACCTGTTGGTTTCGAACTTCCAGAGAGCGATATCGATGGTGATACCACGTTCACGCTCAGCTTTCAATTTGTCAAGAACCCAAGCGTATTTGAAGGAACCTTTACCCATTTCAGCGGATTCCTTTTCGAATTTCTCGATGGTTCTCTTGTCGATGCCTCCACATTTGTAGATCAAATGGCCGGTGGTAGTAGACTTTCCAGAGTCGACGTGGCCTACCACCACGATGTTAATGTGGATCTTCTCTTTACCCATTGTGGCTTTTAGATTTTACCTGTGAATTAAAAAATATGTAATCAGATTAAAAGGCTAATTAAAGGCATCAAATTAACAATTAACTTTAAAAATGTAAAATTTATATAGGAGGTAGTGTTATGAATACGTTTTAAGTACAATAGCCACTCTTAAATAAGATGGTTAGGGAAAAAGCAATGAAGTAGGAAACTAGGACCAAGTAGGATTCGAACCCCCCCCTCCCAACCCCGTGGTTTCAAAGTTAGGGGTCCTACTGATTACGTCCTCCAGAACCCTCAAGATGGGTTTGTTCAAGCGAGGCCGATATTTACACGTTTTGGGAAATACTGAATAGTGTGATCGATTGGAGCGGTGATTCTAAAACCACGTGACGTAGGTTCGAGGCCCATTAACTCCTAGTTTTCCCATTTTATTGGCTTTTCCTTTTACATTAAAGATGCTTTTATTAGAGATCCAAGCCTGAAAAGGGTCAGTTTATAGTCTTCAACGCTTTTTGGTGTTCTTTTGTCTTCACTGGTCAATAATGACCTAAAATATTTTTAATCTGTCCAAATTACGTCTAATTTTTTTTCTTTAATAATTCTTAATTTTTTCCAGAATTACGAACAATGAAACTAATTTAAGAAACATATGACTTGCTACACATCCAACTGAATGGTGTGTGTGCGTGTGTGTGTGTGTGTGGCTATCCTACGGAACCGCAACAATCTTTCACCTCTCAACTACCAAGGTTTTTTGCATTTACATATTATCAAGGTGGGTAACTAAGTTACCCCATGGCTTTTTTGTTAGAACTCTATTTATATGCTATACAAACTCAATTCTGTTTCGAACATATCACGTATTACTTTAGCAAATCGTTATTTACTGTTTACAATGTATGCATTTTACAATAACATCCTCTACAGTCTACTCGATGAATTTGGCAAACAGGTTTCTTGCAGATAACACGCGTGAGTCTGGTTTTTCGATCTCATTGTCTAGGACAAATCATACATATATCGCACAAATATTTCTAATTTCAGAAATTAGCAAAGTAAATTCATTTATCTGCCTGTGTCTTGGAAAGACCACGTAACAAATATCTGAAAGGAAAATTATATACACAAAATATACGCGGAAATATACACAAAAAATGGATGTGTGGTAACTTCATTAACCTCCGCTGGTAGTTGAGAGGTTAAAATACACACGGAGTTTGATCGTTGCGACACAAACGTGCATATAGCGAAATTAGTACTGTCGCCGTAGTTTCAGACTTTTTTTTAATTAAAAATCATGAAATATCGTGAACAAAGGAGGATACAACGAAGGATAGGCTATGTTAGGTTAAGTGAAGTTAACTAGATTATTTAGATTGGGCTAAATGTCGACATTCACAATTGAAAATGTAAAAATATCGCAGTTTTGTAATGTAGCCAATGTGTGTGTGTGTGAGAGAGAGAGAGAGAGAGAGAGAGAGAATTTTCAATATGCAGGCAGTGAGTGATACATCGATACAGTGTCTGTCATCAATTACATAATTTCTTTACTGCTTTAAAATAATTAGTACCTTATATTCACAAGTTAACTTAGTATTTTATTGTAAATAAAATGGTGACATATTTTGTTGGTTAGTTTAACTAGTGGATGTATTTGGATCCAAAAAATAAGAATGAACTAACTTTCCATACGATAGACAAAAATTATAAATTAACAAAGATTAACATAAAAAGGCTTCAGAGACGAGGTGAGAGGGAAAGGAAGAAATATAAATGAAAATGAGGAAATATCATTTCTGGAATTAGCCCAAAAACATTTTTTACAAAATGGATTTTTAAAGTATTACAAACATGTTCTCTAATATTCACGTTATGTGAGAAATTGAAAATGCTTATTTACATATATACAAAGTAAATCTAACTCATTTCGTAAACAAGAGCGGAGAATATGAGGCCTCCATTGCGGAAAGAAGATGTTTGAATGGGAATTTTTGAAAGCTGATGTGGTTTCATTTGCGACATTGCCTTGGATATTTCTGCTCCCCATTTCAGCGACTTCAGATAAACGAAGGACGTAAAACGGAACAACCAACCAACCGATTGTAGTTCTATCTTCGGGCGTAAAAGAACATTATGAATTGTGATACACATATCTGAATTTACTTATGTAGTATATACGTTACATCTTATTTTAGTGATTCTAATGTTTTTAACATTTTAGAAATATGTGCGTACGAATTGTTCGTCTCGTAAATTCTGCGTTCTCTGTTCTCCAGTAGTTAGAAATGTGTTATTATGTGAGCATTTTTTAAGTCACTAGTAGCGACGTACGTTTACACTGTATGTAATACAAAATGTAATGATGGAATTTGTTTAACCTCCTTCGCAACATCTAAGGTAATGTGACGGAGGACGTACAGTTTTACGTCGGATCCGAATCACTGGTTGCTATATGACGACGGAGCTCATGTAATATGACGGCGAAACTTATAGTAATTAGATGACCATCACTAGTTACTCTAATCGAAGCAGTGGACATTTTATGGACAAATTTTCTTTAGACTATAAAATCAATTAAATTAATTTAGATTGTTGGACAAGTTTGGTTTAATTATTTTAATATAGATTTATCCATAAAATTTATCGATTTATCGTTAATGCACTATTCATTGCTGATGTTATCAGCCTATTGGAAGATAACAGCGTTGTGATAGGAATGTAATGATTCCTCTACTGAAAACCCTGATAATACCCAAATTAGAATACTGCTCGGTCCTAACTTCCCCATATAAAAAAGAAGACATTAGACAGCTGGAGGGGATCCAAAGAAGCTTCACAGCCAAGATCAATGGGTGCAAAGAACTAAATTACTGGGAAAGGTTACGAGAACTAGACCTATATTCACTGGAAAGGAGAAGAGAGAGATACACCATTATTTACACTTGGAAAATAATGGAGAAACTAGTCCCTAATCTTACTCTGAATCCCATAACTCCCCAAACAACGATGGAAAGTAGAAACGGTAGACTGTGTCGTATTCCCAAATTGAAGGCGAGACAGGGCACATCCTTAACCCTGAAAGAAAATAGTTTTGTAGTGAGAGGACCAAAACTGTTTAATCAGTTGCCCAAAGACCTAAGAAACACGAAGGGAGTTGCAGTGGAAATCTTCAAAAGAAGACTAGACGCCTGGCTCAGAACAATCCCCGATGAGCCGGGCGTACCTGGCTATGTGAGGTGGAGAGCGCAAGAATCCAACTCACTACTTTCACCAGGCCAACTCGAGAGGAGGGGCGACAAGCTTGACCTTCGCGAAATGAGAAATCATCACGCGGAACCTTTGTAAGGTTGTAAGGTTATATACAAAGGTGGGCAGGACCGAGTTCCAAAAGGACCGAACTCCAGGAACTCGGTCCTTTTTAAGGACCGTGAGCGGAAAAGTTGGTCCTTTCTCAGTGAGGACCGAAATGAGGAGCGACGGTCCATTTTTAAGCAATTCCGGACGGTCCGGTCCGGACGGTCTTTTTTAGTGTGTTTAATGATTATTTGAAGTTCTAAAGAAGATGGATCGTTTCCTCCAGAAGACTCAGAAAGAGACTGAGACTGAACTGAAACTTGTTTCAACACCTGGAGGAGACGAAGAATCTACTGATGTTAGTGCTTCAACTTCAAGTCAAGCAACTGGAGCTCCTAGCGGAAGAACTGAACCCGGCAATCCCTGGCCGTACCTGGACAAATACTTTGAATACCTGGGCCCCAAGGGTGAGCAGAACCTGGAGTACAAGTGCTTGCTGTGCCTGCCGAACAAGAACATCCTCTCGAAGGACGTCCTCAAGCCGAAAAGGTCAGGGCTCAGTGACAGCCATTTTGAAATGCTAGTCTTCTTGAAGGGAAACTCAAGCATTTAACTTAATAACTTTTTTTCATCATTTATGTATTGTATTAATTATAATTTACGTTAATAAAATTAAAGATTTCCGGTGTCTTTAATTTCATTTTTCATTTTAATCAAATTTTTCATTTATATTATATATAAGGACCGAGGACCGAGTCGTTCCTTGGTCCTATCTTCAGAAAGGACCGTGACCGGGACCGTCAGTCCAGTTTGAGGCAAGGACCGGGACCGGGACCGTCGGTCCTTTTTGAGGCCCGGGTGCCCACCTTTGTGTGTATATATGTATATATGTGTATATATATATATATAGAGAGAGAGAGAGAGAGAGATGCTTAAAGTTAGAATCCTAATCGCTTCTACGAATCCCTCAAACTTTATACCTATGATAAGCTTCGAATCACAATGAAGCCTACCTCTGCTGCAGTAGCACGTTATCAAATGCCTTTATGGGGGATTAACTGTTGTCTATATATGACAGAACTTTGCTACACTTCGAATATTTGTACTCAGAATGTCACGTAAAAAAAAAACTGCATCAGCTGTCACATGATTAGAACGAAAGCTATGATGTAATGATTAAGTACTGTACATATATTTATTGGAATTAGAGGTGGAGTTTTTCGCCTAAGTACGGGGAGCAATCAGAAAGGTTTGTCTTCTGCAGGAGCTTCTGACCGAAACTATTGTATTCGTTTATGAATGTTTAGTTGGTTATGTATTACCTTGTATTTTATAGAGAACGTAGTTTGAAGCGAAAAAGGTCTATGAGTGAAGGAAATGTGGTTGTTGTTGTTGTTGGTTAGCCAATCAGCCCACCCTGATCGAGCAAGCCGGCGGCACGCAGGTAACCAATCGCCCTCTCCGGAGTGGACCAGAGGTTCAGCGCACTAGTGATGTTGTGTTGTGTTCTGTGTTGTGCTAGAGCTGTACAGTGTTCTGTGTTGTGCTAGAGCTGTACAGTCTGTCATAATGTGTTCAATTGTTTGTGGTGTGTCCTGGCACAGGTGGCAGGTGTCGTCTGTGGAGTTGTCTTACCTTATGAACCTTATGTTGTTTCGTGTGTTGGTCTCTCTTCACACGGAGGTCAAGCTGGTGGCCCCGCCTCTAGGTCTGGCCTGGTGGAGGAGCGAGTTACTTTCTTGCGCTCTCCACCGTACATAGCCAGGCACGCCCGGCTCATCTGGTACTGTCCTGAGCCAGGCATCCAGTCTTTTCTTGAAGACTTCAACTTTGACCCCCGTTACGTTTCTGAGGTCCTTAGGAAGCTGGTTGAAAAGTCTTGGCCCCCTGACAACCAAGCTATTTTCCTTCAGGGTTGAGGAGGTCCCTTGTCGTGCTTTTAATTTGGGAACACTACACATTCTGCCTTTCCTATTTTCCAGTGCTGTTTGAATGGTAATTGGGTTTAGTTTTAGGTTTGGTACCAGTTTTTCGATCATTTTCCATATGTAGATTATGATGTACCTCTCTCTTCTTCTTTCCAGTGAGTACAGATTTAGTTTACGTAGTCTTTCCCAGTAGTTGAGTTCTTTGCAGCCATCAATCTTGGCTGTGAAATGCCTTTGCGTTTCTTCTAGTTTATTAGTTTCTTCCATTTTATATGGGGACGTCAAAACTGAGCAGTATTCAAGTTTTGGTATAATCAGTGTTTTTAGCAGGGGAATCATTACTGTCCTGTCCCTTCTCTTGAACGTTCTTAGAACCTGTCCGGCGACTCTTTTTGCTTTATTTATCGCTATCTGATTTTGTGTTTCGAATTTCGCATCATCTGTCATTATTATCCCGAGATCAATCGCTTTTATGCTTCTCTGAATTTCCTGTCTATCTGGAGCATAATATGCAGTCTGTTTAAGTTCTTCTTTTCTACCATATCTCAAGAGTTGAAATTTCTCGGCGTTGAATGACATGTTGTTGTCTTCTGACCATTTGTATATGTTGTTCGTGTCCCTCTGCAAGGCCTCCACGTCATGTACATCGCTGATTTTTCTGCTGATCTTTGTATCGTCTGCAAAGGATGTTACTATACTATTGCTGTTTACTCCGCTGTCTATGTCTGTTAGCATGATAATGAACAGGAGTGGGGCCAGTACTGTCCCTTGTGGTACTGAGCTGCGTACTTCCGATTCTGATGATGATATACCTTGAATTTTGACGACCTGCAGACGATCACTAAGGAAGTTGTAGATCCATTTTCCCACTTTGCCTGTTATTCCCATGTCTTTAATTTTATGTCCTATTATACCATGGTCACATTTATCGAAAGCTTTAGCAAAATCTGTGTATATAACATCGTAGTTGTCATTGCCTTCCAATGCATCTAGGATATTGTTGTAGTGCTCTATTAGTTGTGATAGGCATGATCTACCTGATCGGAATCCATGCTGATTTTCGTTGAATCTTTCTCGTGTCTCCAGGAAATCATAAATTTTCTCTCTAACTATTCTTTCAAATACTTTGGTGAGGTGGGACGTCAATGACACTGGTCTATAGTTCTTTGCTTGAGATCTGTCCCCTCCTTTATATATAGGGACAATGTTTGCTCTTTTCAAGATGCTCGGTATTTCCCCAGTGTCTAGGGATCTTCTCCATATCCAGTATAAAGGTGTAGCTATTTCATTTTTACAGTTTTTAATCAATAATGCGTTCCAATTGTCCGGACCTGCAGCTGAATGTAGTTTCATTTGTTCTATAGCTCTCGCTACATCTTCTGGTGTAAACTCAAAGTCTGTTATATACTCTCCTTGCAATTCCTCTTCAAAGAATGCATTTATGTCAGGTATCGCTTTGTCACTTTTTGGGTACTGAAAACTGATTCATATTGAGCTCTCAATGTATCAGATATTTCTTTTGGAGCGTCGGTTAGTTCATTATTTCCTGTCCTTAAGGGCCCAATAGCGCGCGTTTTTGTTTCCCTTTTTGCATAGCTATAGAAGTATTTTGGATTTTCCTTTATTGCTTCTACCGCCTTTTCCTCTTCCCTCTCTGTATGGTCCTTAATCAGGGCTTGTATTTCCCTATCGATACCCTCCAGTTTTTATTATTTTCCTGCCATTATCTCCGCAGTTTCCTAACTTCGCCTCCACTCTCTTTCTTTTGCGGAATAGTCTTCTCTTTTGCCTTTCTAGCCAGCTCCTCTTTCCTTTTGGCTGTGATTTCGGAGCATATTTTTCTAAAATTCTCAGCGTTTTTTCCTCCAAAGTTGTTAGCATTTCTTCCGTTGTTTTATTCTCGAAAATTGTTGTCTTCTAATGCTGCCATCATATTTGTTGATATCTCGATTAAGTTGTGGTCTGAGATAATGGTTGGGGTTATTTTTATATCAGCAATCAAGTTCGTGTTATTCGTGAATACCAGATCCAGGCAGTTATTTTTTCTGGTATTTTCTGTTATCTCCTGTGTCAGCATAAACTCGTTTGTGAGAGCGATCAACATTTTTGCTTGTTCCTGATCTTCTCTTGTGCCCCCCTTGTCCTGGTGAATATATATATTCCTAGTCTAGTCTGTGTTTATATGTCTCTAAGTTGGGGTGATGTCCACATCGGAATCGTGCTAAGTTAACTTGATCCGATCTGCTCAGGCTGGTCTCTGACCTGTCAATGGGTGGCGGCTTCGCACCTACGACAGCATTCGGACCGAGTCGTGTCAGTGCTTTGTGGGTTAGGTACGTGTGTGTGTTTTCCGTACTGTGTGATGTCTGTGGGGCGTGGTATGGAATGGAGTATTTGGTTATAATGTCTCTCTGGTGTTACCTTAATGGTGCGAGGTGTTGGTGCATGATTGTACATGTAGTGGCAAGGGTGTTGTGGGTTAGTTGTCGCTGCTGCCATGAATTGTGTTCCCCTCATGTCTAAATATTCCCCAACTTTCAGTATTTTTGTTTCTGTGTGCAGGTGTTCTATTGGTGTTGTTTGAGTACATCCTGGAATGATACGAAGTGCGTTGTTTTGCATTGTCTGTAAGGTGTTTATGCTTGTATATGAGTGATGTTGTTTCCTGCTGGTGTCCAAAGTTTGTGCCTGTTAGTACCCTAAGCGTGTTAAGTATTGACGTACATTTGTTTTTAAATGTCCTGAATGTGGTTTGCAAAAGATAATGATGTGTTGTATGTGACCCGAAGTATTTTGGTCCTGTGAGTGTGTGGAATGTTGGTGGTGTTTAGTGTAATCTGTGGAGTTATCTGGTGTTCTTTTGTGTTGCTTGTTAGCAAAGTGATGGTTGATTTTGTGGGCGCTACTTTGAATCTATTGTGTGCGAGCCAGTCTTGTATACTGTTTATGTATGTTTGTAGGTTATTTATAGCGGTGTCGATGTTGTTGTGGGTGGATGTTAGAGTGATGTCATCTACATATGATGATAAGATAAGCTTGTTATCTATGGGTGTTAGAATGTCATGCATGTATAAATTGAAGAGTGTTAGTGAGAGAACAAAGCCTTGAGGGACCCCGTTCGGAAAAAGCTTGTTTTTGGATGACTTGCCATTAAATGTGACATGTGAGTATCTTCCTGAAAGATAGTTGCTCAGCCACCGTTTGGTGTTATTGTGCATGTTTGTGTTGAGTATTTTGTTTGTGAGAGGGAAGCGTGGGATAGCATCAAATGCTTTACTAATGTCTATTGTTGCTAATAATGTACGTTGAGCTGGTCGTCTGGAGTTGATGCCATTCATGATGTGCTGCGTGAGGTTAGTGAGTAATGTCGTGGTTGAGTGGAGCGGTCTGAATCCATGTTGAGTAGGCGATAGTGGTATGTGTGGGTTAATGATTTGTAAGATTAGTCTTTCTGTTACTTTGGAGGGTCTGCATAGTAAAGTAATGGGTCTATGGAAAGCTGGTTCTGTTGGAATTTTGTTTGGTTTGAGTAGTGTAATAATTTTACCGTTTCCATATGTCAGGAATAATACAGTGTTGGTATGAATATGTGCTGATGTTTGTGAGAGCTAGTATTCCCTGTGGGCCCAAGTGTTTAAGGTGTATGTTAGATATGTTGTCTGGTCCAGCAGCCTTCGAATTCTTAATGTTTTTGATGATCTTGGTGGTCTAGTCTGTATTGAAGGGTATAATGGTCGTGTCGAGTCTAGGTTTTCTTGCGTCTGGCTGTTTGTCTGTCTGCGTGTTTCTGGTTGTTGTCTCTGTTTAAGTGACTTATCTTTGCGTAGTGATTAACTAGAATGTTAGCTTGTTGTGTATATGTTGGGATATTATTTTGGCTGCGACAGATAGCCACGTGTGAGGTGTGAATGCCGCTATTAGAGTGGGTAATGCTGTTTATAGTCTTGTATAGCCTGGCTCTATCTGTGGAGTGGTTTAGTGTTGTTATGAATTCCCTAAATGTTCGTGTTTTATTTTTCTTTAAGTTTGTTGTTTATTTCTGTGTTGAGCTGTTGTATCTGCTGTTTTATGGCTTCTGCGTGTGGTGTTTGTGTGTTATGTTTGAGGTTGTTACGTTGCCTTATGAGGTGGGCTATTTCTCTAGTGTAATTTGGGTTGTATTTCCTAATGTTGCCCTCGGGTATGTATTTGTTTGCATTATTGATGATCTGATTAAATGTGGTTGCTAGTCTTCGTGCATTAGAAATATTCATTTTTTTTTTTTAAATCTGAGAAAGTTCTAAGCTTTAGTGAATGTTTATTATTACTGGCAAGAACGGCAATTGAAATGATGAGTTGTAAATCTATTTCATCAAAAGAGCAATTTCGATCGTTGGATATTTTAATCGAAGCCTACCTACAGTACATCTAATTGATCTACGCTCGCATTATAGCATGTAAATAATTTCATACAAAATATTTTGAACGGAAAATTTTAAGCCAATGAGATCTTAACATTTACTTTAAGTTCACGAGCCATTTACATTTTGAGTGCAGCTTCACAAATTTGGTCTCATTGGTTTTGAATGGGAAATTCAAAATTCGGATGGCCGTGGTATTTTTATAAATTTATGGAGTACCTACAGTATATAATTTTGGATCACCTGAAGATCAGGGGCCCCAACCTTCTTTAGTTAGCCTTATAAGGCCAACTAACGAATATATCACGACTTAACCTAACCAATCGTTAGGTTAACTGTACGTCCTTGACGATTGGTTAGGTTAAGTCGTGATATTTTCGTTAGTTAGCCTTATAAGCCTAACTAACGAAGGCTGGGGGTCCTGATCTTCAGGTGATCCATAATTTTTTCTTACGATTGTGATGTTATAAATAAATCTTCATTTAACTTGAATTCAATTTTGTTTTAGTAATTTACTTAAGCCAGAAATAATTCAAGGACTTTTACATGAAAGACCGTCTTTACTGAAAGTGGACAACGTTGACTGGATTTGTTTTCAAACATAACTCTATCATATTAATGCTTTAAATTAACTGAGGTGTCTTTTGTGCAGCTAAAATCAGCGGGTAAAAGATGATGCAGTTTAAAAATGCAGTGATAATTTATCAGCCGGTATACTAAATTCTGCCAAAATAGTTCAAAATAATTTTTTTCTGATGTATGAAACGAAATGGTTGGTAATTTGAACTTTCTGGAGAGCAGAGACTGTTTCGCAGTCGCTGTTGGACCAAGTTGCGAAAGAGTTGAAGGTTCTTATGAATGCGTTTTAAATAAAACATTGATAGACATATACGGCTAATGTTTGTTAGTCATTTGTAGAATCATCTGAGAACATTTGGCGTGACTCATCATCAAAAAAGTATGACACCCTATGCACACCTACGAGACTGCATATAATAGTTTCTGGAAAAAGTTTGTCTAAAAATAAAATATCCGAAAAGCATAAAAAATTACTAACTGGTAAGGCTTTTTTTTTTAGTTGTATTACTGTTATCAAAAGGAATAAAATATTTAAACAAATTAGTATTTTTTCAGTGCTTTTGAGAAAGTTTAGCTTTCTTGGCGAACTTTTTTCCAAAACTGTACAGGAAAGACTTTGTAAGACAGACAGCGTCTAGTTACCATGAAAACCAATATATACGTTGTGAAGGAAACCATTTTGAAGAGTACTTTAAGAAACAGTGTGACAATTATTATTTTTAAGTTAATTAAACTCAAATAACTGGTTATAATAATTAACATAAATTATTTCTTGAAACAGGCTTCGAAATAAAATTTTATTTCAAAGAAAGTCTATACATATACTGGTTTACATGGTAACTGGACGTCAGTGTTTGTGTGTGTGTGTGAACCGAATCTTGAAACTGCTGTCTCTCTTTTATGCGCTTATGGAGGGCAGGACTCATGAAATTTTATATATATATATATATTATATAATATATATATAATATATAATATATATATATATATATATATATATATATATATATATATATATATATATATAGATATATATATATATATATATATATATATGTATATATATATATATTATATATAATATATATATATATATATATATATATATATATATATATATATCTATATAATATATATATATATATATATATTATATATATATATATATATAATATATATATATATATATATATATATATGCGCGTTATTAATCGCATAGAAAATAATATTTGAAGATTGTCATCACAATTTCAAATTTATTTTCTCATTTGAGTTAACATTTTAAATAATGCTATAAAATTTACTAATCTTTGTCTAAGTTTATGTATAAGTCAGTCGTGCAATAGTATTGGACCTAAACAAATTTTGGAAATTACACAGGCCTGCGATGGTTTGTTGTCGGAAATAGTTTATCGCTTATATAGTAAATTTTGCACGCTGATTCCGAAAATAATATTAATTTTTCGCTATCACGTACAGATTTTTCACAAAATGTCCTATTTCGTATTACATAAATATGTAAGTAATTTTCATTAAAATTAATTCAATTAAATTTTGATTAAAAACTACTGCTTATAAATGCTTATAAATGCTTATAAATGCTTATAAGTGCTTGGTTTCACCAAGACATCAAAGAAATGGAGAAGAGATATCAGGGAAGGTGGGACATCAGCATGATGGCTGATTACTGCTGGATGTTGAAGCGAGATACTCCAGAATTATTACATAAAAGAAAAGGAACAGCGTTTACATTGGAGACTGAAAGGCACAAGAAAACTCAGGACAAATAAAGATGAATATGTAATTGACGTTAACAGTCCTCTTTCTTTTTAAAGTTGTTTTCATTTATAATTAGTATAACAAAGCGAAATAGGTACGTAATGTAAATTGAAATAAATAATATTTATTTATGATGTTTTTCCCTTCCAGTTTGCAAAAAAATCCTTACGTGATAGAAACAAAATTGACACCTTATTCGAGATCAGCGTAGTTGAATTATATAAAATCAGTTATTAGTAATAAAACAAGGGCTACGTCGTAATACGTTGTAACCAATGTCATAACACCGCTTCCCGTTGATCAGCGAAGTTAAGTGACATTGGGTCGGATACTGTAGTAGTTGGATGGGAGACTGCCCGCTGCGTCCAGACTACGTAGCGACCCGTGGTTCAGATTCCACGTACAGCTGTAGGTCCCCTCCGTCGTATAACCTTAGATGTTGCGAAGGAAATTAAACAAAACCAATAGATTAGTAAGAAAACAACTCTAACAAAGTTCTCATTCCAGGCCTGTGTTATAGGAACGTAACTCGCCCGTCTCATATTTCCGCAAAATTATTAACTCTTTTAAAAGTATTTTTGCCTGTCCTTATTAATTAAAAAAATATAGATTTTAACAGTAATAAACAAATGAATATCTATTTTCTTTCAGGAATAGCAGCGTAACCCGAATGTAGCTCATTATTTGTGTAACTTTTTAACAAAAATTGGAAATCAACGAAATTTAATATAAGGAAACAAGAACTTGCGTTGCATCTTGCTCCTGATGAATCATGGCACCCGAACCTATAAAACCAGAGTATCTGCAATGCAAACTTAACGACACAAGCGTAGAAATCAGAAGTGACTATGGACAAGACTGTTCATCAGATTATGACAACTCAAGACATGACAACTTGCTTCCAGTGGTGATGAACCACGTAAAGAAGGCTAACTTTCTATTGTCTATACACTTAGCAATGATGCTGAGAGCTGCTCGTACTCTAATTGCTAATTGGTGTATCGGTAAAGAGCGAGCGCGTAGCCAGGATTTTTATTGGGGGTCAACAATATGTATGATTGATTGAGTGTGATTAAAAAAGAGAAGTTTTGAAGGATCGTTTTACAAACCACTTTTTTTTAACGTGCGTTAGACTCGCCTTCCTCCATCCAACCGAACGACCATTATTTCAAATTATCATATGAACAATTAAATACTGTTATCTTGGTTTCGGAGGGGGGGGGGGTGCCATGGCCCCAGTGTCCCTCCACTGGCTACGCCCCTGGTAAAGAGGTGCTTTGAAAAAACGGTGACACCTTTACTTTATATATATTTTTTTTTTTTTAAAGTTAGTTACTACATTTTTACTATAGAATAAATTTTTACTTTGGTTTTTTTAATTAAACTACCAAGGTTAATGTGAAATTGCTATATGAGTGAGTATCTATGACCGAACTCGTATCGAGGAAGAATCGATTTGTGATTCTCGTTCATAAGAGTTTAAAGCTGAATTTCTGTTCCGGTTGGAGGCCATTACAAAACTACCAAGTGACGTAAGCCTTTTAGAAATCTCGTTTTCATGAATATCGTATTAAATTGTGGAAATTATCGCGTGTCTACGTTTGCCAATTTTAAAATATGTTGGGTTATTCCGACATTTAGGATAAGAAACGAATTAAACTATAGTTTGTTTAGATTAAAAGGCTAATTAATAACTGTTCAGTAAAATAATTGTCTGCATTATCAGTACACTAAAAAATAAAGGTGGTGGGGATGAAATTTTGGTAAAAAAAAAATGGAGTATTTCAAACTGATATGATTAAACTTGAAAATAAAATTTTATGAGAATCTTATCATCAAATAATTTCTACTTATAAAGATTTACCGCTGTTATTTAGCTTTCACTGAGACATTAACAATAATCAACAACTAACAAATGAAATCCTTTAACAACAGCTACGAATGAATTTGAGAAAATAGCTTATTTATATTAAAAAACATGGTGTATGAGATCTTGTAATCTTGCATCACCTTTGGAGTCAATACGTGTCTGAAAACCACGCCCAATAATTATTTTGAAGGAATAACACAATTTCTACTGGAAATTCAATTTTTTTTATACATGAAATATTTTATAAATAACTATTTTATATAATTGCTTTCCTTAATAATGACGTAGCTTTAAAATCTAGTGTTTATGGCTTGTACATAAATTACAAAATTTAATTATATATATATATATATATATATATATATATAATATACACACAAAGGTTATTAACACAGAATGTCAAATTCTGTAAATCTGTACCCTTCTCTTAGCTATCTCTTGTCTGTGTAACTAAAATTGGCTCAGTGGCGTGGGGGGCTATAATCTAATTTTGGAAAAGTGCCAACTACAGAGGCATTACCCCTAGCCTAGACTAGTCTAATTCGATACCACGTGTTACATTAAATAGTAACATATTTGTAAGAAAAAAGGTTAAATTCTATTACAAATGGTATCCTTTAATATCGATAAAAATTAAAATTTTATAAAGAGTTTAGATCGCGCTAATTAAACGATAGGTAATGCTTAATTCTTTTTTTCTTAAATACATTTTTGATTAATAGTTATCCGGGCCGGCAATCCCTTCCACCCGACGGGAACCAAGAAATCAATGAAGAGAGTGAACGAGACTGCACTCGCGCAATCGGCTAGAACCAAATTTTCTTTAAAAATATATTTACGCCATTAAAATTCATACCGTCCTCCATGATGAAAAATTATTTTATATAATTCAATAGTTTAAGAAAAGAGAATTATAAAAATTTTAAATTAATCGTATTTGAATTTTTTTTTTTTTTTTTTTTTTTTTTTTGTGTGTTATTGGGGACGGGGTGAATTTTCGATGTCGGCATATGTCATGACAAATGCGTCCCAACGCAGACATGGAGTATTGCGCGACCTAAGAAATAGAGCCAAAGACGTATAAAAGAACCTTAGGACTAACTCTCACCGTGTAACACAATTCGTATGTTATCAATAAAAGCACGAAAGTTAAGCACAATTTGAAGAAAACACTTCCTTAGTCACCAGTGAAACACCCGTCCGTACCTGCTCGACGACTTTGCAAGAAGAGATGGCAAATGAGACACCGACAGTCGATTTTGGCCCCTTCAGGCAGTGCGCATGCCTAAATCACTACGGGAGGCACTGGTGTAAGGAGGCTTTTTCAAATCTAAAAGTATTTTAGAGAGAAATTACTAACAACTGACTTACCAGCGTTTATATTTTAAAAAGTGGATCTCCAGTCCTCAGTTTGCAATAAATGTATTTGCTGCCAAATCACGGATTTATATAGTGCCACCGCTGTTAAACATTGCGCAATCACATGTAGGTGGAGAGAATATGCTTTGTCTCTACACTGTGGTGCAACATCAACTTCAGTTTTGGGTCATGTGATGAAATGTTTAGTATTGGCTCCTCCTCTAAAAACAATACTGAATTTGTATAAAATGATTAATTAATTATGACAATAATATGAAATTTTAATGACCCACGTCTCACTTATATTCATATAAATATATATGGGGATGATATTTTCAAGTATCGCTTGTATTATATTCTGGCATATTAATGCAACCCTTAAAAAGCCTAAAAAACGTACAAATAAATCCCATAAAATAAAACCCACAGTGAGAATTTTTGTTTTTTAAAGTGTTTTAACTTCATGCTCACTTCCACTGAAGAGAGTTCAGACACTCGCGGACCACAACGTTTGTCTTTTGGTTAATATGGCGTGCTTTGTCTTATAACAAAATTTAAAAGATACGTAAAATTAATCATTAAAATCATATCCAATTAACTTTCATTTATTTACTTGTACAATCTATTTATTCGTTATTTTTAAACATCGTCCAGCAAATTGATATATTACTAAAATAGCAATTATAACTCCAGCTATAATAACGATTGTAAATATAACAACTGAATATTCATTTTGCAATGTCATGCTGTACAAATTTCTTATCTACTTCGTCGTCAATGGTAGTTTATAAAATCTACGGGAGATAATACAATTATTTAACTGTAATGCATACAAAGGGGAATGAATGAAGAAAAATGAAAAATTTTGTTGGCAGAAAATTAATTACGATAACAAAGATAATAACAACTATTAAAAATAAAAGTAAGGAATAAAATTAAAAATTAACAATATCACTATTTAGTGGAGCTACAAACAAACATGTGTGTACCAAGAGGCCATAATTTAGAAGACGTTTGGCAGGGCCGCAGGAGTGATGAATAGATTTTAGATTATAGATAATTGGATTGGCTGAGTTTTAAATTCTTTGCATCAGAGTTTACTGAGTACATCTTGTTACCTCCGGAAAAATCCAGATATTGCTTTAGAAAACACTTGCGAAGTTGAACATCTTGATATATATATATATATACACACGAGTATTTTTCAGTCAGGAGAATCAAACAACACAGCGCTCAAGCCAGACGAATGCAGCCCATTGCGCCAGCTCCTGGAATATTATTAACCAGAACTATGGAGTTTAACATCGATTCAGTGTCTTCATTTAGGTTTTAAAGGAAATGGTGTACGCACTGAGCTACAAACCCTAATTAACTAAATACATATGCTATGCATCTTTACACCCGGGGCATTTTTAAGGTTTTGAATTGGTCGGGGCAAGTTATGCCACAAGGGGCCTTGGGCCCGTTTACCAGTTTTCCTTAGTAGAAGTTCTCAAAAAATTCTTTAATGTTTTCATTAATCACTACATATTTAAGTAAAGTTTTATCAACCAAAGTAAAAAAAAATTACAAACAGCACTGTTTTTTGTAAACTTTGTTCAGGATACAAATATATAGAGCGGAAGAATTATAGCAACCAACTTACATTATAGCAACCAACTCACTCCTGTACACTAAATTAGGCCTACTTTTTCCATCTTAAACTTTTAATGTATGGAAAATATGCAACAGTAAATATCTAGGTTCAGATGACACGTATTACAATAGTTAGAACCAATGACTTACATCCTCACAAGAAGGTAAATGACTAAACGTAGTCTAATGGTAAATTTTGTGAAATAAAATGTGCTCACAAAATGGTTAACATGTCTGTTCAAACTACATTCAAGAGTAAAGAACCATGGAGTAATGATCAGTGATCTAGAACGTGCTTCTGCGCCTAGTCTTACGAGTTAAAAAAAAAAAGTGTCTGCAAAAGTAAACAAAAAGGGCCCGAGGTAAGGGGGGGGCCGTCGGGGCCGTGCCCCGCTTGCCTCTATGTTAAAAACGCCCCTGCTTTACACTCATTTAGGTATCTCCCCCTGTTCCACCAGGTACTTTACAATTACAGATATATGTGCTGAAGAAGAATGTAACAAATTTTGCACCTTCAAAATCGACAACCTTATAGGATTATCGGGTAATCGGTCCATTTGACCTCAAGACAACATAATCAAACCTAATGCCACTTCCAAATCAATACGACTACCCGTACATTTTATTCTGAAATTGTGTTTACAGGACAATTCATTTCATTAATCCACAGTCAGCACTGAGCAGCCACTGAGAATTTAGGTTGCTATGGAAACAGAATCATTGACAATTTCACTCATGTATACATTATCTCAGAACTCGTTTCTCATTCTTTACAGAATGGGCAAGATTCTTCAAGTGAAAACACTCAAATCAATTATACACGTAACGAAAGATACAGAGGAGTCACTATTGGGAATAAGTATCACCCTAACCTCGTGGATACAGTGTAACGCTATATGAGAGGGCACCTTTAGGAATAGTTTAATTAACAATTAAAATAAGCGGTTAATTCATAGTTTTGATAAAAATCTTACATTTACGTATCCATTAATTTCAAGTTTAGTAATTTTTAAAGTCTTACAGTATATATATATATATATATATATATATATATATATATATATGGAGTTGTACATAACCTTTTGCTGGGAAGTGCAAACTTTACTGGATTGCTAAAGTAGATGTTTTATACATATTTTAATCAATAATTTCATTGTGATTTTCAGATCAATAACCGAAGGTAACGATGGCTGGTGTCGTTGGAGATTGTGAAGAACAACGTGTGGTAGGCTCAATTCGAGCAAATGCCTATCGAGAAGCGATGGAAGCGGGTGCAACTTCTTTCACCAGTGGAAAGTGCATCGCTCAAAAAATTCATTGTAGTGAAAGATCGGTGACTGGCAACTGGAAGAAGGGATACGACTCGTGATTTACAAAATTTGGCAAAGGCAAATCCGAAAAACTGTCGCAGGAGAGCAAAGATACAAAGACAGTGTGACTGAAAGCAGTGGCAAAAGGCGACGAAGCTACACTCAAGTTGCCAAAATCATTTTGGAGACTGTTGACCAGTCAACGGTTCAACGAATCGCACGAGGCAAGGATGGAAGCCTTTCCATGTGATCCCAGAGCCAATGATATCCTCAACAAGCATTGAGAATCGACTTTAGTTTTGCGATTATCCGCGTCTGTGGAATGAAGATGATTTAATGCACTTGGTATCAAGTGAGGAATTCTTTTTTGGACTGTCCGTTGACCAAATTATCAAAATGACAGAGTGTATTCACTTTCCTCAGTGAGTGAGTGAGTGATTCTTGTTCTTTTTTACGCTGATTACGAAAATGAGAACAGATTTTTTTCTATGACCCACAATTTTTGAGAGATTTGCAATTTGACAACCTTTGAGATCTAGATAACATTCTTCAGTTTGCATCATAATACGAGATCTATTGTTAGTCATTTATTTTATATAAAACCTTTATATTATGCATATTATTATTTATATTTACGTGATTATATATAATATGCATATATTTATTTAAGTATACTGTATATATATATATATATATATATCATAGCATATATTTATATATATATATATATATATATACACAGGGTGTTTCAGGTCGACCCACGAAATATGGAAAAGAAACACTTCATATTAGTTACGGAATTACTATGACAAACTTCAAATACCAAATACAAACTACAAATTTTGGAATTTGTAGTTGGTATTTGGTATTTGGTATTTGAAGTTTGTTATAGTAATTCCTTAATTAGTATGAAGTGTTTCTTTTCCATATTTCTAGGGTCGACCTGAAACACCCTGTGTGTGTGTGTATATATATATATATATATATACACGGTGAACCAAAAGTAGGTGGACAGTCGGTTGAATACGGTTTGTGTTATATTATATTATAACTATGGTGTTCATTATAACTATGGTTGTTTGTGTTATATTATATTAAATATTATAACTAAATTTATTTAAATTTATTTTGTATTATAGTATACAAAAAATTAAATATGTATTCTCAAAATAAACTTATCATTACTGTCCACCTACATTTGGTTCACCGCTATATATATATAAAAATATATATATCCAATAATGGTGGATTTCACTATAACGACAAATGCTACTGTAAAGAAACAAAGCCAAAAATACTTATAACTCATCAAGTGTAATATTACGCCATTTCATCAAATAAATTTTTCTCTCACACTTTGGACTTTTATAAAAATATAACTATTTTGTTTCTTGTGCAAGATCTCTGAGAGGGTGGTTAAAAGGTACTCGTTCTTCAATGCATTTTGCGATCTCACTGGTATCGAGAGAACAAAGCGACCACTAGACTGATTGCTACTTCTGTTTAACGAAGACGAGTAGACATTCCTCAAAACCTAAACATACGATTCAATATCCTAATTTACTGTCAGCCATACGACCTCTTTCACAGTGTGACGATTTGCCAGTACCAAAACCACCAAAGACATGGACTTTAGATGATGATGAATCTCGTAATGAACCTTTGGACAGACAAGATGACATGGATAGACAATTTCAACCACCTTCGTTGGATGATCCTCATTTAATTTCTGTCAGAATTAAATGATCTTGTCAGAGAGTTGAATCTATCTAAAAATCAGGCTGAGCTCTTAGGTTCTCGATTAAAAGTTTGAAATCTCTTACAAAAGACTGTAAAATATTATTATTTCGTAAGCGTCAGACACATTTCACATCGTTTTTCTCTCTATAGAAAGTGATTTAGTGTACTGTAATGATGTGAACGCTCTCATGGAGGCACTTGGTCGAGAGCACAATCCTAAGGAATGGGGGCTTTTTGTCGATTCATCAAAGTTGAATTTGAAAGCTATACTATTGCACAACGGTAATGTCTATTCTTCGGTTCCGATTGCGCATAAAGTTCATATGAAGGAATCATATGACAATATGCATTTACTTTTGAAACATATTGACTATGGCAAACACTCCTGACATATCTGTGGTGATCTGAAAGTGACTGCACTTCTCCTCAGCTTACAGTCAGGATACACAAAGTTCTCTTGTTTCCTCTGGGAGTGGGACAGCCAAGCTAAGGGGAGTCATTATACATAGAAAGAATGGCCAGTTCGACAAAATTTGGTCCCAGAATAGAAAAATGTTGCCCATCAACCCCTGGTAGATCCAGTAAATTTTCTTACCACCTCTCCATATCAAACTTGGTTTGATGAAAAATTTTGTAAAAGCCATGAATAAAGACGGACCTGGATTTCTATATCCCTAGAATCAGCGAAGCGAAAATCAAAGAAGGCATTTTTTGTGGGCTCACAGATCAGAGAAGTGATGAAAGACTGCATTTGATGAGTCTTTGAATGAGGTTGAAAGAACAGCATGGAAAGCTTTTAAAGAAGTGACTACGAATTTCCTCGGCAGCGTCAAATCAGAAAATTATGTTTCCCTGATGGAGCAAATGCTTAGTGCTTACCAAGCCATGAGGTGTAACATGTCTTTAAAAATGCATTTCCCGCACTCCCACCTGGACTTCTGCCCATCAAACCTAGGCGCTGTCAGCGATGAGCATGGTGAAAGATTTCATCAGGATATATCAACCATGGAAAAGCGGTACCAAGGAAGATATAGCCCCAGTACCCCAGTATGTTGGCCGACTACTGTTGGACACTTATAAGAGAAGCCCCTAGTACTAGTTATAAGCGAAAATCAGCTGCAAAAACATTTTAGGTAAGGTACTCTTTTTTTTGTACGATTAAATACATCAAAAAAGTGAGAAAATCTGTCAATTTTCACTTACATTGCTTTCGAAATTGGTGGGTGATAGAAAAATTATATTTTCAAATTCGTAATCAGCGTAAAAAAGTACATTGGAATCAAATTCATTCGAAGGAGGATAAAAAAAGTTTTATTTTGTTGTTCAGTGTTATCAACAGCTTTGCAAAAATCCTCGTTGCATTGGGATATTCATTTGCTTCACTGATGTCAAAATGATTTTAGTGATCAAAGATGGCGCTTCATGGGATGATGCATATTATCGGGAGAATATTCTTACAGAAAATGTCATTCCACTTCTTTCGGATCGGTAAAATATAATAGACACCTTGGAAGTGGTTTATCTTCTTGATAGTGCCCCATGCGACCGTGCAAATGCAATTCAACAACTCCTGAGAGACTCTGGGATTCATTTCTTTGATCGGACTCAATGGCCAGGAAATTCCACTGAAAACGTAGCGGAACGCTTTGGAGCGATTTCAAGGACAAAGTGGAGGATTTGATGCTACAGGAATTTGGTCTGAACCGATATTCTCAAGCGGTTCTGCTTCAACACATTCAAACTATCCTCCAAAAACATGAACATGACAGAGATTTGTTTGAACGTTTGCTGAAATCATACCCTGTAAATCTGAGAGTTGTGCGTGAAGATAATGGCAAGAGTATAAGATATTGATACGTTTTTGTGTTCAATCTGGATAAAGTTTTCAAATACTGTAGTATACTATTTTTTGTTGTATTTTTGTTTATTTTGCTTTGTAGCCCCCTAGCAAAAGGTTATGTAGAGCCCTGTACAACAATTTGACCATTTGCTTAGTAAATCCTTTCTTCAAGGTCCTGCTCATCTCTAAGCTTAGTCGCATATAACTTCATCTTCACATAACTCGGAGAAAGGAGTCACAAGGCGTGAGGGTAAGAAATGTCCATCTCATTGGTACCCGCCGGCTGATCCATCGATCTGGAAAGATGAGACTGAGAAGCTCACGGACTGGAGGTGCATAGTACGAAGGAGCTCCATCTTTATTTTTATGTTTCCTCAGCACTTGTCATCGTGTGCAGTTTTGGCAAGAAAATTTTTCAGGCATCCGTTGGTAGTTTTCACCATTATCATTTTTAGTACTATCATTGGTCTCTTTGAAAAAGAATAGGCCTACAATCCCGACAGCTGAACTGGCGTGCTGCACGTAAAGTTTCTGGTAGGCTCTCTGGTGTCCTCGAACTTCAGAAGAGTTTCCCTTCCTTAGACCTTATAGTTATGGCGGTTTACACGGTCTTAAAGATGAACCAGATGTTGTCAAGGAGGGTTGCGTCATACTCGAAGTCTCGAAGTGATGAACAAAAGTTCTCAGCTTCTAACTTCTACGAGTGACTTGAGGCCTGAATAGAAAAAATCTTGATGTCACTGCCGAAGCATCCTTTGGATACTCTGTAGCTGAGATTAGACTCTAGTGCAGCCTGTATGATTGCGGTGGTCGACTTTGTCTGGCTAACCTGGAAGAGTCCTCGATTTGTCTGACACTTCCT
Source organism: Bathynomus jamesi (assembly GCA_023014485.1). Classification (NCBI taxonomy): domain Eukaryota; kingdom Metazoa; phylum Arthropoda; class Malacostraca; order Isopoda; family Cirolanidae; genus Bathynomus; species Bathynomus jamesi. The sequence continues at coordinate 1,185,468 of JAJOZX010000103.1, forward strand.
TCCGTGCCGACCTGAAAGAGAACGTTCCAACGTAGAACCAGTTTCTTAAAACCTACGATGGATTGCCTACTCAGACTGGGTACAATTTGGTCAAGAAAGGCAGCTCGAAAGTGTTTCTGAACGGCAGCTGAGGAGCTGTACACGTCTTGCCAGATCGAGATTTTACATTTCACTAATTATTTATTAGTTTTTCACCCACGTTCACAGCCACATCAAATCGAAATTTGTGTTATACAAAATTTTGCTGATGACTTTTCCAAACGAAACTAATTTGATCGCAATAGCTCTTATACCTGCAAATCGAAATTTTTTAACTCTTCAAGGTCGCGGTACATTTGACCAACTTTTTTTATTTGTTTTCTTTAAAAAATTGACCCTGTGGTTTCTGAAAGGTTAAAAATGTAAAATGACATTGGAATCACCCGATAAAGTGGATATGCTCAATCAATCTTCGGGTATGTTATTATGTTATGCGAGTCACTTAATACTGTTTTAGTATCATTTTAAGAGTAACAAACACAAAAATCTTTATTTCAGGCTCAACAGGTACAGAAGCATACGTCCATATGTGTTTAAGGGGAGATGAACGGGGTTTTTAAAAAAATATATATGTATTGGGTGATCCAGATAAATGGGACCCATAAAAAAAAGCCAAATATTCTTAATATTTAATTCCTTTCATAAAAACTATATATCATTCGAAAGAGTAGAGTTACAAGTTTATTATGAAATATTTATTTTTTAAAAATGACTCCTTTCAAATGTGCTCCATTAGTTGCCAAGCATTCCAGTGTTCTCGCTTGTAAGTTCTGCATCACTTTTGCAAGAGTGTGCGGTGGTATGGCCTGTATCTCATTCGTGATGGCGGCCTTCAATTCTTGCAAGGTCGTTGGGTTATTTCTGTAGACCCTACTCTTTAAATATCCCCAGAGATAATAATCTAAGGGAGAAAAATCCGGAGACCTTGCGGGCCATTCAACGTCTCCAAATCTTGAGATTAACTCGCCTGGAAACGTTTGACGCAAAACTGCCATGCAGTTCCTCGTGGTATGGCAGGTAGCTCCGTCTTGTTGGAACCAGTGGTTTTCTAGACAAAGATCTCTTAATTTAGGAATAAGGAAATCGGTCAACATTTTTTCGTAGCGATCACCATTTACAGTGACCGTGTTTCCGGTGGAATCCTCGAAAAAGTACGGCCCTATGATCTGAGATGCAGTAAGACCACACCAAACAGTTACACGCTGACTATGCAACGGGACTTCAGTAATATTCAATGGATTTTCTGTTGCCCAGAAACGACAATTTTGTTTGTGTACAGTTCCATTCAAGTGAAAATGGGCTTCGTCTGACATAATCAAAGTTGCTAGAAAATTGGTGGTGTCATTTACCTTCTGTTGGATCCATTGACAGAATTGTCGTCTTCGTGCGAAATCTCCATCGTTTAGTTGTTGCACTGTTTGAATTTTATATGGAAAGAGCATTAAATTTTGCTTGAATATATGGTGTGTTGTTCCATATCCAACTCCCAACAGCTGAGAAGCACGTCTGATGCTCATGAGTTCTGTTAATGATCTCGTCTATCCTTGCTGTGCGCACTCTTCCAGTTGGTTTTCTTTTTCCAATGCTGCCAGTTAGGGAAAAATTTCTGACACACCGACGGATTACTTTCTTCGAAGGTGATTTTAACATCTGAAAATTTGTCTTGAAAGATCTTTGAGCTGAAACTACACTTCTTCCATGCTCATAATATTGCTCAGTTATGAAACGCAGCTGTTCCACAGTCATGCAGTCATCTTGAAGGGTTAGTTTTAACTAACACTTTTATTTTGTTTTGTATCTTATCTTGTTTTGTATTGTCAAAACCTATACAATCCTGTACAAACTTGTAACTATCCTCTTTCGAATGATGCGTATGATTTTATAAAAGGACTTATACTTTAAGAGTTACAGGGGTTTCTTTTGGGTCCCATTTCTCTGGATCACCCTATATTTACCAACCAATTATTATGAAATCTTTACTTTTTTCAGCCAATTCAAGTCGAGTGATTTAATGTTATTATAGGAATGTTCTTTTTTTCAGGAAATTCTGCTCTACCCCTGACTATTTAAGAAACATATTGGAATGTTGTTGCGCATCTTCCTAAGACTTTTTGCTATAAACCCATCATATTACTTTTTCCCGACTTGTATTTCGTGGTTTAGTAATATTGGTTTGAACTTGAAAATTCAAAACTTTTTGACCGAGATCCCACATAATTATACCGTCTTGCTTTTTTTCATGTGAGATATGTTTGTGAAATTTTGTGTTGTAAGCATCCGTAGATGTACTAATTATCCTGCAAGTTTGAAGAACATCGTAGTAAGTTCAATTAATTTTTTATGACCATCAGAATAATTTGCTATTTTCGGGATTTTTATTTTGAGAAAATTGGATATGAAGGTTCAACTGTCCGTAAAAAAAAAAAATTTCAACCATTAATTTTTCCTTAAAATTTATGATACACGTCAATTATATGTAAACATTTTTTTTTTTACAATCACTTGAATTGGACTTGCCAAAAGAATTGAAACAAGAGATTTTTTTTTTAAATAAATTTAAAATTTTCAACCTCCATAAAAAAAAAAAAATTACCGAACCAAAGTTCTTTTAAATTTGAGGAAATAATACAGACTATGCGAGAAGTTTGAAACAAAGCTAAGACACATTTTTCAACACAAGGTATTAGAACTTCATGATTCAGAAATAGGGTCCCATACACATCCATACACAATTTGTTTGTTTTTCTTATTTATTTCTCAAAAAATCACACACACACAAGACATACCTAATTTTAAGTGTGCAGTGGTAACCAATTTGCGCAGTAATAATTTAAATTTGTGCAGTGATAACCAATTTGTGCAGTAATAATTTAAATTTGTGCAGTGATAACCAATTTGCGCAGTAATAATTTAAATTTGTGCAGTGATAACCAATTTGCGCAGTAATAATTTCAATTTGTGCAGTAATATATTAAAAATCTGTGCAGTGATACATTAGGTTCTATATCGGATATAGAACCTAATTTATCACTGCACAGATTTTCAATTTATCACTGCACAAATTGAAATTATTACTGCGCAAATTGGTTATCACTGCACACAAAAATTAGATATGCAGCAACACCAATTTGGTGTTTTCCGAACCATTAAATTCGAATAAAAATAATAAAAATTTTAAAAACATTTTGAAATTTGAAAAATTATTATGGTGTCAAAACCACTAAATATTATATCCATCTGGACGTATATCCAAATTTCGTTCTTTTATTGTGCAAATATGCGAAAACTAACCACATTTTTTTAAAATCTATGACTATATTTACACAAGGAAATATAAAATTCAAGAAAACACTATGTTTCACCGATTTAAAAACAAAAAAAAAAAAGAGTTTATCTTCCACAAATAAAAGCTGTGGTTTTGTAGGACTAAGAAACGCAATGAATAACGAACATACAATTACCTTCATCGGTGCTTCATGATTCTATATTTATAAAATACTGTATTTTTGCTACCAGTCCATTAACCATGGCTTCTAATTGTTAACCGACTCACCAACCCTAGTGATACAGTATACATATATTGTTATAACATGTTATTGTTATAACTTTCAAGAATGCTTGCCATTTACGTTCATACAAACGGGGACCGAAAGTTTAACCTAAAATCCAACGTACTTCTATACAAAGAGCACTGTAAAACACTCCAAGACTTGAAATGTCAAACTTTAAATTAATTACGTTATGCAAACTAATAATAATTAATCCGTCCAGAAAGCCAGAAACAGGAACGATGCTCAGGCCAACTAAAACGGCCCATTGCTCTAAGTTCTGTATTATTACAGTATTACTAGCAACATCAGCATTCGAAACCCCGACTTCAGTAACTTCACTTCGATTACAGGAAAACACTGTTCCCCACTGAGCTACGAACGCTGGCTTATGTAAGCTATACGGCTATACTACTGTGTTATCGGCTAAACTATGATAAACTCGAGAGGTGGGGACAACAAGCTTGACCTCCGTGAAGTGAGGTATTACCTCACGGAACCACTGTAAGGTCGTAAGGCTTATATATAAGCTATATACAGTGTGTGTGTGTATATATATATCCCCTGCTGAGAACAATGATCATACCAAAACTTGAATACTGCTCAGTTTTGACGTTCCCATACAAAAAAGAAAGAAATAAATAAACTAGAAGAAACACAGAGACATTTCACAGCCAAGATTGATGACTGCCAAGAACTCAACTACTGGGAAAGACTACGTAAAATAAATCTGTACTCCCTGGAAAGAAGAAGAGAGAGGTACACCATAATCTACATATAGAAAATGATCGAAAAACTAGTACCAAACCTCAAACTAAACCCAATTACCATCGAAACAACGCTGGAAAATAGGAAAGGCAGAATGTGTAGTGTTCCCAAATTAAAGGTCCGACAAGGGACCTCCTCAACACTGAAGGAAAATAGCTTGGTTGGGAGGGGGCCAAAACTTTTTAACCAGCTTCCAAAGGACCTCAGAAACGTTTCAGGGGTCAAAGTTAGTCTTTAAGAGAAGTCTAGATACCTGGCTCAGGACGGTACCAGATGAGCCGAAGGTACCTGGCTATGTGCGGTGGAGAGCGCAAGAGAGCAACTCGTTCCTCCACCAAGCCAGGCCTAGAGGCGGCGCCACCAGCTTGACCTTCGTGTGAAGAGAGACCAACACACGAAACCCAAACGAGGTTAACGATATATATATATATATATAAAGGGGAGTTTGGGTTTCAATTAATATTAATATATATTAATGTACAGCCTACAGTTTCAGCAAAAGCTTGCCAACAAATGTGAAGTTTTAAAAGGCATAAAAAATTACTAATTACTGATATTATATTTTACTTTGGTTATTTCATTCTTTTTTGGTGATAATAATAAAATTTCTAAACAAACTCATTCATTATTTATTGATCAGTAAATAGAAAACGTTTTATTTTGATTCTTTCAAAATGTCAAAGTTTGCTTATATTTTAAAATAACTTCTTCAATCAATGCATGGAATTATTTCTGGTGGTTCGTATAAAATCCGTCAGCGGTCCGATCCGAAGTCCACCCATTGATGCATGCAGGGCCGCCGAGAGGGCGGGGAAATCGAGTTAAATTCCCGGAGCCCGGACCTCTAGGGGGCCCGGAAAGAGGGGGAATAAAATCTAAAAATATTAATAAAGCAATTGATTAAATAACAGAGGAAATATAATTAATGAAAGTCAAACTGAAACAGATAAAATATTATCTGCGGTCCACCAATGCCCAAGACCGACTGACAGATCTGGGAACCATTGTAATTGAAAGTCAGTTAGCCCGTACTTTAAATTTCATGAGAATTATTTACCACATTGCTAGAGAGAAGGCAAAGAAAGTACGCTTCTAATTATGAAAATCTTGCAGTAAACAATTATCTTGCCTGCATGGACTGGTACTGCATTTGTAAATTGCCTGGTGATAGAATTAATATAATTGATTCGAAAAATAAAATGGTCGTTTTCTTCTGAGTTGTTTATTCATACTGTATGTTTTGAATAGTGACTTGGACATATAATCAGTTTGCTTGTTATGTACACAAAAAAACATTCATAATAAAATACCGAGTAAACAGGGGGTCCCATATACCAATCCTTCCCCAGGGCCCGTGGCAGCTCTCGGCGGCCCTGGGCTTACGAAAAACTTCAAATTTGAACTGATTCAAGCATCTCCGAACTTTTAGATCCAGAAAAGATAGGCTTCCATCATTCTTTTTCAACTGTGAACTTAATAGATGGGACTAAATTGTTGAGCCTACCAAGAAATAAGTCAACATCCAAATTGTTAGGCCAAAGGCATAAAATATCATCTATATACCTGTACCAAACAAGGTTAAAATTGACAATATTAGGCAAAATTCTACTCTCAAAAAATTCCATATATAAGTTAGCTAATTACCGGTGAGAGGGGATTTCACATCGCCAATCCAAACGACATAGCATAAAACTTATTTTCAAACTGAAATTTACAATCTTTGCCGCAAAGCTTAATTAACTCAATAAGAGTGTTGTGTTGAACACGGAAAGAATATTCAGAGATCTTATCTTTTAAAAAATCAAGTAGGTCATCAACAGGGACTTTTGTGAATAACGAGCATCCATCAAAACTTACCAGTTTGAAATTAGGGTCATTAGGAAACTTCAGTTTGTCAATAAGATCCATGCTATTTACAATACGTGACATGGAAATAGAGCCAACTAACGGTGTTAATAAACTAAATAACTATTTAGATAGCTTTTGGGTTATATATGTTACGCCCAAACATCGAAATCACTCAGTGAGCGAAAAAACACAGCCACAACGCGTTGTGGATGCATCTAAGTGACCACACACCGATGTTAGATATTTTTTCGCTTCATGGCCGTTCTCAAACAACAAACAACGCGTTGTGGGCGATTTGAAAATTATTGAATGCCCGGTTAGGTTAATTGAATGCCCGGTTAGGTCAACTGTACGCCCTTCATGATTGGTTAGGTTAAGTCATGATATTTTCGTTAACACTAACGAAAATATCACGGCTTAACCTAACCAATCGTTAAGGGCGAAGGGCGTACAATTAACCTAACCGGGCATTCAGTTAACCTAACCGGGCACTCAGTTGATCTAACCGAGCACTCAGTTGATCTAACCTGGCATTCAATTAACCTAACCAGTTGGCTAATTTTTACATTTACGTCTCATTCTAAAGTTGCTTAAAATTAATCGAAACCTACGGCAAAATTATTGATAATCATTTTTTAAAGGACTTTATCCTTTTCTTCAAGCATATCTGCTTAACTTTGCTTTTTAATCGGTGAATACGTCGATAAATATACGTCGTGTTTATATCATTTCAATATACGTCGTGTTTAAATAGAGTTTGATGAAAGACATCGGTGTGTGGTCGTTTCAAATCGTCGACAACGCGTTGTGATCATATTCGAATCGTTCACAACGAGTTGCGGTTGTTTGAGAACGACCATGAAGCAAAAAAATATCTAACATCGGTGTGTGGTCACTTAGGTGCATCCACAACGCTTTGTGGCTGTTTTTTTCGCTCGCTGAGCGATTTCGATGTTTGGGCATAACATATATACACAACTTAATATACAGGGTGGGCCAAAAGTCTGGATCCATAGGAAAATATTTATTTTAATACATAAATTACAACAAATGGTAAATACTTAAAATGAATATCAACTTTAACTCGTAATTGCTTATCCGTGATACTGTACAGTAGTTCGTACTCCAGTATAACCAACAAATTATAACAAATGCTCAAATTGGCGGCCTTTGTAGGGTGCACTTTGTAGGGATGGAATGTATGATTTTTAATAATTCTTCGAATTGAAGTTCTCGAGATGCGTGTTTCATTTGATAATCTTCTTGTTGACTTTACTGGACTATTCGTTAAATTTTCACATACCATTGCAGAGGTATTTTCATCAGTTGCAGTTTTTGGACGACCAGAACGCCGTCGATCATGTACACTTCCTGTTTCTTTGAAACGTTTAAACAACTTGCCAACAGTCGCATGTGTTAGTGGATGCTTATTAGGATGATTTCTATTGAATTCGGTAGCAACTTCTCTGTGTGTAGCGCCCTGTCTTGCGTACATGAGCGCAAGTTCTACCCGGTCTTCTGTTGTTAGATTCGAAGCCATTTCTGGGCTGAAATAAAAAAGTATTTGAGTATTTATACTGGAGTACGAACTACTGTACAGTATCACGGATACGCATTTACGAGTTAAAGTTGATATTCATTTTAAGTATTTACCATTTGTTGTAATTTATGTATTAAAATAAATATTTTCCTATGGATCCAGACTTTTGGCCCACCCTGTATATAAGCAATGCTGCATTAATCAGCTTAGTCATAATATCGCTTTGGGATAACAATGTCTCTTGCTCTTCTAGATTTTCTAATGAACACCGCTTCCCATCGATCAATTAATTCTCTATCATATTGTTGTTCTTCCTGATATAACGTACTGCACCCTTGTTTGGGCAAACTCCGCTAACAACACTTAATTTAAACAGCATCTTTGTCATCCAAAAACGATCAATAAGGTTATTATCTGATGCTGATTTTCATGATCATTCCAGTGCATTATTTAAAGAGCTAAAACTACTAAAGCCCAAAAATGCAATCAAACTGGAACATTTTATTTTTATTTACGAGTGTAAGAACAAAATCATTAGCTTACAATGGGTAAATAAATATTTTATAACTCGTCAAGAAATCCACTCACATCAGTATGGGCGGATCTAGTAAAGGGGAGGGGGTCGAAGACGTCTGGGCCCCCCCCCCCTCAATTTCTCGTAAGTGCCCTATTTGAATGATGTGTTTGCCTCTGAAAACAAATTTTGTTTTTGTAAATAGATGATGGTCATTTTATTTTATTCAAATTTTATTTTCAGTCTGTATCCGTATACATTGCAGGAACTTTTAAATTCTATACGCAGGCGCGGATCTACGTCAAGCAAAGCTAGTTATTGAGGGAAAACCTGCCAAGCATTTCATTTAATTTTTATGCATATTTATATATTATATGCTAAGCTTTTAATTAATTATCTACTATCATTTTTAAACTTTTTCCATTGCCAAATGACCAAATATCAAGACGTGTGTTATGGTATGATTAATATATGTGTGTGTGTGTGTGTGTGTGTGTGTGTGTGTGTGTGTGTGAATATATTTTACTGCGCGATATTTTGTATCACTGACTTTTTAAAAATTTTCCTAAAGGATTTTTTTAAAGAAATCTTGTTTACTTGCAAAAACTTTCAAAACTTTCCGGAATTAGGATGTGCGCAAAAAAAAAATATACACACGTGAGTATAATGCGTATGCCTAGTTACGCCCCTCCATTAGAGTGTGCCACTTTTAATAAATGTTTGAAATTTTGAGGTCAATATTCTCATGTGGTGATCCCTGCTACTTTATTGACGAATATGAAGTTTTAACCCATTCTGAAAATATTTGACCCCGGATCGGGGGCGTTGAAATTCTGACCCCAGCTTGTGACGTCATCAGACCTATTTTTCATATGTATTTGGCCATAAAATCTTTATTTATTAACCGATTCGAATGATTCTGGTGTCAATTGATGCAGAATTGGAAATACTTTCTTTTTCATACCAAAACAGTAGCTTTTATTATAAGTGTTTGGTCGAAAACTCAGGTAATCTATAAAAATAGACAAATTTGGCAATACAGGAGACATTGTGGGTGTGACCTGTGACCGCCACCCTGAATCATCATCCCAAATCAGCTTCGCGGCAATGGGCCCATCTGAAAAGCATAATAATAAAAAATAGGCTTATTCTGATGGGTGGGAACAATTCTGAACATGTCAAAGTTGAAATAAACCTTTCACAGAAGCAAATTGAAAAGTCAAAATTGTCAATGACATGCTCAAAACCCCATTTTTTTTTTTTTAACATACAAAAGTAATATAAAAAACATTCCTTCGAACCCTCCTTGCCAGTTTATTGCCAATTCGGTTGCCGTCGAAGACCCTGAAAAAGGAGAAATTGTTAATAATAATTCATAATATTAACCCAGATTAAATACTGAAAATATTTTAATGCATGAAACAGTACATAGAACACTCACTTTTTATTTTTTCAAGTAGCTTCGCAAACTGCTCTTCTTGTAGATGTCTGGAAGAAGGCGTCTTTCATTTTCAACAAGGTGAAGGAGGAAATGGCGTTGCTGTTCATTAATAGTGAGGCTCTTAGCATAATCTTCAATAAGTTTCACCTCCCCCATTTCAGCCGTATCGTTTGTTACCTCATGTCTCGCACGTAAGAAGCTAAGCGAATATAGTCCTCGTGTTTCTCCCATTCTTCTACTAGTCTTCTCAACCAATCCCCATTTGATTTAAAGAGCCTCAGAAACTGCCATGATTTTGGATCAGCAAGGTCGGAAAGCTTGGTTCCTCACAGAGGGGTCCTCACATTCTGCCTTACTGTAAAAAGAGCTGTAGGTATCTGGTCGTCTACTGATTAATTTGGAGCAGGTAGTCCTAATTTTCGTCATTTCAAGCAGGTATTCTTCTAGTTCTGAAGCAGATTGGTCAGGTGGAAAACGGGAAGAAAATACATGGGCCTGCCGAGATATTTTCACTGTCCTAATTGTTGTATTCATTGCTAGCCCAAGCGTGGTTCTCTTCTGGATGGAGAGGGGTTCCCAGAGTCCTGTTTCTTTTTCTGACGCAAACCCCTTTTACTAACTGTTGTCCACCCATGCCCTACATTCTGCTCACCAGGGTGACTAGCTGCCAAGCAGGTTTGAATAGTCCCTTGAGGCATGGCCACATTACTAATGGTCTCGGTAGCATTGCCTTCTGTTGCAGTTAATTTGTTGTTTGTTTGTGTTGGAGATTCATCATATGACAGACTATGCAGTTCAGGGTAGATACGTACTACCTGCTGCCCACTGTTAGGATGGTTGTTCGTGTTCGTACAAGTTTTTATGTCATTGGACTTCTCTTTTAGAACTTGAGAGTAAAGTACCTTACCGTTTTCTCCCTCCTCTAGTTTGGATATACAGCTCTGCTGAGCTGTGGGAGAAGATGGTGTGAGAATAGGAGCGGCAGGCCTCCTGTCCTGAGGATTACTATGCTGTGTCGTGGTGATGGCGATAGTCCTGTCTGGCTGGGCAGCTTGCTGCTGTTCATCTCAGCTTCCAAGTCTGAGATCCTAGCAGTCAGTTTTCTGTGTTCCGAGGTTATGCTGCTACATATATCTTTTAGCTCTGTTTTGGCCATGCTGGGTATGCAGGCCACCTTTCAGTAGCTGCACCTCATCCTGAAGTGATTCTATTTTACTTAAGAGTGCAGTCACATCAATAGAGTCGAAACGTATGGGTGGCAAGTCCAAGTTCTCACTTGCAAATATGGGCCTATCGTTAGTAGCCTTTATTTCCAAAATCTTTTTAATGATGTCCTCAAGGTTGAGCACATTTTTCTTTTCACCTTTGCGATGGATGAGCCTCTTGTCAGAGTTCCCATTGGTTGGGTAAAATGTAAATAATTTTGCTTTAGCAGTCTCTATCTCTTCACCACTATAATGTTTTTCAGATAATGTGATTATCGTGTCAGTGGGTAATAAGTCAATCTTCACATTAATGAAACACAGAATATTGTTGATAACATTTGGCCCATCTGAAGATCCTTCCGCCATCGTTTAGTTCCGAAATCCTAGCCTATGGTGACTCTGACGCAGCTGTGCAAGTTTTCCATGTTCCCCTTAGCCAACATCACAGCAATTTTTATCAGTAATTAAAATGTTTAACTTTCACATTTATATATTAAGCTAATAGTAAAAGTTAACTAATACTTTTTAACACTTTTTAATACTTTTTAACATTTCCATAGCGTAAATTTGTAAATATATCTAAAGTAATAAAAACTATTTATTTATTTGCTTGGTCTTTCATTTAAGATTTCAGAGCATTTACCTGGCCTTTTGAAACTATTTTGAACAATTTATGTAGTTAAAATTCACTCGCTCATTCGTTTCGTTCGTTCGTTCGTAATTCAGTATTTTAAGAATTTATATACTGTTTATGAAGCTAATCGTAAAAGTTAATTAATACTTTTCAACACTTCTAAAGCGCGTAAGTTTGTAAACATATTTAAAGTAATAAAACTAATAATTTATTTGCTAAGTCTTTCGTTTCAGATTTCAAAGCGTTTATCCATCCTCTGGAAAATATTAAATGTGGAAAGACAGATCTTTCGTGCAAATCAACTGATCAGTTTCACAAAAGTTATCAGTTATGAAGCCTTCATTTTTTTTAATTTAATAAACAGTACTGCAATCCGTTAGATTTAAAATTAAAAACGGATGCAGTACCAACTACCTGACATAGACCTAAGCCAATTTCTAAAATCTCTAATTTAAGTATTATAATAATAATAACTCATTAAGTAAGCCTAGGGTTTTATATTATATATATATATATATATATATATATATGATACACACAGACAGTGCATGGAACAAGGAACTCTTCTGGGATAATTAAACCCACTATAGTCCAAATAAGTAATGGTAAATGACAAATACCATAGTTTATATTTTTCATGATGCTAGCCCGACGTGGGCAACGGGTCACTCGCAAAGAGGTCCCATAAATATAGCTTCCCTCACCAGCTATCTGCAAAGCAGACAGGATCCAGCTTTGGGACATGGATCTAGGGTTTAAAGCACCTAGCCATGCTACATTTAGAACCTCAATATAAGCAAAAGACTCGCTGCCTTCACGTCAGATTGAATGCATCAAAGAAAAAGAAAAAGGGGTAACTATTATATTTTTAGCCAAAGCTGGATCCTGTCTGCTTTGCAGATAGCTGGTGAGGGAAGCTATATTTATGGGACCTCTTTGCGAGTGACCCGTTGCCCACGTCGGGCTAGCATCATGAAAAAGAAAAACTATGGTATTTGTCATTTACCATTACTTATTCGGACTATAGTGGATTTAATTATCCCAGAAGAGTTCCTTGTTCCATGCACTGTCTGTGTGTATCATAAAAAACTCAGGGGACCATTCTGAGTTCATTCCCATCTTGAAACGGACATGTTATGTGCCTTGAAAAGTGGACGCTCAATTCTGCCAGTTGAGGTTTAAGTTTTGTTTTTTGGCTAAAAATATAATAGTTACCCCTTTTTCTTTTTCTTTGATGCATTCAGTCTGACGTGAAGGCAGCGAGTCTTTTGCTTATATTGAGGTTCTAAATGTAGCATGGCTAGGTGCTTTAAGCCCTAGATCCATGTCCCAAAGCTGGATCCTGTCTGCTTTGCAGATAGCTGGTGAGGGAAACTATATTTATGGGACTTCTTTGCGAGTGACCCGTTGCCCACGTCGGGCTAGCATCATGAAAAAGAAAAACTATGGTATTTGTCATTTACCATTACTTATTCGGACTATAGTGGATTTAATTATCCAGAAGAGTTCCTTGTTCCATGCACTGTCTGTGTGTATCATAAAAAACTCAGGGGACCATTCTGAGTTCATTCCCATCTATATATATATATATATATATATATATATATACAGAGATGGGCACGATCTTGATCTTCAAGATCAGATCGTGATCTTGCAGATCAAGATCGTGATCTGATCTTGATCTTGAAGATCACTTTTTATGGTGATCTTGATCTTGATCTAAGATCACTTTATTTCTTGTGATCTTGATCTTGAAGATCACTTTAGACTTCAAGATCACTTTTAATTTCAGATTCTTAAATATGCCGCTATGCGAATGTCATTTGTTTTTTGTCCAAGCGACATCTGGTGGCAACTTTGTTCAACACCGACTGTTTATGTTTTCTGTTAGTTGGGTGACTTGCGTCATGCGTGGGCTCATGGAAGGTGTAGTTGCTGTGGAATTTAGGCTCGTAAAAAGTGTAATTTACTGTGCAATTATGTTAAAAGTGTTCTATTAAATATATTATATATAGGCAGAAAATATAGCCTATAGGTCCGTATTCATAATAAATTAATTCTAAACATATTTTATTTACAGATTGAATTTTTTTAATAATGAGTGCAATTTTACAACTTCAACAGGCTCCCAAGGGAACCAAATATTCTAGGTTGTCACCAGAACAGTATTCAATATATTTAGATAACAATGTTGGTAATAAGGATCAATCTGTGCTATTGAACGGAAAATATTTTCAAATTGTCGAAAAAACTGGAAACAGTATCAAAGTTATTTGTAGGCAGTGTACAAAGAAAACTACAATTCTGTCTGCTGGCCTCGACTCAACAAGCAATCTTCTGAGGCACCTCAGGGTTAGTACTACTTAGTAACTAAGTAGTAAGTAGCAACATTAACATAATGGTTCAAGTCATATTTTAAGTGACTGGTGCCATACAAGACTAATGCTACATTTACATAGACGTCCATTTGAATATATTGTGCACTTCAGATATTAATAGATTATGGACTAGTAACTACATTAAAAACTGCCGATATCCAACTATAATAAAACGCCAGGTGTATCTGTCTTTCTCTCTGTCTGATCCATGTCTGTAATTTCTCCTATTTAGTTACTGAAGGACGAAATTCGGCTTTCAATTTAACATAGGATAAAAATACACTGATCATGGTGAAAATAATTTTAGTTAAAGATAACAAAATTTTAGAATCTTGTTAAGTATTAATTTCAACTAGAAGTTTGATACTCTGATAAATATTATACAGGGTGTTCAAGAAGTCTCTCCGCATGATAATAATTTATTTTCCTGTGCAGAAACTACATTCGGATCTTTTGGGTGAATATGAATCGGAGAAGAAATCTCGCAAGCGTCCAGCTAAAGAAGAAGATGCCAGCGGCAGCAATGCTGGCCCTGCCAAAATTGCCAAGCAGTCAACACTAAGCATGTTCCACATTTCCAAGCAAAAACCAGGACCACCAATATGCAAGGATATCCTTGAAAAGAAGATTCTCTCGCTTGTGGCTAATGGGCTCCTACCATTGAGCCTAGTTGAACTACATGAATTTAAGGATCTTCTTTCATGTTAGTATAACTCAAATATTTTGCTATTTTTTCCATAGCTAATATCTGATTAAAATAATTAATCATATTATTTGTATGAACATTAGACTATCGCTAGCCTAGCTAAATATTTTGATATTTTTTCCATAGCTAATCTATTGTATTTGTTTTAATTTTTAAATATTTTTTTCAGACGTCAACCCGGCTGTTCAGGTGCCATCTAGACGCACCCTGGCTAGATCTCTTGCAACAACAACCAGTACAATGAAGGAAGACATACAAGCAAAACTGGCAGCAGTTGACCATGTGTGTGTTACATGCGACATATGGTCAACTAATCACCGCAGTTTCATGGGAGTCACTGCGCATTGGGTATGCTATTGATTTAGTGTATTATTTTTATATAATTGATAAATTGACCATTGGTGATAGACTGATAGTCTGATAGACTTATAGTATAATCTTTTCAATTATTCGACATGTGTTCCTCATTCATTAATTTGGTGAGTCTTCATTTTGCTGTGATTCACAGTAATTTCACACTAATTCACTGATTCTGTCATCTGTCATTGTGTCTGATTCACAGCAAAATGTGGAAGAGTCCATATTCACAGGCTGTGAATATGGACTCTTCCACATTTTGCTCTTATGGGATGGGTCACTGATGTGGTGGTATGGTAGGCGACTCATCGCTGAATTGCCTCCTTTATATCACATAGTTCTTCTCTTCAATGTTTGGTGGCGCAGTTTAGCTGGTGCGTGTCTAACCAAATTATTAAATTAAGCTTAAAAAAATGTTCATACAAACATTGATTTATATTCTTACATTACAGATCAATGATGACTTGTCGCGAGGATCAGCTGCACTGGCATGCCGAAGATTTCGTGGAACACATAGCTTTGATAAAATTGCTGGAATATTGGACAGGATCAACTCGGAGCATGGTTTATCTTATAGAAAAGTTGTATCTACAGTCACCGACAATGCATCGAACATGGTGAAATGCTTTAAAGAGTTCGGTGTTCGTGTTCAGAATCGTACTGACGACATTGATGAAGATGATGCAGATGAAGATGATGATGAAAAAGATTCAGAAAGAGGTTATCATCAGCAACTTTCTTGAACATTCAGGAGAGCATGGAGAGGAGTCAGTGAAACTATCATCCCATATTCGATGTGCCTCCCACACATTGAACTTGGTAGCAACAACTGATGCAGATAAAGAACTGAATTCACCTGGACTAAAGAAGATAAAGCATTCTGCAATGGGAAAATGTTCGGCGCTGTGGAATGCTGCTGGTAAACCCAAGTCAGCAGAAAAAATACAGGAAATAACTGGCGTCCAATTTAGGTACCCATGCGTCACCCGATGGAACTCAATGTACGACTCATTAAGCCAAATATATAAACATAAGAACGACGTGAATGTAGCTCTTGAAGAACTGAATCTACCCATCCTCAAAGACAATGAATTGGAATTTATTTCAGAATATTTGTCTGTTCTAAAACCAATTGCAGCAGCCCTCAACAAATTACAGGCAGAGAAAGAATGCTACTACGGTTGTCTTCTTCCAACAGTCCTAGTGACTCAAGATGCCCTCGCAAGATTGGAGCCTATCCAACCAAACGACCTGCGCTTGAGACACTGCATGCCATTACTGGCAGCAGTCGTCTCTGGCTTCAATGCCAGATTTGGTCATTTTTTGTCGTTGAGCCCCGAGGTAACTGATGCCGTTTTGGCCTCAGTATCTCATCCGTATTTCAAACTTAGATGGATATCATTGTTGCAAGGGCCTAATTTCGGCGATCATGAAGCAATCAAGTCTCAAGTAAAAGACAAGCTGCAAATGGCTGTAAGAAATTGTAATTCTGACAGCAGTGGTAATAGTTCGTGAACTCAGACTCATCATCTGAAGACGATTTCTTCAGAACTATGGACGGCTCATTCTCTGCTCCTAACAACAAGGAAGACTTGGAAGTCCTCAATTATTTGCAGGACACCAGTAAGGCATTCGACTCTTTAGATAGGTATCCTGCTAAAGAAGATCTTCAAGAGGTATAACACCACGCTACCTTCCTCTGCACCAGTGGAACGGTTGTTTTCGTTTGCTGGCATGGTTCATAGCCCCAAACGAAGTCGTCTCTCGGATGGTAACTTTGAACAATTGGTTTTGCTGAAAGCAAATGTTTACAGCGGTTGAACATTAAATTAACACTCTTAACTTGCGGTTTTTATCCTTATATTGTCAGTAATTGCGTACTGCAGTAAAACTGTAAAATTAAATTCTATGTAAAAAATGTTTATTTATATATGCTGACCATTCATTGATATGGGTTATGGACCTGGTGAAATGAGAATTGAGAAAAATATAACTAAAAACTATATGTAGGTCATTTAATAGTTTTTTCTTTGCTGATAAGTTATGATAATACTAAGTTTTAAGTTTACCACCTAAAAACTGAAAGGGGAATCGTCAATCCCCGTGGTTTAGATCAGGTGACATGGGTAGGATGCGATGCTTGTATTGCCTCAGCCCTCAGGGGAGTTAGGAGTGATACTTTTCAGGAGTGATAACAAAATAATTTGTTTTTGTTTACTCTACAAGAGTACAACTTTTTTCAATTCATATAAAAGTGATCTTAAAAAGTGATCTTGAAAAGTGATCTTCAAGATCACGATCTTGATCTGGATCTTCAAGATCACATTTTTCTGGTGATCTGATCTTGATCTTCAAGATCACATTTTTCTGGTGATCTGATCTTGATCTTCAAGATCACCAAAGTTGGTGATCTTGCCCATCTCTGCATATATATATACTACTGGATATTTGAGTTGGGCATTAAAATCCATCATATTCCATTTTCTAAATTTAGCTTATCAGCTGTTTAACTCGGATGTATGAACAGATTTGAATGGCTTTAACAGACAAAGATACCAATATAAAGTAACTTTAATTCGACTTTGTCTGTAAATGCCATAATCATTTGTGTATATGGACCTAGAGTCTACATAAAAATGAATAGATTTATTTTTAACTGGGATGAGTGTGCACGGTTTCCATGTCCTTTGAAAAGAATTTTCAGATAATTCTTATTCCGCATTGCTACTCTGAACTTGTTATTAGCACTTTTAGTGTACCTTCGTATTTTCCGATAGTACTCAGATACCTTTCTTTGCCAGCTTTTTTCTCATTTCTCTTCTCCACTTTTTCATTTTCTCTCTCGACAAAGCTTCTATGATACTTATGGTTCGTCCTTCTTCCTTCAATTGTATAACTTTAATTTTTATAGTTACGAATCGGTAATTCTGGAATGAAAAATGGGGAATGTTTAAATAAAAACGATAACCCTTGAAATGAGACTCATTTATCATACTTTAAGAAGCATGTGTACTACATCGTGCTTAATTCGAAAGGAACAACCAATCAACCAACCACCCAATAACATTAAAAAAAGAACAAGAACAACCTGTTCTATTTGTCTTTTTCAAAGATATTGTTTTTTAAATATAGATTTTTATTAATTCATTAGCAGTGATGTCTAATTGTTTTATTCGAATATATAATACATTAGGTATTTTAAAACCTCGGCTTAATACGTTTTTGCAGGTAAATATAAGCAATATATGGGCCTTACTAATAGGTATTGAATAGGCCGAAGGTATTATTAT
This sequence comes from Bathynomus jamesi, assembly GCA_023014485.1. Lineage (NCBI taxonomy): Eukaryota > Metazoa > Arthropoda > Malacostraca > Isopoda > Cirolanidae > Bathynomus > Bathynomus jamesi. The sequence goes on from JAJOZX010000103.1 coordinate 1,203,736, forward strand.
AGTATTACACCCGTCTAACGTCCAGCAATTATTATATATTCATTAGGTAGATTTTTTAATCTACCTAAGATATAAACGTTTTTTTGGTGTGTATCTAGTGTGTGTTCGTACGTTCGTTTGGTGTGCGTGCGCGGCTGACCGTTACATGTCACTCCATCCATTTCGAATTTGAATTACTTTGCTACCGGAATGGCTTCGTGTGACACGTGCTCGTTCGATTATTACCGCTGTATTGTCACTTTCTACGAAAATTCAGAAAAAAGTGTTGAGTTTCTGCGTGCTCACGGTCTTCTACCGACAGTAGTGAAATGTCCACATTGTAAAACGGAGTGTACATATCGTCAAGACCAGAAACTGTGGCGTTGTAGAAAAAGTTACGTTGTGCCTAAAACGAAGAAAAGACGGTACTGTGATTATTCTGTCTCAGATTTTAAAGGTTCTTTTCTAGAAAATACTAATATTCCTCCGTGGAAAATTGTTCTCTTTGTGAATCATTTCCTCAGCCATTTATGGGACCACAGAACTGTGGTGGAGTGCCTGAACCTGTCTCCAAAGTCGTTCGTAAACTGGCGATCGTTCTGTAGTGAAGTTACGGACGATTTGTTCATTTCTTCAGTTAAAGACAAGCGAAATCTACTCCACCAATTCTTTATTCAGGCAGCCAAGTTATACCCACCTCTCTTACTGGCAGCAACCCCTGACAACCCAGCAACTGTCTGATGAGTCAGAAGATAAGGAAGAGCCTCAGCCTGCCCCTGCACGTGAATAAGGTAATTCCTGTTTTTCTTTTACGTTAGGTTACATACGTAGGTTATGTTATGTTACATTATGTTAGGTTACGTTACGTTATATTGTTAGGTTACGTTACATTATGTTAGGTTAAGTTAAGTTAGGGTTTTTTCTCAGGTTTTTGTCAGGAGGTGAAGGTTAGCCTTATAGGACAGACTAAAAAACTTGGTAGCCACTTCATGCTAAAACATATTTTCTCCTGTGAGAGCCCATTTAAATCTATTGTGAACTTACAACATTCTCTCTCAAATTTCCAAACTTAGTGTTTTTGCTTCCCGCAAAATATAAATTTTGCCAAAAGTTTTCCAGTCCATGCATGGAAAAGACGAGCTAATTTTTGCAATCTCTTAGCCTAGTGATTCAGTATCATTTGTTTTTTTTTAATATATATACCGTATTGTTTTTGTGTGTTCCATGAGAAATGGAAATTTTACCAATATTCTAACTCTGGTAGTCGCAACATGAATTACTTTTTTCAATTTCACTTGTATGTATATTTAATGTACAGTACTAAATTTGATTATTGATAGTACAGATATTAATAATTTACATATAAATATAAAAGATGGATATTCAGAAATTTATGAAAAAGCGACTAGCAACTGATCCGGATGAAATACTAGGACCATCAGGAAAGGCAATTAACAGTGAGTCTGAGCAGGAGACTGAAAGAGAAGAGATCGAACCAGCAATATCCAGGCCAGGAACAAACAAACTATGGAAATCACATCTTACATTCAACCCAAAATGGAAAGAGACATGATTGGATTCAGTATAACAAGACCAAAGATGGAATATTCTATTCAGTTTGTGAAGTCTGGGCTATGCCACCATCAAGTACACACAGGGTTTGGACCTCAAAGCCACGCACTAATTGGGCCAAAGGACCAAAAAAACTGAATGATCATAGTAAATCTGAATGGCATTTGGCTGCTCTTGAAAGATAATCACTAGCAGAACTTCAAAAAAAGGAAGGTTCCATTGTTACACAAATGCAAATGGCAGCCAAAAAGAAAGAGAGTTTGAGAACCAGAAACAAGCAAGCTGTGTTGATACTCATAAAATGTGTCTTTTGGATGACAAAGCAGAGATTTCCTCATTTCACCAATTTTGACAGCCTAATAGACTTGGTGATTGAGTGCAGCAGTGGGAAAGACTTGCGAGCTTTAATGCATGAAAAGTCATATGTGTGCTACACCTCATCAATGGCAGTTGGAGAATTTGTACAGGCTATTGGTACTTGACTCGAGTTAGAACTGATGGACAATTTAAAAGCCAGCCGAGTATTTACTATCATGGCTGATGAATGTGAGGACATATCCACTACTGAAGAAATAAGCATATGTGGATGTTGGATAGAAAATGGCAAACCCGTTGAGAAGTTTCTCACAATTGTTCCAGCTAATGATGGTGTTGATGCACTGCAATCACAAAACTCATACTGGAGTATATGGAGGGAAAACAAGTAGGAGGAGGTAAACTCAGAGCCTTGGGCTTTGATGGAGCTCAGGTAATGTCTGGATATGAACATGGTGTTCAGATCCATCTTCGAGTAGCTATGTGTGCCTTTGCAGTTTATGTGCACTGTCATGCCTATCTGTTGAACTTAGCAAGTGTGCAGGCTACAGAGAGAGTAAATGTCATGAAAAAATTCTACAGACACTTAATGCAACTGTAGATATTGTTTGACAATTCATGCAAGAAAACTGCTGAGCTGAAAGCAATGCAGAAAGCCTGTGACCAGCCTGAGTTAAAATTGATAAAACCAAGTGAAACTAGATGGTTGGCACGTGAGGAAGCCGGAACTACAGTGAGAAGATGCTTGGAAGTACTCGTCAGTACATTCAAAAATATGTACGAATTAGAACATGATACCACTGCCCTCGGTATGACCAAGGTCATGAAGACATACCAGTTTGTGGCTAGCCTGATGTGTGCATGTGACGTCCATGCCAAACTTACCATGCTTAGTACAGCGCTACAGTCCAAAGATCTCAATATTGGATGTGTATCATCATTAGTTAATGCAACAATTGAATCCTTGGAGGCAATGAGGGATGACCCTGATCATGCACCAGTCTACTTCTCCACTACTGATAATTTTATTAAGCGAGATTTTTCTTACCAAATTACCTATTTCTTCTTATATATCATTACATACTTATTCGAACATGAAATATATTACTTTCATTTAACTCTTGCTCAAAGTAGTGACAATTTGATTGCAACTGTTCTAAGATTATAATAATACAATAAATATTGGATCGAACAATTTAAATCTGGCTTAATGATTTTCATTTAAGTACATGAAGAAAATTTAGTCAAAAATACACCTTTCCTCCCAATCATCAAAATAAAACACAACCAATATCGTGTTTACAGTTTTAGTCAACTGATAGTGAATAATAACATAATGTTATTTCTGTGTTTTTCTCTCTGATAGAAATGAATAATAACATAATGTTATTTCTATGTTTTTCTCTCTGATAGAAATGAATTAGTAGACTGGAGGTTGAACATCACAGATCAAGAAAAAGAAATATTCATCACACCTGTTTACAAGCCATATTTGAACATCCTTATCAAAAATTTGCATATCAGGTAAGTTTTATAATCAAAATAGTTTTAAAGTGGGTAGTAGTGGGAATCACCTGAAATAACACTACCCGTATTTACTATAAATTTTCAAATGAATCTGATTTTTGTCTATGACAATATGCTAGTAAATTTGATAAACATGTTCAAGCTTTCTTTAAAACAACATATAGGTAATAATAATCTGCACATTACTATTTATTCAGGTTTGACGAAGCTGGAGATGTATTAACGGGACACCATATCTTTGAGCCATGAAATCTTTGAAGTTGCAATGACACAAAGCAGTACAGCACTGATGGTCTTGAGAAGCTGATCAGATACTACGGCAATGAGATGACATTGAGATATGATGACCATGTAGTGTGTGAACCTGCACTTATTGATGCTGATTAGGGTGCATCAAATTTCCCATGATTTTTCAAAAAGTTTTATTTCAATCTGTCCCTATGATTACTGTGTTCCAATGCCTGAAATAGCACATATGGCCAAATTTCAAAGATTTATGTGGTCATCTAGGGGGTCCACATCATTGATGCAATATTTAGTATTGGAGTTAAATTGACCAAAAAATTAAACATTTTATATCCCGGTTTCCGTGTTTGCAAAAGTATCAGAACCAGTAAAAATGTATTAAATAATCAAAACAGGATACATTGCATTGATTTCTACATTACTTTCTGACGTCTGACATTACAGTCTGGTTTATACATTATATTATTGATACTATATACATTATTGGTGATACAAGCAAGTCAAAGTCAAAAGAACACTACTTTAATAAAAAATGTTCAAGAGCTGTAAATGAACATGAACAATTAGTTTAGTCTCCAGTTTTTCTCTTTCGAAGATTAGGAAGCTTCTTTCTGTCGGATTCAACAACTTGTAGGACATTTTGGTAATGTTGTTCTGATCTGGCAGCCATGAGGAAATTAGAACTTAGCTTCACCCCACGCTCAGCACAATCATTTACGACGTTAACTGCCGAGATGTGTTCTCTGGATGTTTGAAAGGAAGCTAATTCTGGCCAATTTTCGATATTATGAGTCAGGAAAGAACTGTCAAGTTCCAGAACAGAGAAAATGTACCATGAATCTTTGTTGATTAAGTCGCCAAGCTTTGTCGTGCTGGAAATGGAGTTTGGAAATTTGGGTTCCCAAATCCCGTACCAAATCGATGTTGTGGTAAAGATGCCTCTTGTGCTGGCTTTACTGCTATAAGTCTCTCAGCCAGATAGCGGCGTTCAGCTTCAGGGACTGCATCATTAAAGAGCGCAAGAGGTACCATCTCAGCAGTCAGGTACCATAGGTGATGCTTGAGAGTTTTTATCGCACTAGATGATATGCTGGGGCTGAGTTTTCATATCTGAGGATGTCTTGGTAAAGACAGATCATTCCATGGAGCCTCGACCGCGCTTGAACAGGTGATCCACCACCAGCTGTACAGCAAGCAAACAAAGTTGACAAACTCTCGCAGTTTGGGGTTTGTTGTGCTTCCGTGGTAATGGTTCCAGAGGGAAGAGAGCTGATCTGCTCCTCCAGCAGCACCATCTTAATGGAGTAGAGAAACTTGGCCATCCACCTAGCTTGTGTACAGCACCAGGACGTCGAAATGAAAACTCTCTACTTGTCCCATCCAAGTAGAGCAAACAAAGATCAGAAAATTCTTTGTAGTCATCACATTGATATTGATGCTTCACAACAGACTGCGCGCATGAAATCGCTCTGGCCCTATAGTCATGGATTATGGTTTGTACATCATCTGAATAAGAGGTACCATCCAAAAAATTAAGTGCCTGATTATTGTTGTGTTGAACTGTGTCTAAATGCTTTCGGAACTGACAGAATATGGTAACTTCTAGTGACATTGGTGGTTCTATTTTCAGATCATTGAAGACTTGTGTAAGGATTACCTCGCCAACGTGATGCCGGCAAGCTGACCACAGTAAAGCTCGACCTATGTCCTGGTGCAGGCTACACAGGCAGCACTCACATGACCAGTGTTACTAGCTGTTGTGTCAAAAGTCATGTTCACTACTGAGTCAACACAATTCCATGATCGGAGAAGCTCCATGGTGAGATTAGCAATGCTTTGACCAGCTGGCTGATCTGTATTTGGCTTGTAGGAAGGCACACCAAGAAGTTTGATGTCATAGGAATTGCCAACTGCTACAGTGAGCCTCTCTTCAGCTTTAGTTTGGTATGACAGAGTTGACATCAGTTTAGAATCCCAGTGAAGAGACAGGAACTGTGGTGGAACCCAGGACTCTTTGACCGATGATGCAAGCTCTTCACCAACCTTACGTCTTGCTCTGTCGGCGGTTAGAATATGAGTGTGAAACATTTTTTGTGTCACCTCTAATTCCTTAATGATGGCTTTGGTAAATGCTGCCTGTTGGGCCAGTGTGATCTTCGTGCGTGTAGACAGGGAAACCATCCTATGGGATTTGAGTATGTCATGACTTATAAAAGCAGTTGTTCCTGAACGAGTTGCTTGGCGAGTTTTTTGTGTTTTTGGTTTGTAATCCTCTATATCACCCTCTTCATCCTCAATATCACTGTTGCTTTCCTCACTGTTCTCAATCTGAACTTTGCTTGTAGATGCTTGGGCTTTATGAGCTTTAAGCTGTTGTTCTGCTTGCATCATTTCCTTTTCCTGCTTTCTTTGGACTTTTGATGCGAGCTTCTTGTCATGGCTTCCAAACGATGCGACTCTGCCTGATTTCATTGACCGCAAGAACTCCAGATCTTCAGGATCTTTTATGAGTTGCTCAGCATTCCTTGGCCAAAACTGAAATGTTTCTTGTAACTCCTTTTCGATCCCATTAAGCTTCGCAACTGCACCAGGCGAAGAACGCCAATCCACTGGAAGTTCCCTAAGTTTTGCATTTTTTGCAGATAGTGCTATAATTTTTTCAACAGCTTTCTTCTCGGTAATCATGGAAATGTTGCCTTTCTGATAAAATGGAATAACTTTTTGCAAGACAAATTTAGCATTGTTCCATTTTGTACGGTTAAACGGTAGACCTTCTTGCTGATGAAACATGTAGCATCGCAACACTTGCTCACATGTTGGCAGCCTAGATCCTGTTATCTCTGCATCTGCATCGCTGATTCCAGCACCAAGACCATAAATGGCAGCAGTTTGACGAGTTTTAACAGCATATTTATCATTTGTGCTACCTGAACTGGCCATAATGCACGACAGGTGTAAAGAGAACACAAAATTTATTAACGTAAACACTTGCACATAAACATTTAACATAAACACACAAAAATCACATTTATCATAAACACTTGCATATCAGATTATACATTGCAGTTCCTTTTAGAATATTCTATAACTTTCCACCACTTCCTAGCACTTTCTAGAGGTTTCTATCACTTTCTAGAGGTACTATCACTTTATAGAAGTTTCTATCACTTTTTAGAAGTATATATATGACCTTTAGAAATATCACTTACATGTTCTTGGGCTGATTTTTGTAGTGAACAAAATCTTTAAACTTCTACTATTTGGATCTCAAATCACAGAATGACTGTGGGGTTGGTGTGCATATAGGAAGTCTGTGTGGACCCCATAAATGGCATTCAAATCCAAAAATAATTCACATAGTAGGTTTTCTTAACCATTGGAACATTTCTAACTTAGGGACAAAGTGAAACTTTGTCATTGGTGATTTTGATGCACCCTAATGCTGATGGTACATGAACTGAGTGGCAGGTTTTCAGGAACTACATGGCAGCATTGTCATGTAACACACTACAGGTAAATTAGCTTCAATACATATGAAGTTTATTTATTACGATTATTGTGTATGTGTGAAAACAGTATGGAATTTCATTCATTTATGATGTAAAAACTTTTCAACTTTCTGGCTACCATTGCGTTTTGTATCACGCTGCAAATGTATAGATTTTTTCATAATGACTGAAATTTATCAGCTTTTGTTGAAATTTGTTTGCAGGAACTAGCCAAGGAAGTGCTGTCATCGTGCATACAACAACAGATGTTTCCAAACATTGCGAAATTGCTACAGGTTGCAGTTGTCATCCCTGTAACAACTGCAACTGTTCAATGGAGTTTTTCAGATATGAAGCTCATCAAAACCAGGCTTAGGTCAACACTAATGGAGAAGAATTTAGCTCATCTCATGCGCATAGCAATAGAAGGTCCAGAAAAACTAACTGAGGAACAAGTTGATCAAATTTTCACTGTGGCGTGGAATGCATGACAGAAGACTTTTGCTATAGATGTTGTACACTGTTTTGAAGCAGTATACATACAGACAAACATGATGCATTTTTATTATATTTCATATTGAATATTGGAAAAAGCTTATTTAAATGACTACATAATAATTATAGAATTAGGCAAACAGCTAAAGTTTATTAAAAAATGCATGTAACATTCCTGATCACCATTAATAGGAGAGTTGTTTTTAATCTTTTTCATTTTTAACTCATTTTACCAGTAGTGTTTGAAAACCTGTATTTGGCTAAAATTTCAGGGGGTGAAGGCTCATGTTCAGGTGGTGAAGCTTCACCACCTGGCCCTATGGAAAAAAAACCCTTGAGTTAGGTTAGGAAGGTTAGGTCAATTTTGAAGGTGAAATTTGTTTTTCCTATGGTTTTTGATGTTTTGAACGAATCTGACCTTCAAAACTGTTGGAAATGACTTGTTTTCTGTGATTTACCCCATCTGAGAACTCCCGGTTCCCACCCAGGGTCCCCCCAGATTGAGGGAGGGGGTTATCTCAAAAACGAGTCATTTCCAACAGTTTTGAAGGTCAGATTCATTCAAAACACATCAAAAACCATAGGAAAAACATAAATTTCACCTCCAAAGGGAGATGGGTGTAATACTATAAATTTACCCCAAAAACTACCAGGGTCTCTCTCTGTCATCCATGTCCGAAATAAGAAGCAAATTGCTTAAATACTGAACAATATTGGTAATTATTTGTGTTTACACCATCTGTTTTTATGATGATAAACTTTTCTGGTCAATTTTGAGGTGTTTTGCATGAATCTGCCATCCATTTCCTGTGCAAATGCGTAGTTTTCGAGATATCATCATCTCTAAAACTACACATTTGCACAGGAAATAGATGGCAATTTCGTACAAAACACCAAAATTAACCAGAAAAGTTTGCTCTCATCATTTTCATTTAAGCTAACGAAAATATCATGACAACCTAACCAATCATCAAGGGTGTACAGTTGACCTAACTGGGCCTTCAATTAACCTAACAGGTTAATATTGGTTATTTCACCTAAATATCTTCTGATCTTTTCGTATTAGGCACTCAGTCACATTTTGGGCAAGTTAAGGATGAGAGAATAATGCCGTAATTGATAAAAACACCCAATCCTTTGTCTTCCTCCAGGGCACATGATGAATCAAGTTCTCAAAGTCAAAATCACATGAATGGCATGTCACAATTCTATCACAAACACCACCAAACTAAATCCAATTGGGGGAAAAAAAAAAAATAGCCAGAACAAAACCCAACCAACTAATTAAGTCAGAGTAGCAAAAAAATAGCCCAATCAGGAAAAATATTTATGAAAAAAAGTACATTCTAGCCAAAACAGGAAATATATTTTATTAAAAAAAGTACATCTGAACAAATTTGCACAACATAAGATATATATTTTCTTAGTCAGTTTTGAATGGCCATTCAATATATTGTACTGTTTTAACTGTGCGTGAGCAGGTTAAAAGACTGATATTAACCATGATATTTTGCAAAATTTTGTTTATTTGACTTGGATAATAAAAAAAAATTACATTTCATGGTAAATCTTACTTTTAAGGCTGTACAGCAACCATGTATCCTACATTAATAACATGTATATCAATCAATAGAGCAGAAAAACCTATACACAGTAATCCTCCGATTTACATAATGGAAGCGTTCCTGAACTTCCTGCATAAAATGAATTCCAGGTAAATTGGGGGGACTGTATGATATAATTCAATGTGCTAAGTACCCCAACCCCCCCAACCCCAAGACACCACAAAAATTAAATAAAATATAATAATAATTACCTACCAAAAAAAAAAAATAAAAAATATATATAAACTCGTCTGTAAAAAAGTAAAAATTAGTAATAACATGTAATAAATAAAAAATAACACTCACCATTAGGGTCTCTTGGAGCTGGCTCTTTAACAACCAGTACTTTTTTATTTATAAAAAAATTGGGTTATTATTCAATGTTTCGCCAATAGTTTCATAACTTTGTTTCAGTTTATTTGTGCAAAATATGAAGGTCATATTTGAACAGAACACACCAAATACATTGGAAAAAATATATTTTGGTTATTAATTTCAGTGTTGGTGAAACATTCAATAATTACCAGAAATTGAATATATACAGGGTGTCCCAGAATTAACTACCTATTTCAATGAAATCGGACAAATTTAATAAAAACTGACATAATTTTGTGTTTATTACTAAATTATGATACAAAAACAAATAGATTTATAAATAATAAGTCAAAACTTTATTGAGAAGTTTCAACATGTGCACCGTCTGTATCTCTGCAAATTTCAAATCTCTCCTCAGCGCTGCGAAACACATTTTGAAGCATTTCAGGTGTTATCTCCCGCACTGCCAACTGGATGCGTTCTTTAAGTTCAGCTAAACTATTGATCTTTTGGCGATAAACCTTTGTTTTTATGAAACCCCATGCAAAGAAATCTAGGGGTGTCAAATCTGGAGAATGCGGAGGCCAAGGTCGAGGTCCTCCACGTCCAATCCACTGATTTGGAAGGTGTCTGTTGAGGTATTCTCGAACAATTAGAGCATAATGACATGGTGCTCCATCTTGTTGAAACACAAATCTGATATGCAAATTAGCAGCGTAGAATGCATTAGGAAAACTGTGAAGTGGTATAAGAAGGTATTCTTTCATCTTTTGGATATTTCTCTTTACAATTCCTTTGTACTCTACCAAAAAACTACGAAAAAGCAGATTTCCATGAGAGAATTCAATCTTACATTAGTCTCTCAACTACTCACGAAGTATGCTCAAATAACATCCCCACATCCTGGAAGACAAAGTGTGAGACCAAATGCTCCCGACAGACTTCTCAGCTAATTACATTGAAAGGCATCACTTGGAACAAGTTCCGCCAACACCATCTCGACCTGTAGGTCAATGACAGTCATGTATGCGCACATACAATACAAAGAGAAAAACATGTTAGAAAAGTTTCTACTTGGTGTCCAGAATGCAAAGTTACATTGTGCCTTGAGTGCTTTGTTCTCTACCACACCCGTGCCAACTACTAAATATTAAATTCAGTAAAAGTGTAAAACAATGTTGTAAATAAGTATAATGGAAAGTGTAGATTTATCAAAAGAACATAAATTTATTTTTATTGGGATTTTGTGCGAAAACATTAAAAAAATAACGCGATCATCATATGATGCTGGGAGCATTCTTCCGACAAACTTCCTGAGGATCATATGAGGATGGAAGCAGTGTAAGCATTAAGAATATCAGAAACTCGTATTTATTTTAAATTAGGCCAGGACTAATATTAGTACCAGTAGTTATTTTGAAAAAAATCTTTTTTTATCCATTATGAATATGAGATCCAAGTTAAATTTAGATTTTATTGATATTTAATTTTTTACCTTGGTCTTCTCTTTATAATGTGAATAAATGATTTGTTTCATTTATTTATGTGAGAAATGAATGCATAAACTATGAATTAGTAAATATAGACCTAATCATGTCATACTCATTTTTGGTATGAACTAAAAATTTAGACATTTTGGTTAACTGCAAAACAAGGTTTTTTTTTAATTGATAAAAACTTCATTTTTGTTCTTAAAAATCACAATTTGAACAAGAGCAGGAGTCACTGTGACATCCTATCTTTGGTAAAGAAAACTGTAAATCTTGAAGAAATGTCATCACCTGCAATAACTTGCTTTAATGAAATTAATGTATTTACACAAAAAACACTACTCTTGAAGAAAGTGTTACAGTAGATCCTAATTTAATGTCATAATTAATGCACAGCAGTGTCATTAAACTATCCCCTATTTAATGGACTAGTACAGTATTTTACCCCAATTTAACAAATTTTATTTAGTTGACTTATACCCTATTTACAGACATAGTACAGTATTTTTACCTGATTATCGAACACTCATAGTGGCATAGGTGAGTGTATGTGTAAATTCCCAACCATGTAATACTATGTATTTTAAGTACTATTACACAGGGTACTTACGTTTCACAAGATGAATTTTGGGTGTGGAGTTAATGGCACAGGATGAGTGAAGGGGGATATCATACTCATCCCCTATTTAATGATTTGAGGCTAAATTTAGACTAAACTTACCATAGGGTCATTCCATAACAAATCATGCAGTGGTCAAAACCACACCCTCATAGATTTTGCTTAAATTTGGTTTATAGAATAGTCTATGCTAGTAAGTAGGTACCAAATTTCAAATATCAGCTCAATCGGAGTTATGGTTCAAAAGTTATGCTCTCCCCCTTGGGGGGGGTGAAAACTAAATATTCAAACCACCATAACTCAGTCCCTAATTGACATAGAACAGTGATTTAAAGTGTTTATGAAAGGTAATTGCACACACAACAAATTAGCATAAGTAGAAAAAATGGCTAAAATTAACAGAAAAAAAGTTGATACACTTTATTCCATTTGAAGGGGTCCTGCCCCCCCTAAATTACAGATTTTTTTAAATTTTCATATATACAAAAAATGAGTTTCAACCTTATTCTATCAATGTATGAAAATAAATATATGTGTATTTGCATATAAAAGGTAATTTACAGATTTCAAAATGGCTACTTTTACTTAAAAGACTAATTTTTACAAATTCATGTAAGCTGTTAGGTAATTAATACATTGCAATTTACACATGGTGCAATAATTCTTAATGCTAATAATCTATACCTACCTTAGCTAATATATAGTTAATTTTCAACAGATTTTTATCCTAGTTTTGGTTCCAAATTCCCACTAACTTCTTGAACTTGCTTTGGATTGAAGGAGTAAATAATCTTAACACCAGGCTTGATATTTGGTGTCATCATGATAGAAATCATATCACTTTGTTTTATCCAGCAAACATCAGAAAGTAATACTGAGTGGTAGATCCTGATGAGGTGAGGAAACTGATTTTATAATCACCATATTCTTCTGAAGTGCCTAAAATAATTCCAAACCAAACTTTATCATCATATTTACAGGCATCATACTGGCCAATTTGATACTCATCTTTTTCAACTAGTTGACTGTCTTTACCTATTTTATATGCAAATACACACACATTTCTTTTCATATATTGATAGAATAAGGTTGAAACTCATTTTTTGTATATATGAAAATTTTAAAAAATCTGTAATTTAGGGGGGGGGGCAGGATCCCTTCAAATGGCATAGTGTCATAACTTTTTTTCTCAACACCCCCCCCCCCCCCCAAAAGGGGGGAGCATAACTTTTGAACCATAAACTCTGATTGAGCTGATATTTGAAATTTGGTACTTGCTAGCATAGACCATTCTATAAACCAAATTTAAGCAAAATCTATGAGGGTATGGTGCACTTTTTTTTTTTTTTTTTTTTTTTTTCCCATGGAATGAGCCCATAGCCTTTCCTAGTAAACTGCTGCACATGTTTTTGAATGCACGCCAGGCTGCCAACTCAACCTCATCCATCACCACTTCAAAGTGTTCATCTAGCATGAGTTGGCGAATTTGAGGGCTGACAAATATGCCTTCTTTAATCTTGGCATCTTATTTTTGGGAATTTTTCCTTTAGATATTTGAAGGCAGGCTAATCCTGTTTCACACCTTTGCAAATTGTTTCATCAGCCCTAATTTTATGTGAAGTGGTGGCAAGATAACCTTTTCCTTTCGTACTAGTGGTTTGTGAATAACATTGTAAGATCCAGGTGAGGAATTGTCTCACGCTGGCCATACTGAGTGTGTGTAGTGTTCAGACCTTGCTCAGCTATCCCACTTGCATAGGAAACACATGTATTTTGTATAGCCAGTTTGCAATCCATTGAGAATAGCCACAACCTTCAAATCTGCGCAGATAAGCCATTCATGTTCATTGTATTTTATACAGTCCAGAATAAAAGCAACATTGTCATACGTTTCTCTCAAGATGACTGAATGAGTGATCGGAACAGAAGGCATTGTGTTCCCATTGTGTAGCAGTACACCCGTAACACTGTACAGAGATGCATCAATGAACAATCTCCACTGATTTGGTTCATAGCACAAACCCAGAGCATTGAACAGACCATATATGTCAATATAATAACAAAGATTGTTCTTCATTGTGAAATATTCCTGCAAATCCAAGGAGCGCTTTCGGAATGCTGTAATTTGTACATCTTCTGCCAGCAGATTCCATTCTTGTATACAGATGTGAGGCCAGCAGTTCACTTTGTTGCTTGGTAAGTATTAAATCATGGACCAAATCATTGAGTTCAGGCTGCGTGATGAGATGTTGTTGTTTCTTGGACTCAACTTGAGCTTCATAGCATTCGCCGTCTGATTCCAATTTGTCAGAGTCTGTGTTATTGGTCGGCATTTCAGCTGGAGGACAAGGTATGGATATATCTGTAGAATGATCCACAGGACGCATAGCAGAATGAAGATTTGGGTAGACTATAGCCTTTTTCCCTTTCCTGTTGCAACCTGTAATGTGAGACAATAGACATTGTTGGCTACTTAAGATAGCATAATTGTGTAATACATTATGCAGAGCAGGATATGCTAAAATGTGCTAAAAACACCAAATTTGACATATATTCAGAAAAATAAAAGATCAATCCTGTGATGTTTGTTAAGCAGAAATAGCAATCACTTGAATGGTCCAGCGGCTCTCTCCATACCATTGGGACACCGAATCCCAGACCAGCACTGGTGCCTTTGAACCATGCTTGTACATCTCACACAGCAGATATGAGGCACCCAGTGCTTGTCCTGATCACCAACTTTGCATGTGAAGTATAATTCATAAAGCTTTTTCACATGAGAAGTCAACTTCCTTTTATACCAGTTGTTTTAACGTTAATGTCCCACAAATATAACAAAAACTGTCTGGCTAATTTTTGCACACTCTAGGCATTGTAGCATAACATCAATAAAAACCTGTAAAATAAGAAAATGATAGATCAGTTTGCAATTTCACACAATATAGATGATGTCAGTGAAATATACATAACTTGATAGCTGTTATTCAATAATACTCGCTTATAGCACCGATTTATGATAAAATATGGCTGACAATTTTGTTTTAAATGATTAATGAAAGAAATTTTTCATAAAATCAAAGTGGAAACAGAGAGCCAAATACCACCACCACAGCATATGCATGACTGAACAAAATGTAAAAGATGCATTCAGAGAACCAGTGGTTCTCAAAAGGATACAATGAAATAGGGTCATTTTCATGAAATTGGGGGTGATACAAATAAATGAGTGTTATTTTCGCAATCTATGCATATAATTAGTCATAAAAATGACTATCTCATTTCCATTTTTTTTCAATGTTGTACAGTGATAATTAATAATAATAATAATGATGGTGAAATACAAATGACATCACCACATTAACTAGGAATAAGAATTATGAACAAGTCTTTATTCCTATTGTACACTGGCCAAGGATTACAAACTAGAGCACTTACATCATACCTTTAAAGGCTTTCCAAACTCCCTTGGCTTCCAACAGGACACGTCTGTTTTAATCTCTGCCTGTCTACCCTGGTTTCATAACCTTTTAATAGGCTTCCAGGTTCAAACAAGGTCTGGAGCAGTTACAGTATTTTTACAGTTAACAGGCTTACTAACTAGACTCCTGTGGGAGAGAGAAACTTGAGAAGAACCAGATAGGACTTGAAAATTATGGTGGGGGTTTGTGAAAAATTTCACAACCCCCCAGGGGGATTTGAAAATCGGAGGGGGGTTGTGAAAAACTTCACAGTGTGCCAAAATCAGTACCAATGTGTTAAAGAATGTTCAAACATCATGCATTCAATGCGTCAGAAAGTGTCTTCAAGTGGAAGGCCACCAATTCAAACATTTATTATAATTTAATAAAATGTGCCTATGGTTCCTGACTTTTGCGCCACCCTGTAATATATATATTAGTGATGGATCGAATAACCGCAACCGCACTACAACTGCACAAAAATCCGCAACCGTAACCGCAACGCCATTCCATAAGTGCGGTTGCGGTTGTAAAAGCTTAGTTAATTTTAATTTTAGGTTAATTAGAAATATTTCTTTTTTTAAAAAGAAAATGATGGGTCTCCTTATGCGTGCTTAAACGTGACGTCATACGGCTGCCGTAGTAAAATTGGTTTAAACTGCGCTCTAAGTTATTACTCTGTGAGCTCCATGAAGTAACATTTAAATAGTATTTATTTAGTAAATACCTTATGTTGAACACAAGTTTTGCAACACACAAATAGCGGTAGCGGTGTATTGCAAAACTTGTGTTCAACATAAGGTATTTACTAAATAAATACTATTTAGTATATATTATGTACCAAGTGTGGCTAAATCGCACTATAGTGGCTAAATCCAGTTAATAATTACGCATTTTTCCTAGTATATGATAACCGCAACCGCGGTTGGAAAAAATTCGACAAACACAACCGCAACCGCGGTTGTGAAAAACCGACCACTCAATCCATCACTAATATATATATATATATATATATAACTTTTTAATATAAAAATTCATGTAGCTAGACAAGAGCCATGACATATACATTGATATAATTAATAAACTACTTTTTCAGCTAGAATTCAGAGATTCACCTGCATGCATTTTACACAAGGTACTTTTTTAAGTTCATTGATACAGTCATAAGTTTTTCAAATCATTGTTAATGCTGTAGATAATTCACTCGCCAAATAATAATACCAGATTGCTGCAATTGGTAAAAAATCTGGTTCAGATCTGGATCCAGTCTGGAAGGGCCAATTTGGTGGATTATGCTAAAGTAATCTGGTCCAATCCCAGTCCTAGTTCCACCTTTTCAGAGAAACGTTTGTCTTAAATTTAATATTTTTTCTTTGAGAACTGCTGCTGCTCCTTTTTGAAATAGATGATGCCTCCTGTAATCCACTTTGTCTTCTGAAGATGCAGGTACTGACTCCTTAATTTTGAGTGTTTCATCAAAACCTTCCCAGAAAGTAATATGTTTCTTTTTGAAGTTCTACATTAGGAGCAGAATCATTTTGTATAATTTCTTATTCAGAGTCTGAACTGGATGAAACAGATTCCTCCAGTTGTAGATTTGATGTAATTTCTTGTTCTATCCAAAACTTTATTTTATGATGATCTATTTCATCAAAAGGGATTAATTTATAATGCAATTTAAAGCAGTTGCTAAAACATAGTGCCCTTTATCATTAATTGTATTAACTTGGTCTGTGACTAAATTTAAAAGTCCTTGCTTCAGAGTTTGAATTCCCACATCTTTCTAAGATTTTGTCAAATATTTTATTGATCCTTTCACCGCTAGTATAACAGTAGAAATATTTGCATCATCACTGGTCACTTCTTTGGTTAACTCTTCAAATGGCTTAAGCAGTCTTATAATAATTTCAATTAAATTCATTGATTTGCATTCAAGACATCTAAATTATTTTCTGATGCATAGCCTATATAGTTCGGTAGCCTATGGGTTTCTTCTGTTCAGGTTGTCTCTGCAACAATATAGTACAGTAGACCTTTATTTCATAGTACCCTAAATTACTCATTTTTATTTTTTTTATACTATGGTTTAAACACTATTTTTTAAATAACGAGGGTCTACTGTATATTGTTCTATCTGGTTTCATTGTTAGTGACCAAATATGCCAATAAAATACTCCTTGTTATATGAACAAGTCCATATATCTGAAGTTAGAGAAATTGCTTGCACTTCATTTTCTGGGTTTAGAATTTTACCTTTCCCTCTATCATAAATATCAGGAAGGATTTCTTCTCTGAAGTACTTCCTTGATGGAAAATTGTATTGAGAAGTTAGGCCTACATAGTTCATTATTAATTATATAAAGTTGGTAATGTATCTTCAAACAGAGTAAAGGAATGACCAATTGCCATCATTTCTCCTACATTAGCTATAGTGAATTGCTGTACTACTATTTATCATCAGTATCCACATTCTTTTACCCCAGTCAATTGATAGTGTTGGTTGAATATATTTTACCTTTTTAGCTTCAGCTGAAACCTCTGATAAGCTTGTTGAAGGTTCAACTTCAGCTTCTGGAATTTCTGTTATCTGTCTTTCCTGACTCAGATTCTCCAGTTTTCTTTTTTATAAACTAGTATATATGTATTTCTTGCTACTGCCTCTTGAAATCTTTGCTAACAATAGTGCAGGCAAGTGGGGGGGTGGGGGTGGGGGGGTGCCAGGGGGCAGATGAGCTTCTAGATTAGGGTTGCACCGATTAATCGGTTGACAATCGGCAATTTGTCGATTAATCGGTCATCAGCTTTTCTCTTTTTTTGCCGATTAATCGGTTTTCATACTTGGTCATCTTTGTTTATTACATTACAGAAATTGCATCCCTGGTTTAAGAATTTCAGTTATCCTAGACATGGAATGAACTTAAATAATATTTTGCTTGTTTTTTATTAAATATTTTCTACCAATTTGCATTGTTTGGATAATAATAGGCAGAGTATTATTGAATTAATTTACTCCATTATCACTCCTTTTATTAAAACAAAAAAATTATTGTACCTTACTGAACAAAAGAATCCATTTAAGCTTTCCTGTTGCAAAACAAAAGTGGCCTTAACCTACTCTCTAACGATAAACAAAATTTGAGATGGAAACATTGCATAGGGTGCATTTGCAAATAATTTTATTTTTATCTACTTTAAAGTATTTCCATGCAATGCTTGGAGCCATAAGGGCTTTATGTTATTTAAATTTGTAACAAAAATATAAAATTTCTTGGCAACTTTCATTAAAATGCTTAATTTAATCTGTAAAAGAAATTAAAGAATTAGAATATGTAAATAGTTCTAGAAATATTAGATTAATATTAGATAAAAAAATATTAGATATTAGGCCTACGTTTTATATTGTGTGCTCCTATTTACCAGTATAATAGGTATAAGTGGCGTAATTCAGTAACCATACAGTGCTATACACTTATACAGTATATAAAAAGAATTATCGGCCGATTATTTTAGGCTGATTAATCGGTAATCGGCTAATTTGCTTATCGGTGTAACCCTATTCTAGATCTGCCCTTGACACATGTGTGTGTGTGTGGACCAGTGCTGTTGGTAATGATCATTGGCTTGGGCCCCTCCCTTTATAAAATCCTGGCTGCACCCCTGTTTGCTAGTACAGGCATCCCTCCATATCCAATCGGGTTACATTCCCAGAAAACTGATCAGATATCAAAGCAATTATAACATGGGGTCAGGGGCAGATTTAGGTTTCTTGGCACCAAGGGCCATACTGATTTAGCTGCCCTTCGGACACTACGAAGTTACCATTTAGCAATAAATAGTTATTTAATATAAGGGTTTTCAGTAAAATGCAGTCAAATGGTTTAGGGATTTACTCTAGCAAAATATATCTTAACGTGTAAAATATTTGTATATCAACCGTAATATATATATATATATATATATATATATATATATATATATATATATATATATATATATATATTCAGGGTGTGCTAGGTGTGCACTGCACACCCAATAGATTTTCTGTAAATTAATATTTAATTAACCCTTTGTCTCCCTCTCTCAACTTTAGTCAAGACAAAAAAGATGCCCTAACCCTTAATTCTGCGCTTGACTGTTACACTGAGATGAGAAATGAGCTACTTCAATTCAGTTATTTGGATTGTCTTCACAACCATTTGGTAAAATTTTGGTACTGAGTGATAGAAGTGTCCCTAGAGCTTGTTTGAGGTGCAAAATTTCAGTATTGCGGTGCAGCAAAAAATATATATATATTTATTTATTTATTTATTTATTTATTTATTCTCCCCTACTATGGGAATATAAATTTGTTTACCTCATACCAAATCAAATGGAAAAGGGAGAGAGAGGGATCAGGGCAGAGAGAGTGCAGTCTGTGGACAGAACACCCTCATATATGGTAAAGTGGGTGGGGCCTATGTTGCCATTGCTGGTGTTGGGTTCATATGCTTAACATATCACACTGCTTACACATGTGAAGCAAAGAAGTTCCTTATATGAGGATGTATTGCTCACTATTTTTCTCCAAAAAGAAGACTTGAGTTTGTGTGTAAATAAGTTTGATGCTTAATTAAAGGAGCCCGTAGGAAATTGGTGTTAGATTTTTTACAGTTCACCTAAATTCTCCAAGTGTTTAGTGTAATATTGAGAAGGTGGATTGCGTCTGCTTACCATATTACTATTAAGATTTATTAATACCTAGCTAAATTAACATGAATTTCGGTTATTAATTTTACTCCACATGATATTCTGCACACCCAATTCACACAGTCACCATCCACCACATAATATATATATATATAACAATCCCCTTAAATGTGTGAACAGAAATGCATTGTAGGTTATCTTTACAATCTTTATGTTTAGTTACAAAATCGACCATTGTAGAATACTCAAAGCAGTTTCTGCCGAGATTGCTGAGCAGTGAAGGAGTCAATAAGATCTGTATAGCTAAGAGCTCTCATGAGTTCGATTGATCAGTACTAAGGATAGCTAAAGAGCTGAGACGATTTTCTGACATCACTGACTGTAGGTAGTTCTTTAGTCATCGCAGTACAGAAAAGGATTTTTGGCAGAACAGTTGGAAGCTGGTGTACATAGGAAGATCCTGACCACAATAACATATGAGTAAACTTTTAATCCTTTTGCTTAGATCATCTTACTCATCTCAAGAATGCTCGTAGGAGTTTTCTCAAAATTCAGAAGAAACCCACGGAAATGAAGACACTCATTAACACATGCTTCTGCCAAGTCATCCTTGTAAAATTCCCAATGCTTAATAGCATTGGCAGTTATATCTGTCGGATTCAAGGTGGTGACTTTTGTAAAAAATGCATACCATGCATGGAGGTTTTCATACACATCTTTGCAATGGTTTAATTCCAACAACACATTGTCAAGTACCACAAGATAAGTATTAATAAAGAAGTTCCTCCATCCATCTAATTCTACCTCACCTTCGTGAGTTTCGTCAACTCAGTTTTCTTTTCATTGTAACTTCATATTCACGGATAGGTGATTTCTTAATTGCTGCTGCTTCATAAAAGTCAAAGTTGTCTCTCGCATCTTTTACATAGAATGTCAATGATGTATACAGTTCTGCTACAACACCAAGATCAATGTTAACTGCTTGGAGCTGTTTACTAGTAGCATTGAACCTTTTCAGAATGTCACCTGACATTAAAGAAAATTGTAGTTTCAAGGCATTGCCTGATGCTTCACTGCGTGTGCAAGGCTTTTCTGATTCATCATCTTCAATGGACATAAGTGCCTCTATAACCTCTTCCCAGTCTTTATTGAGACTCCTACATGCTTCTTCACAGGCTGACCATCAAGTGTCTGATAAGCTCTTTAGCGTTACATTTTCAGATTTGGTAAAATGATTTTGTAGTATTTCCCAATGGTGAGTGGAGGCAGTGAAGAACACAGATTTTGGAGAAGTGCGAAAAAATCAATGGCTTCCTTACAGCAACTTGCTGTACACTGTCCAATCAAATTTAATGAGTGTGCAGAGCAGGGTACATAAACTGCTACTGGGGATGCTGCTTTTATTCTGGCTTGCAAGCCAGAGTAAGTCCCTGACATTGTGGGAGCATTATCATACAACTGTCCTCTGCAGTTTGCAATGTCAAGATTATGCATTTTTAATATGCTGGAAACTGAGTTGAAAAGCTGCTCTGATTTGTGGCCTACACTGGGAAGGAATGCCAAAAATCACTCTATGGGATGCCCATCTTTTACGCATCTCAGAATAACTGCAAGTTTGACATGTGATATGTCTGGGGTGGAGTCCACAATAATGGAATAGTACTTCGCACATTTCACTTCCTCAGTTATTTGTTTGGTAACTTTGTCAGCCATTAGTTTGATGAATTGCTCACATGTAAACAAAGACAAGTATGAGGTATGACCTTTTCCTGGATTTTTGTATTTTGCAATATGTTCTGCCAGAAAAGGGTCAAATTCAGCAATAAGTTCCAAAGCCATTATAAAGTTTCCACTGTGGACAGAACCAAATTTCTCAATGTGGCACCTAAAAGGTAAACCATGAGATGCCAGTGACGGATGGACCACTGCAACAACTCATAAAACATTCCTCCAATACTACTTCTCCTCCTCAGTTTGATAGAAAAGTTGTCTGTCAACTCTTCTGAGAGTTGAACTTCTCATTTTCATAGCTAACACACACGACTTATGTTCAGAGGAATTTTCATGGCTTGTTAATGCTTCACTGCCATGCTTCCAGTCATCAAATCCTTCCTTATCAATTTTAGTAGTTCCACCAAATAACTGACATAGAATGAAAATTGAGCTTGTGCTCTCTGAATATATTAAATATGTTCTCTTCACCTTCTCTCCATTGACAAGCTGTGTTTCAAATAAGGTTTTACAAAAATATCTGAATCATTCACCAAAACATCTCTCTCATTGAGAAAAGTTCATGTTTTCTAGGTCCTGATTTATGCCATGCTCTGACACACAATGATGTGTAGCATCATTAACTTCCTGTAATGCTGTCTTGTCCAATGGAAGTATTGCTGGAGGTAGTTGTGATGCTACCTACATCACAAGACTTAATATAGGGTAGGCAGGATTCTTGAACTTCTCTACCAGATAATCTAAAATTATTGGGACCTTCATTAACATTTTGATCTTCTTGGAAACTCCTAATCTCAGTACATTCTAATTCTTTTAAAAGAACATTCAGATTTGTTTCAACATTTTTGCTCTTTATATCAGATTTCTTGAAGAAAGTATCAATTTTCACAGTTTTGTCAATGACATCTTGTTGTTTTTCAGCTTTCTCCAGAGCTCTCTTCTTATACTCCAAGCTGCTTAGTCTTTTTCTCCCATCACTCATCTGAAAAACAAATACATCTGAAATTAATTAAAAATGTAAATATATTTTAAAATAGGAATATATTAAAATTAATAAAATAGTCTTTTTCTCCATCACTCATCTGAAAAAACAAATACATCTGAAATTAATTAAAAATATAAATAATACCGTAAGATGGGGTAACTGGGCCCTACTAAGTTTAAGGTAAATTTTGTTATTTTTTCCATACATTCTAGGTACGGTACCTATACATAGACTGTGGGTAAATCCAGGATAAATAGACAGGTAGAAGTGCTGATATAACACTAATACATCTTCAATATTCACGAAACTTGGTCTGAGGGTGTTTTTTAGTGAAAAAACAAATTCCCAATTTTTTTTGAAAATCGTTCAAATAGGTCAAAATTTAGGGTCAGGTCAAATTTTGGCCAAATTGTAACCTAAGAATTTTTTAAATCCCTATATCTCGGCTTCTAATTGTCGTAGCTTAATAAACTTTATATGGATGGAAGCGGAATGAGCTCTAGTTTCCAAAAATGGTACTTTCATTTGGATAGTCTAATAAAAACTTTAATTTTGAAAAAACAAAAATTTTAGGATTTGATATTGAAGGGATCAATTTTTAAAAAATTTTATTGAAGAAAAACTGTTGCCTGAGCAAAGATCTACCATAATCAGCAATAAAAAGCTAGCTTATAGGCCATTATATAGCTTAAAACTTAATTTTATTAATGCTGGCTTTCTTCATTTGTTTTTATTTTTCTATTTTCAGGTTTTAATAACTATATATTGAAAGATACAGGTGTACCTAAATATCTACCTAAATAACTTTAAAAAAATGCCAGAAAATAAGAAATTATATTGTTGTGATCCTTTAAAAAAACAAAAAAAGAATTTTCAATAATATTAAAAAAGTTATAGAACTTATGGCTTCTTCAAAAGGATCAGCTATTGTGTAGCAATTGCTACACCTTAACCCTTTGGATGCCGTAGTCGACTGTAGTTGAACGATTTTTTGGTAGTCACAAGTGCCATATTCGACTCTAGTCAATATTCTGTAATAATATTTTTCTTTGGCGCACTGTTCGACTGAAGTCTCTATGAGTTCATAAGAGTTGCCAATTATTTAATTTTGTCTTAATTTTGAAGCTCACTGACCCCCGACACTGACCCCCTGATGCTCATTTCTTCATTTTGCTGATAACGAAAATAATGAAAATGATCGACTTTATAAGATCAGGCCTATCATAGATATCACGAAAGATTTATATACTGCTGTATACAATGCCAGTAAAGAAGTTTGTGTGGATGAATCTATGCTAAAATTCAAAGGACGTTTATTTTTCAAGCAGTATTTGCCAAGTAAACCTTCAGCTAAATGGGGAGTGAAACTATGGTCTCTCTGTGATTCTAAAACTGGATATTTGTTGAGGTTCAATGTTTACACAGGAAAAGATACTGAAAACACGCTTGTAGGAGGATTGGGAAGTACAGTTGTTCAAACTCTTCTAAAAGGTTTTGAGAATAAAGGCCATATTGTGTTTCTTGACAATTTCTATTCCAGCGTTAACCTTTATGAAGCCCTTAGACTAAAAGATATAGGTGCTTGTGGCACTGTTAGAGCAAATCATAAAGGGCTGCCACCTGACATGAAAAGAATGAAACGAAACGAGGTGACCTTCCAACAATTTGGATAAATCAAAACAAAACTCTGTTGGCCTGTACATGGCAAGACACTGGAAAAGTAAATATGATAGCAACTGTAGGAGACTGTGGAATAACAAAAGTAACAATAAAATCTAAAAAAGGAGATCGGGTTGTTGATAAGCCAAGCATTCAGGTGAATTACAATAAACATATGGAGGTGTAGATACATTTGACCAGTTGTGTGCAACTTATCCTTTCAACAGGAGAACGAAGAAATGGTATCAAGTAATCTGGCATTTCCTCATTGAGGTAGCACTGATAAATTCAAGGATATGCTTCAACATTCAAAACCCAACCAAAAAATTAAGTCAGAAAATGTTTAGATTGAAAGTTATTGATGGCCTTTTAGATGGGTATGCACGGCATAATACACGTAAATGAGGGCACAGGCTTTCTCAGCCTATCTACAAAATAGACTGAAGGAAAGGCACTTCATCTCCAAATATGAAGGAAACCAAAAGCCAAATTGCATAGTTTGCTCAATTATGCCAGCCCAATGCAAACTGAAAGGCAAGGGCCTGTGTAAGAGAAAGCAAACGTGCTATTACTGTAAAGCATGCAATGGTAATCCACCATTGTGTATAACACCATGTTTTGAAGTTTACCACACGAAAAAAGACTACAAAATGGTGTGTAAATGCTGAAACCTCAATGCACTCCAGTAAGGCCTATACCAACATTTGGAAACTTATTTCTAAATATCCATAAACTAGTTGTTTAGTTTGATAAATAAAAAGATGATGAAATGTACTTATTTTACAGTGGATAATTATTTTTGCCTTTTATATTTTGTACTTTTATTGTTTTTTGTAGGCCTACTTTTATTTTACTAAATTAGAATAAACTTTGCATACATATATATATTTTTTTATGTCATTTATACCTTTGATAGCAAATCAAACTTGTTTCTATTGTATAAAAAAGTGAGTTATACATTCTGTTAGCGACCTAATACAAATTTGGAATAGATTCTGGAAATACTCTTATATAAATACAAATTTATCTCATTAAATGGTCGATTTATATTATTTTAATGATAATTTAGGAAAGTATATGCTTAAATCTAAAAATGAGAATCATAAAATTTACTATCAAAGAAAATTTGATTTTTTATGGAAAACTGCATTTTTTCGAGAACAAACATTTCCAACCAAATTGGCAGCTTAAGGGTTAATAAGAAGTCAACCTGAATACTGGAATCTGTACCAGCACCAGCAGAAGAGGCTGTACTGCTACAAGAACTGTGTCCTTTACCAGCAAATGAAGAATCCTTTGAGCACAGTAGTAGTAAATTTACCTGTTTTTATGGGGCTCTCATCTAAATATGGTAATATTTTATCGCTAAGTACATCCTTATTATGTTGCGGATCTTCTAAAAACATTTCCTCAACAGGTGGAGCCATAGAAATATTTGTAGACAAGCTACTACTGCGCTCAAAGGATTCAGTAATTTTTTACTATCAGTCTGGCCTCTAGAAACTTAAAATAAAGTTTACCATAAGACTCTCTACATTTTTTTAAACAACTTTTATTAAGTACAATATGAAGGCAAATGCTGATTAAAGCTATAAAATTAATGTTAAGAAATTATTTTTTTGAGTGATAAAATCGTGGATCATGTTTTTGGGAGTGATAAAATGGCTGATCCCACAAAGGTTAGGAAGGTACCGCTAACAAAATTGGGGGGTTTGACCTGAACTCATAAGATTTTAGTGTCACGATGGCGTTGGTTTGCGATGGTTGTAATTATTCAGTGTGTTTAACTTCATGCAAATTTTTTGATGATGAAAAGGCTGCATTTAATTTTTATGTAGAATACGGTGTATTGCTAAAAGAATTTATTTGCCCTAAGAAAAACAAGGAAGGTATTGTTTATGGTAATAAGTGTGTGCGCGATAAAAACAGAAAAGCATTTCATTGCCATATACAGGTAAGAGTAGTACCTAAAATTAGGTTGTTAGTATAGTTTTACGGTATATATAATATATAGTGTTCGTTTTACTACATATATATAAATGTGTATATATATATACCTTTTAGGTCACTCATGTTGGCTGTTTCTACAATTTCCATAATTTATACATCAATGGATTCGTTTTTACATCGCGAATGTGCCCTAGATAGTCTCTACTGAAGGAATCACCCGCATTTTAGGGTATTTTTTCACACACATACCCCAAAACAAACTTTGTGTCCTAACTTAGTTTTGGGCCAGTTCCCTCACTTGAGACTATCCAAATCGCATTCCTGGTGTAATAACGAATCCATTGATCTATAAATTATGGGAATTGAAGAGACCGGAGTGATAGTAAAAAATGACCAAGGATTCTTCATTTGCTGGTAAAGGACACAGTTCTTGTAGCAGTACAGCCTCTTCTGCTGGTGCTGGTACAGATTCCAGTATTCCAGGTTGACTTCTTAAGGTGTAGCAATTGCTACACAATAGCTGATCCTTTTGAAGAACTCCATAACTTACAGAAGCCATAAGTTCTGTAACTTTTTTAATATTATTGAAAATTCTTTTTTTGTGTTTTTTTAAAGGATCACAATAATATAATTTATTCTTTGGCATTTTTTAAAGTTATTTAGGTACACCTGTATCTTTCAATATATAGTCATTAAAATCTAAAAATAGAAAAATAAAAATGAAGAAAGCCAGCATTAATAAAATTAAGTTTTAAGCTATATAATGGCCTATAAGCTAACTTTTTATTGCTGATTATAGTAGATCTTTGCTCAGGCAACATTTTTTCTTCAATAAATTTTTTTTTTAAATTGATCCCTTCAATGTCAAATCCTGAAATTTTTTTGTTTTTTCAAAATTAAGTTTTTTTTAATTAAATTATCCAAATGAAAGTACCATTTTTGGAAACTAGAGCTCATTCTGCTTCCATCCATATAAAGATTATTAAGCTACAACAATTAGAAGCTGAGATATAAGGATTTAAAAAATTCTCAGGTCACGATTTGACCAAATTTTGATCTATTTGACAGATTTTCAAAAAAATTTGGGAATTTGTCTTTTTCACTAAAAAATGCCCCCAGACCAAGTTTTATGCAAATTGAAGACATGACCGTGTTGTTTATCTGTCTTTTTAACCTGGATTTACCCAGGTAGATACCTATAACACTGGGGAACAAATTTCAACTTTTTGTCTATTGAATTAGATTTGACAGTTAGTTCTAGGTAATTTGGGTGCGCTGAGCACGAATTTTTACTCGATTTTGCTCAACACCCCTCCTCTTTCGTCGTATTCATAAAAAGGTTTTTTTCTCAATACTCGCTAAGTCTTTTTGCAGTTACACATTATGCAACTAGGTTTTTATCTAGGTATTTGTACCTATTGTTATGGTATTGTTGTATTATGTATATTTTTATATGTAACACCCTAAAAATATTTTTAATTTTGTCATTTTTAACCCATTTTAATATTAGTAAATTAAGCTAAAAATATCATAGAATTCTAAAATTTTCTCGAGCGTTCCTGTCTCTGTAGAGTATTCTAGAGGGACAACTAAAATATATAAAAGCGACTCGTTTCCAGAGTTAATCAGTCAATTCAATCAGTCAGTCAGTCAGTCAGTCAGTCAGTTGAGTTAGTTAATTAAGTTTGGGCATTAACATAATTTTGAATTGGCATATGATTTAGTGAGTAATTTTGTCATCGTAATTTAATATAGTTGATTTAATTAGACGTAATTTATATTGTACCTACTCATCCGTGTTTCTAGTTTAATTTCATAGATTGTAAGTACCTATTTCATAATAAGTACCTATTTAAACTAATTTTGTGTGTTATATTTCAGATTTTCTTAAATTTATATGAATTAAGGGCTTTAAATACCTTTACAAATTGGCAGAACAATCAAGCAATATGTCATCAAGCACTAGAAAGTTCAAATGCAAAAACAACCCTGATTCCTTCTGTTATATATGTGGAAATTTTATACTTCCACATCAACGAGCAAATATAACTGACTTCGTAAAAAGAGCTTACTTAGCTTATTTTGGCATAAAACTGGGGGACCAAGATAAATCGTGGGCTCCACATAAAGCCTGCACTATATGCATTGAAAGACTGCGACATTGGACGAAGGGTTCGGATTCAAAAATACCTTTTGGAGTTCCGATGGTAAGTTTATGATTTCATAAAACTACGTAATTTAATCACTAGTATACTGTAACTTACCTAAATGTAATTGTAACTTAGGTACATAAACAAAAATTTACAGAAAATGTTTATAAGAATCTCAAATATTGCATAAGGTTGAAACACATAGAAATGTTAAATGTTTGGGTGATAACTTTTGATAAAATTCATAAAAACAAGTCTCTCGTCGCTTTTGTTAACGCTTTACAATTTTTTTTCCATATCAGTGTGGCGAGAGCCTACTAACCACGAGACCGATTGCTACCTTTGCTTTGTCAAGACTTCGGGCTTCACTAAGAAAAATAAACATTGTATCGAGTACCCAAATTTCGACACCGCGATACGACCTGTGCTACATTCAAATGAGATCCCCATTCCAAAATTTAAGGGTCTGCCAACTCAAGAATTAGTTGAAGATGTTCCTGAAAATATTGTTATGCACTTTGAGTAGTCAGACACCGATTTTGGCCCCAGCGTATTTGAAAGTCAAAACGATCCGCAAAAGTTTAACCAGGCCGAGTTGAATGATCTTGTAAGGGATCTAAATTTGCCAAAAAAGGCTGCGGAAATTTTAGCTTCAAGACTTAAAGAGAAAAACTTGCTTACTTCAAACACATACATTTCATTTTACAGAAAAAGAGAAGAAGAACTTGTTAAATATTTTAGAACAGAGGATAGTTTAGTATATTGCTGCGACATAGTTGGTTTGTTAAAGAAGATGGGGGTTGAGTCTTACGATGCAAATGATTGGCGCTTGTTTTTAGACAGTTCGAAAAGAAGTCTTAAGTGTGTGTGTTGCATAATGGCAATCTATACGGCTCGATACCGATTGGGCACTCAACAAAATTAAAAGAAAAGTATGAACATATAGAAAAGGTTTTAAATCTTATCAAATATAGGGAGCACGAGTGGATCATATGTGTGACTTAAAAATGGTTAATTTTCTGCTAGGACAACAAGGAGGGTATACTAAATATCCCTGCTTCCTTTGCTTATGGGACAGCAGAGCCAAGGAGAACATTATTTCAAACAAATCTGGCCAGCACGAACATCACTTACTGTCGGAGAAAAAAACGTAATTAATCCACCTTTAGTGAGCAGAGATAAAATCATATTTCCTCCTCTGCATATAAAACTAGGCCTCATTAAACAATATGTAAAAGCTTTAGATACGAACGGCGAGTGTTTCAAATACATAACTTCAAAATTTCCAAGTTTAAGTTATGAAAAAATCAAGGCGGGAATTTTCGACGGTCCACAAATAAGAACAATGATTAAAGACAGCAATTTTCCTAATGTCATGAATGAACGCGAAAAAAAATGGCTGGTTCTCATTCGTGGACTTGATAGAAAACTTTTTAGGCAATTATAGGGCAGATAACTACGAAGAAATCGTAAAAAACTTTTAAGGGACTACAAAGAGTTAGGTTGCAATATGAGCATAAAAATGCATTTTTGAATAGCCATCTTGACCAATTTCCAAGTAATTTAGGTGATGTAAGTGACGAACAAGGGGAGAGATTCCACCAAGATATCAAAATTATGGAGGAACGGTACCAAGGCCGCTGGGATTCCCACATGATGGCTGATTACTGCTGGTGCTTGAAAAGAGACCTGCCATCAACAAGCAAATACGCTAGAAAGTCTTACAAAAGAAAATTTTTGCCACAGTGAAAGCTTCATATCTGTTTGTTTTTTTATTTTAAGTCATTTCTATCGTTATAATGTAATTTTACTGTAGTTTGAACTGCTTGTATTCATGAAACTTGAAAAAAAAATGTAACACAGACTTAATTTTTTAGTCCTAATTTGAAAAATCTGGAAAATGGCACATAGGCTGTCGACAAGAATCAGGACCTGATAGAGCCAAACCGAGTTGAAATTCGTATTCAGCGCACCCAAATTACCTAGAATCAAGTGTCAGATATCATTCAATAAAATACGTGTTGCCAGTGTAATTTATGGAAAAAAATTCATAGGTACTGTTATATAATGAAATTTACCTTAAACTTAGTGGGGCCCATTTACCCCATCTTACGGTATATTTTAAAATAGAAATATATTATTAAAATTAATAAAATATAATTATATATTTAAAAAATAGCTCAGCCAGCTGAATAGGTCTCTAACAGCTAACTATATATAGGCAGTTAACATAAAAAATTCAAAATTGTCTTAAAAACTACCTCCTCCTTACCTTGTATAAATACCATTACTGTACTAAACTGACGTAAACACAATCTTGTCTTTAAATTTTAAATGTTGTCCAGTTTCAAAGTTCAAAGTTGCAAAATAGAAAAAATATAAATCCAATTTTATAGAGAAAACCTTAAACAAAATAATTGGCCAATTTTTGGCTTGATACTCTAAAGTGTAAACAATAAATCTGAAATAAAATAAAAATAATTAGTTTTAAAGTAAAGAAATTAATAAAATATATTAAGGCCAAGGACCAACTTTGAAATTGATTTCATTCAAATGTAATGAGATTTTTTTAAGTGGTACTAACTTTTCTGGGTTTTTTTTTAGCTAAAAAAATACCAGAAATTTTGGAATTTTTTCCTACTGAAAAGTGTTTTATTGTTATGACTTTTCCTCTAGAATTTTACTGCCCTCAAAATTTGCCACCCTGGGCCATGGCCTATGGCCCATTTAGCCCATATGTAAGTATGCGCCTGCATGGGGTCAATGGGGATACATTCCAAGGGGTCCAGAAGGGTGCTCCTAGGGTGTTTTTTACCAACATGGACACAGAAACACAGGTTTTTAGAAATAAAGCAAGAGAAGAATGCATGGCAGCGGGTGTCAAGCATAATACCTTGTACAGGGGAATAAACCTGTGTCTGCACATGGTAGCCATTTTGTATCTACAGTACTGTACAAGTGAAGGTAGAGATGCACTTGCCACAAGCCTAGGAAGGTATTTTTTGATGATTTTTCAGTTGGGCAATTGGATAACTGAGAAATTGTGATTGGAAATTGATAGAAGGGTGTTAATTTATCAAAATTGGGTAACTGAATAATCATATATTGATTCATTGGATATCAAGGTATACCTGTATCATCAGAATGAATTTTAAGCTATTCTATACATTTGATGGCGTGCTATATTGATTTTAGAATTTAGTTACAGCAACTAAAAATTATTTTATAATGTACAGTAGAGTGTCCCAATTTTTTTTGTTCCTGAAGTTTGTCATGCACACCCCCCTAATTTCTTCCACTCGTAAAAACATGCCAGCAAGATGAATTTCATTCGTGTTCTTTAATTTTAAGGGTCCCCTCAAACCATGTGTTACTATTGCTGAACGGCTACTCTCTACCTTATACTAATTGTAGCATATTTCTTTTCAGGTTATGGATACAAGAAAGCAGGAGACTGTGTGGTTGGTGGGGGTGTTGCGAAATGAACCCCTGGAAACGCTGTGTCAACTCCCGACAGTGGGAGTTGTTCTTCACTCAGAAGAAAAAAATGTCCACGGCGGAAGCTGCCAATGTGGTAGCTGATGAGGTTATGGCGGTGTGGGCTCGGGCATCTATTCCGACCTCCCACAAGCCCAAGTGCGTTGAGAGGATCAAGGCCCTCTCCACGGTACGAGAAGGTTGCCAGAAACCGAAACCGTGGGGGGAGAGAAGCAACTGGAGCGGGAAAAGGGATTCCAAGCCAACCTGAATATACTGTTCGAAACAGCTCATGCCAACGCCATGAAACTCATCAAAGTCCCCGAAGATCGAGACTCTGAATGACCAGCGAACCGTGCAGAAGATGTACATCGGAGGAGAGGACCTGGAGTTTGCTCGCAGGGCAGCGGAGCGGGAGAAACGCCGAGCAGCTGAAGAGAAGAGGAAGAAGAAAAGCCGCGAAGAGATGGACTCACTGCAAGCAAAAGGAACGGTGAAAAGTGGGTCTTCTTCTTCGGAGTCCATGGCCAAAGCATCCAATGATGATGTCCAATATTCCTCTCCTGGTCCTTCAGCTCCTCGATCCGCTCCCAAGGACAGCCAAGTGTCGGCAAGGAGGATCATCCAATATCCCAATTTTGCTGCAGCCCTGGATCGAACTGGAACCTCAGTATGCCAAGCGATGCACATTGTGGCTCCAGCACTCACTGCCGCGGGAGTTGAGTTATCCTTGGT
This sequence comes from Bathynomus jamesi, assembly GCA_023014485.1. Taxonomy (NCBI): domain Eukaryota; kingdom Metazoa; phylum Arthropoda; class Malacostraca; order Isopoda; family Cirolanidae; genus Bathynomus; species Bathynomus jamesi. The sequence continues at coordinate 1,236,217 of JAJOZX010000103.1, forward strand.
TACCTTGTCCAAATCAAGTCTTCACCGTTCACAGCAGCCGAAATCAAGACTGAGTTCAATCCTGATATGCCGCTTGTTGTCCACTTTGATGGCAAACTCCTCCCTGATTCGGATGGAGGGAAATCGGATCGCATACCAGTGCTGGTCAGCGGGAAGAATCTTGAGAAGTTGTTGGTGATCCCAAAAATCCCTGACAGCATGGGACAGCGGATGGCTGGAGCTGTTCTGAAGGTGCTGGATGATTGGCCGCAAGTTCAACCATGGATTGCCAGTCTCTGCTTCGACACAACAGCAGCGAATACCGGTATTCACAGCGGCGCTTGTACGATTATCCAGGACCAAATGGACCACCGCGTTCTTTTCCTGGCTTGCAGACACCACATGATGGAATTGGTAATCACCTCAGTCTTTGACCTGTTCTTCAGGTCTTCTGGCCCCGAAATTGCGCTGTTCGCTCGCTTCAAATCCCAATGGGAGTTCATCGACCAGAAGCAGGCTTCTCCGTTCAACGGCGATGGCCAAGCGACATCCTTTCGGAATGGGTGGCGTTGAAAAAAGAGCAGATTGTCCACTTCATTGAAGACCAGCTTGAAGTTGGCCACCCAAGAGACGATTACCGGGAGTTCCTGATCCTCACTCTGGTCTTCCTCGATGGTCATGGCAAACGAGATCTCCGGTACAATCATCCTGGAGCATACCACCGGGCCAGGTGGATGGCCAAAGGCATTTACTGTCTTAAGATGTTCATCTTCCGAAGCCAGTTCCACCTGACCGCTCACGAGGTCCGGTCACTACGCAGGATAAACGTCTTTGCCGTCACCATCTACCTCCAGAGGTGGTTCGAGGCTCCATTGACGGCAGACGCGCCCGTCAATGACCTGGAGCTGTTGGAGGACCTAGAGCGGTACAAGGTGGTGGATCATGATGTAGGTACCACCGCATTGACGAAATTCCGGGGCCACCTCTGGTACCTAAGCGAAGATTTAGCCGGACTCGCTATGTTCTCCTCCAAAACCACTGATACAGAGAAGATGGCCATGCTCCTAAACCTGCACAAGAAGACCAAAAACCCAAAAGATCTGCGTCGGCTGGAGGGAAAGAGTGTCTTGACCGTGAGACGGTCGGATTTGAGCACCTTGGTCATGAAAAGGACTCAAAACCTTTTTCATTGTCTGAAGCTGCCGGTTCCGAAAAACCCCAAAGATCTCGAAGGATGTGCACCATCGTTGAAGTCTGTGAACGACGTGGCAGAACGGGCGGTGAAACTGGCGGAAGATTTCAACGAGGGCCTAACAAAAAATGAGGAGGAACGGCAGCTCGTGTACCAAGTCGTCAAATACCACCGCCAGCAGTTTCCCTCAGCAGACAAAAAGATCCTCTGTCCCCCGAAATGAAATGTGCCATTAGGAAGAATTTCCATTTCCTTTAATTTAGTCATTAGAAAGAATTTACATTTCATTCTTCCATTCTAGAATGATTAATGCTGAGCATTTATGTTTATTCATATAGGGTCGAATAAACAAGGTCAATGAGGGGACCCTTCCCCTCCTAATAGGCCAATGAAATTTCGCCCATATTTTCCTTTCTTCAAGTGTAATTAATTAAAGGGGTGTGCGATTTGACTCTTGCAAATTTTTATTTTCACATGTGAGGCTGGGACACCCTAATGTACAGTCATAGTATTAGTTAATAGTTAGAAATAGTTACTGGTACATTATTTAGGCTGAAAAATAAAATATTAAAAACTAGTATTAGGTAGGTAGGCCAACTAATGGCAACCATATTTTAAATAGCTACTACTATACAATACAAGTAAATAACTTAGGTTAATTTTAGTAAGTTATGGCTCGTCTTCAGTTAACCACTTTGCCACAGCCTCAGCTTTCTTATGTATATCGGCACACACAGGAATATTTTGTATTTAAATTTTTGACACACACACACACACACACACACACACATTTATATATTTATATATCTATGTTTATTAGGGTGCCACTTATTTGGGGTGTTTTTCATTTTTTGGGAATTTCTATCAGGACGGGCGCATTTCTGGTGTCATTCCGTCGAAAAACATTGTGTGTAAAATAGTTTTGAAATAAAATAATAATTAGAACTGCCTCAACGAGGTCAAAGTTTATACTTTTTGTCGAAAAGTACTCATGGCGTTCTGTTATCATGTCAGTTTTCGTTTCGATAGCTGCTGTAGTTTCTGAGTTGAAAAATAACAGACAGACAGACGGACGGTCAGAGTCGTTGGTTTAGTCTTCCGCACTGGTGTACAGAAGACTAAAATGAGGTATTATACAGGGTGTAACACGAGTTTATCCAATATTGATACAGGCGAAAGAACATGTTATTCTAAGTAGAAAATGGGTTGGGACGAGTTTTGCCAACACTAACAGTGTTTCATTCTCTTTTTCAGTGAGTTCTGAAACGACGTGATGGCTTCGGCAACAAGATCTAAAACAGCAGTCTATCTCCTGGGGACCGTGGACCACAGCATCACAGGAAGCATGCTGCCGACGGGAAAGCAGGCGCTTCAGTACCTTTTCCACCTTCACCTTGACGTCAGAAGCCGATCAAGGAAGCAGCCGCTGAGACAGTGACCGCAGTCAAGGAATTCTGGGAGCGGTCCCGTATTCCTACGCAGAAAGACCAACGCGCAAGGGACAAGGTTCTTCGAATGTACGAGAAGTGGCGGGCTCTGAACAAGAACTCGAAACGGCGCACTGTGACCCAAATCAGGAACGAGGCCGAGTTCCTCTCATCCCTTGACCGCCTCTTCGACATCGCACACGAACAGGCGATGTCGATGATCACAATCGAAGAGGACAGGGAGCTCCTGACGGGACAAAGGGCCGAGGTGCGGCGCAGCCGCATCTCCTCCACACGTGACATGACGCTGCACACTGAAGGAGGAGCGTGCGAGGAGACAGGAAGCGAAAGGAGCCGCCGGCAAGATGATGAAAGGGCGAACAGAGAGAGCCGAGAAGAACTCGTCGAACTGGCATCGAGCTCCAGCTCGGGTGCAAGCAGCCCGACTCGGTCACCGACACGGCGTCGTCGCCGAGAAGAAGAGGAAGAGCTCTCTCTCCCGGGCCCGTCCACGTCGAATGCAGAAGCATCTACGACCCCTTTACCACCCAAGCGATTCCGCGCGTCGAAAAAGATGATCACCCCTGATCTCTCCGCAGCGATGGATCGGACGAAACTTACCGACCGAGGTGTTTTTTTGCTGTCGGCGGCTGCGAGGAGCTTGGGCCACGACCCTGAGGAGCTGGTCTTGAACCGCGAATCCTCCCGCCGACGAGCAAAGTTCCGTGCTATGGCAGCAGCGGAAATGAAGGCAGCCTTCCATCCTACTGTGCCGCTGACCGTTCACTGGGACGGGAAAATCGTACCAGCGGCTGACGGAGGCCCTGCTGAAGATCGCCTTCCAGTTTCTGGTGTCTGGGGAGAACGTCGACAAGCTTCTGGCTGTGCCCAGCCTCCCCGACGCAGGCACCGCGCCGCGCATGGCGGAAGCCGTCCTCTCTGCCCTCGAGGATTGGGACATCAAGGGATGGATCTGTGCCCTCTCTTTTGACACCACCGCCTCAAACACAGGACCTCAGGAGGAGCTTGCTATATCATTGAGCAGAAACTCGAGAAGACAGTGCTTCATTTGGCTTGCCGCCACCACATCCACGAACTGGTGTGCGAGAAGGCATTCACGGCGTGCCTCGGTCCCTCTACTGGTCCTGACATCCTCCTGTTCAAACGATTCGCCCGCCCAGTGGGACTTCATCGATCAAACCAAAGCGAAGCCCTTCGAGGATGGAACATGCCGCAGCACCTGAAGGACGCCCGCGACGACCTGCTGATCGAATTCAGCGCCCCTCGACGGTCAACATCCACGTGATGACTACAGGGAACTTCTGGAGCTCTCTGTAATTGTGCTGGGCGGTCCGAACAAGCGGGGTGCCCGGTTCGCTCGTCCCGGCGCCTTCCATCGCGCGCGCTGGATGGCAAAAGTCATCTATGCCATCAAACTGTTCCTGTTCCGGGAACAGTTTCAGATGTCGTTAGGCGAAGCGGCTGGAATCCGGCGATTCACCATCTTCGCCGTGTCCATCTACGTGACGGCCTGGTACAAAGCGCCGCCTCCGGCAACGGCCCCAGCCGCGGACCTCGCGCTGCTCAAGGCCCTCGTCTATTATCCGGACTCAGCGGTGGCCAAGGCGACGGCGACAGTCTTCGCCAGGCACCTATGGTACTTGAGCGAGCGCCTCGTCAACCTGGCCATCTTCGACGAGGGTATCGACTTGGCGACAAAGCGGGAGATGATTAAAGCGATGGAAGAAGAGAAGGATCGGAGGATCCCCCGCGGCGTAATCAATGTGGACCTGTCCACCGCCTCAATCGCCAACAATATACATTGGCCAAGTTCACAACGACTACATCAAAGAGTTCTTCAAGGTTCTGGACATCAGCACCGCCTTCCTGCTCAAGGATCGAGGATGGCGGACGGACCCCAGCCTTCATCGCCGCATCCCGCCGAGTCCAGGCCCTTCAAGTTGTCATGACTTCGGAGCGCGGGGTGGCGTTGATGCAGTCTTTCAACCTGGCCCTTACCAAGAGTGAAGACCAAAGGCAGTTCCTCTTACAAGTGGTCGAGAAGCACCGCTGTGACTTCCCAACCGCCCGCAAGTCCACCGTGACCTCTGCAAAGTAGGCAACAATGAGAGGGAGATGGGCGCCTATGATACCCCCCCCCCTTGAGGGGCTAATACTCGAGTTGAGGGGGACCTAGAGTTGAAAGTATGAAGTCCAGTTATATGTTTTAGGTCAAGATTAGTAGCTTGAACAAACTAGAAGTGATATTTTATTTGCTAGAGGCATAGAACATCATGATCTAAAATTTCTACTTTTCGAGAAATATACAAACTTTGACCGTATTGAGGCAGTTCTAAATATTGTTTTTTTTCAAAAATATTTACACACGATATTGTTTGACAAAATGGAACCAGAAACGCGCCCGTCCCGATAAAAATTCAAACTTTCGAAAATAAGTGTCACCCTAATGTTTATCTATCTATCCATCTCTGTTTCAATATATCGGGTGATTCATAAGTCTGTTACCACTGTAATGGTGAATAAAAAATAACTACAAACCACAGTAACCTGTGATTTTTTTTTTTTTTGAGGTTGTTTTTACACAATTACATATTGGAAATTAACAGTGGAAATTCTTTCAAATCATTGACATTACAAGGTTTTGTTGCATACATATACCCTATCCTTAACCATACCCATATTTTCACAAATCATCAATCTGAAGCACAGAAAATATTTCACCATGACAGTGGTAACAGACTTATGAATCACCCAATATGTCTTCTGTGTGTATATATATATATATATATATATATATATATATATATATATATATATATGGGAATGAACTCAGAATGGTTCCCTGAGTTTTTTATGATACACACAGACCATGCATGGAACAAGGAACTCTTCTGGGATAATTAAATCCACTATAGTCCGAATAAGTAATGGTAAATGACAAATACCAGTTTTTCTTTTTCATGATGCAAGCCCGACGTGGGCAATGGGTCTCTCGCAAAGAGGTCCCATAAATATAGCTTCCCTCACCAGCTATCTGCAAAGCAGACAGGATCCAGCTTTGGGACATGGATCTAGGGTTTAAAGCAGCCTAGCCCCACTACATTTAGAACCTCAATATAAGTAAAAGACTCATTGCATTCACGTTGGATTGAATAAATCAAAGAAAGAGGGGTAACTATTATATTTTTAGCCAAAACCAAAACTTAAACCTCAACTGGCAGAATTGAGCGTCCACTTTTCAAGGCACATAACATGTCCGTTTCATGATGGGAATGGTCTGTGTGTATCATAAAAAACTCAGGGAACCATTCTGAGTTCATTCCCATCATGAAATGGATATGTTATGTGCCTTGAAAAGTGGACGCTCAATTCTGCCAGTTGAGGTTTAAGTTTTGGTTTTGGCTAAAAATATAATAGTTAGCCCTTTTTTCTTTGATTTATTCAATCCGACGTGAATGCAACGAGTCTTTTACTTATATTGAGGTTCTAAATGTAGTGGGGCTATGCTGCTTTAAACCCTAGATCCATGTCCCAAAGCTGGATCCTGTCTGCTTTGCAGATAGCTGGTGAGGGAAGCTATATTTATGGGACCTCTTTGCGAGTGACCCGTTGCCCACGTCGGGCTAGCATCATGAAAAAGAAAAACTATGGTATTTGTCATTTACCATTACTTATTCGGACTATAGTGGATTTAATTATCCCAGAAGAGTTCCTTGTTCCATGCACTGTCTGTGTGTATCATAAAAAACTCAGGGGACCATTCTGAGTTCATTCCCATATATATATATAATAAATGTAAAACCATAATAGACTTATACATTACTTACAGTACATAACAGCATATTTAGTTTTTTTAGACTTCACTTTATCTTTCTTTTGAGGATAATCATTGAAAAAATTTCTGCTTTTCTATTTATCCACGGACACATTTTGGACACTAACATATGATCTAAAAACAATTTGAAGGCATCACTTGCTCTGAAAAATGCAGCATCACTTATAGCAGGATTTATTCCTGAGTAATCTGCATGAAAAATTGGTTTTGGTGTGGGCCTAGCATCACTAAAAACATCACTTAGGAGCTTCCATCCATCTACAATTTCATGTTCCTCCTGATCACTGAATTCTTCACTGATTACACTATCATCTAATGAACTGTCACTTTGATGATCATCCATATCTGGATCATATTCATCCCTGCTAGAATCAGCAATAATATCTTGTGATTCTAACATTTTTGCCACTGTAATTGAAACAAACAAATAAATCAATGAAAACACTCACTCGCCTTATGCACGAAACTGGAAAACTGACACTGACATAATTGAATCACATGTTGTAATTGGCTAAGTTTTAAAAAATGGGTAGAGTCAATTGGATAAGTCACTTTCTGAAGTTTCAGTGGCATAAACGAGTCATTGAAAAATAACCCAGTAAGATACACAGCTGCAAATTATCACGAATACAAATATATTGAAGTTTGACCTACAGCGTATGTCACTGGCCACCAGCCAGGTAGTGCTATAACATATGGCATACATCACTGTCACAAAGTGGTTAAGCATAATGGCTCTACTTGTCTCAGTAGCCTGCACAGTTTATTAAAACATTAGCTACAATCCTACAGCTTTGCACTATGAATATGGAGTACAAAGAAATCCTAAGAGGGTTTTCTCTCAACAATATTCCCCGAAGTCCAGGCAAATTCTTCAAATTGGATTATGTACAAACTTCTGCTTCCAGCAAGAGCTAAAATTTTAAAATGGCAAAATCCAGTCCTCTAGCCTGTGACCAAAATTTCCCTCTGGTACTGTACTTGAAGATAATTTTGGCTCTTATCAAGCTTATCTTAGACTGTATGTAACTAAACCTTGTATAAGCTATATATGTCCAATTCTCACCAATTTTTAAAATGTACAGCAACCAGGCCTAATCTTTACAGCCTAACTTCTGTATTGTGGCTGTTGCTGTATTTTTTGTTTGCATTATGTTCTGCCTAATCATTATAATTTTTTTTCAGACTCCACATATTCATACATCTGCAAATTTAAATAAATATCCAGACTGGAAAATGATAAGAGACGTTAAAAGGAGGAAGACAGTTCAGAAATATTGTTTTGAGAGACTGAATCTTAATCTTCTAAGAAAAAATACCCTTATACCTCGTGAATTAAAGGTAAGGTGACCAGAGTCTCAATTTTGGGTGGGACAGTCCCGAATTTATGATGTGTCCCTCTTTTCAAAATGTCCTGAAAATGTCCCGCATTTGGAGCAAATTTTCATAAATGTCCCGCTTTATTAAAATTACTGTTACATTAGATGTCCTTTATGAATTAATGGAATTATGCCACATTCCGAATTCCAAATCTAAATACTAACCTGCAAACTGAACTAGTATGATGCATGTTGCCATGTGGCAGTGCTGTGATTCCTGACTAGCATTTTAGTGTTTCATTAGGGTCCTCTGTGTAGTGTTGTAGTATATCGCTTTTATGTTTTTATGTTTGCTTAATTTTTATCCTTGCATCCTTTTTTTTCTTTTGCAGCTAGGTTAAATATTTTCATTTGAAGGATAAGGAAAGTTATTAATTGTATTGTACGTAAGGTCATAGCCTAGTTTGACAAAAAAATATCTAAAACTAAAAGGAAGTGTACATTTAATGAACATTTGGAGTCTAAATATCCATTTATTACAAAAACAACAACAAAGTGATGTACGGTGTGAGAAATGTAGAAGTGACTTCAGCATTGGACATGGTGAGATTAATGATATTACTAAGCATCTTGGCTCAAAAAGACACAAATTGGTTGATATCGGTGCTTCATCTAGTAAGATAGTGAGTGATTATTTTAAAAGTGTGACACCTAGTAATAAGGATTTAGAAGTAGCTGCTGCTGAGGGTTTGTGGGCTTACCATACAGTCAGGGAAAATCAAAGCTTCAGATCTACTGACTGTGCAACAAAAATTTTGAAAACATGCTTTGAACCAAAATTTTCATGTGCCAGAACAAAGTGCAAAGCGATTATTTCAAATGTATTTGCACCATATGCTGAAACAGAATTAAAAAAAAAATTAAAGGATGCTCATTGCATAACATTGCTAACTGATGCAAGCAACCATGGAAACATCAAGCTGTTTCCTGTTTTAATTCGCTTTCAGCCATATGAAGGTGCTTAAGTGAAGCTTATTGACTTTAAATCTCAGCCTGGAGAAACCTCAGATATTGTGGTGAAATATTTAACTGATATTATTGAAGAGCATGACCTGGGCAGAAAATTAGTTGCTTTCTGTGGTGATAACACTAACTGTAATTTGTAGAAAACTAATTGGGATTGGTTGTTTTGCACATATTGTACATAATGCTGCTCAGTAGGGTGGATCGATTTTACATTTTTTTAGATTTCCATATTCTAATAGAGACAAAAACTTGCGCATGCATGAGAAAATAGCCTCTGCAAAATCTTAGCTTAATAGGTAATCATCTTCTGCCCCCGGCAGAGCGATAAAAATCATATTTTAGTAGTCAAAAACGTATTTTTAAACCCTAGCCTAGAGTCATAAAATTTTGCATGTGTGTTATTTCATGCCTAAGCAACGATATAAATGCTATGGGAAATATAAATGCATTATTTAAGACAAAGAGCCGATCTGAAAATATGTATATTATACATATTTCAGATCGGCTCTTTGTCTTAAATAATGCATTTATATATTTCCATAGCATTTATATCGTTGCTTAGGCATGAAATAACACACATGCAAAATTTTATGACTCTAGGCTAGGGTTTAAAAATATGTTTTTGACTACCAAAATATGATTTTCATCGCTCTGCCAGGGGCAGAAGATGATTACCTATTAAGCTAAGATTTTGCAGAGGCTATTTTCTCATGCATGTGCAAGTTTTTGTCTCTATTAGAATATGGAAATCGAAAAAAATGTAAAATCGATCCACCCTACTGTTCAGTCTGCCAGTGACTCTCTGCCAATTGATGTGGAAACAGAGGTTGTAAAAATATATTCATATTTCTACATCTATACTGTTTGAGTAGAAGAGCTGAGAGAGTTTTGTGATTCTGTGGACATTGAATATAAACAGTTACTGGGATATAGTAAAACAAGGTGGTTGGCATTAATGCCTACAGTTGAAAGAATACTCAAGTTGTTTCCTGGTCTAAGATCATAATTTCTGAGCCAAAACAAGTGTCCAATGATACTGAAAAACTTTTTTGAAAACCCACAATCAGAGATCTGGCTCAACTTTGTGCACTGTCAAGCAGCCACCTTTCACCAAGTGGTTTTAAAGATTGAGGGTGAATGTATATCAGTTGTGGAAGTGATGAGTGCAATTTCTGATCTGAAGGATAATTTGCAATCAAATCAAAAAAAGATAGTGTTTGTGCCACTCTCAGTCAGGAGTCTTGTAAACAAACTTGAACAACATGGGTTGATTGATTCTAATGATTCCTTATCTGTAAAGAAAATATTAGTTGAGTTTTATGACACATGTGTTAAGTACTTGGATCAGTGGTCAGGTCACTTGCCAAACATTGAGTGTATGCAGTGGGCTTTATTAAAACAAGTTCCAAAGTGGTCAGTTGAGAAAACAATGGATTTTGCTGCTGAAAAACAACTATTTGACCCCAAGTTTGACACTGAATTATTTGATGAGTTCACGTATTTTGCAAAGTACATTAGTGATGAGAAAGTAGCAGAGTGGAATGCATCTAAATTATCAACAGACCAGCGCTGGGTGGAAGTATTCACTCATTTCAAGGCCAGAGATGTCAATCATCAACAAATGTCAGCATTAGTTCAGTTCATACCCTGTCTTCCAGGAACTAATGCTTCGACTGAACATGCTTTCTCTCAAATGAATAAGATGTGGACATCTGAGAAAGCACAATTGAAAGTCTCAACTCTAAAAGCTTTACTTTTAACTAAAATAACTTCAATCAAACCTGTATGGACTTCTACACTATGTTGAAATCAACTGTGGAGTTACTTCAGAAGATTTCATCTACTGAAAAGTATGGGAATTGAAAAGCAAGTGTGATAATATTGTGTATTGGTATGTCATAGATATAAACCATTCTCAGTTGAGTAATTTTTTTCATAATTATATACTCAAGAGAAAAATACAAGCAGTGGAGTAATAATTATTATGTTCTATATATATATATATATATATATATATATATATATATATATATATATATATATATATATATATATAAGCAAACAACCACAGGGAAAAGGAAACACGAAGTCCGAGCACTTTCGTGATATATTCACATTATCAAGGAGGAACAAAAAATAGACGGAGATTACAAAGTAAATGAGTTAAATACACAAGCAAAAAATTCCCCATCGGCAACTCAAATTAAAGACCATAAAACCCTCTAAAGATTTTTTCAATAGATAACATAATCTGTAGGCTGCTAAATTACTAAATATAAAAGAACTATATAGATGAAATTAGACAAAAAAACAGTACAGAGAACAAAAATTATTATAACGGTTATTAGCACTAGTATTTAATTAAAGCAGGCAATTAAGTGGCAAGAATTTAATGAAAACAAAGGGAATGGTGCCATCTTCTTACAGAATATTCCAAAATTTCTACAAACAGTCTGAAAAAATTGTTTTCCCAATAGCCAACCATTTGAAAAGTCCAATAAACCACCCAGCACCCAAAGATTATATACGAAAGAAATATTACAATTAAAATAGACACATAAGAATGTTAACAGTTCTTAAAATAATATTTATTTATTTATTTAACCAAGGCAAAACGTTAAGGGGCAAGAATGTGGTTAAGAAAACAATAGGCCCTTCGCTAACTTTCTAACAATGCATGAGTCTAATTTAACCGCATTCTTGCCCCTTAACGTTTTGCCTTGGTTAAATAAATAAATAAATATTATTTTAAGAACTGTTAACATTCTTATGTGTCTATTTTAATTGTAATATTTCTTTCGTATATAATCTTTGGGTGCTGGGTGGTTTATTGGACTTAATGGACTTAAGAATTTGATGATCACTACATCCTAAACTCTCGCCTACTTCTAAACCTTCGACTATATTCTCGCCGTTCGTCATCACCAAATCTAAAATATTATCACCGCCGTTTGTTCGGTAACCATCTGTTGTAAAAAGTTATCTTCCATAAACTCGATCAATCTCAAACCCTCCTCATTACCAGTAAAAGTCTCATAATTAACATTAGGGCAGTTAAAGTCTCCGACAATTATACTATTCCGATTGTCAATAAAATTACCAAGAACTGAGTAAAATCTAGTATCTGTGTCGAGGGGTTGAACGGGAGGTCTATAAACAACAATAAAATTAAAACTAATACTACGTGCCCTAACTTCAACACATATCGCATTAATTGCTGCTGGAAAATCTAACTTAACCTCGATAGCCCTAAGGAAATTACGAATGTACAGCAAAATGCCGCCACCAAACCTATGTAACCTATCATTAGTAAAGAGTTTAAAACCTGGTATATCAAGTTTCCCCAACAAGTCCGAGTCATGGTATTTAACCAAGTTTCAGTGATAGCAACTATATCGTAGTTGTCAGAATAAATTATCACCTTAAATTCATTTAATTTATTTCTAATACTACGTGCGTTATAATAAAAGATGTTTAAGTTATTTTTTACCACGGGCCCGCGTTTTAAACTTTTTTTCATGTCGGGCCTGCGTTCCCCGGACCCACAACGTTTAAAGAAGGCTTCGACCTATACAGCTTTCGCACATTTTTGTCTATTAACCTACCTAGCCTAGCATTACCTATTTCATTAAAATGCACCCCATCTTTTATAAAAAGGCTAGGATCACTGAATTCGGACCACAGCTTTACGAAGGGTACATTTTCCTCAGCACAAATCTCTTCTAATTTATTATTCAAAAATATTGTTTTTGTCGTAATCCTAAGACCCAACCCGTGCCTAGGGGTAATACCTAGAACTAAAGACCTATCTGACCTCGCCTTCAGGGACCTAATTAACCCCCTATATATATCCAAAAGGTCGGGCACTCTTGTATTGGGCCTATACGAGTCATTGCCTCCTACCATCATCACCAACATCGAGTGACGGGAGGCAATGTCAATCCTATCCACTTCGTCTCTAACTCTGTCAACCCTGGCCCCTGGGAGACAGACTCTCCTCCTCTTGGTTGGATGCCGTTCAACGAACTCTTTGTCCATGTGGCGCACTAAAGAGTGCCCAATTAAAATAGTTTCCCCTTCATTCACGTCCCTTTCCAAATGGGCGAAAGGGTTCGAAACCTCGATAGGGGGGATTCCTATCACTTAACGTACGCTGCCTAGCTCCACCCTTAACTTCTCTAAATCCCTCCCCATCTACTACTCTCGGACTAACCTTAAGGCAGAAAGGAAATTAGAGATAAAGGCACAGATAGAAGGATAGAAACTGAAGGAGGGTAGTTTGGAAATTAAAGATTTGTGCCAGACTCTATCAAAAGCTTTTGATATGTCTAGTGCAATAGCAAAAGTTTCACCAAAATCCTGAAAGAAGGATGACCAAGAGTCAGAGAGAGATGCAAGAAGATTACTAGTAGAGCATCCCTTGCAGATCCATACTGATGATCTGAAAGAAGAAAGGTGTTTAGATTAAAAAATTTTGGAAAGGCAAGAAATCAAAGCAATTGGATGATAGTTGAAGGGTTGAGAGTGGTCACCCTTCTTTGGGACAGGCTGAATGAAAGCGAACTTCCAGCAGGAAGGAAAAGTACCAGATGAGAGACAAAGATGAAAGAGTTTGCCTAGGCAGGGTGTCAGCACAAAGCACAGTTCTTAAGAACAAACAGGAGGAACATCATCAGGACCATACACCTTCCTAGAGTTGAGCCCAGATAGGAGAGAAAAGACATCTTTAGAAGAGATTCTAATTTCAGACATAATAAAGTCCACTCATATGAATTATCACAAGACAGTGTCGTGTGCAGGGCTGGGTACCAGCAATATAAACAATACTGGTATTGGTACAATAATTTTTAACTGAATTGGTACCAGTATTTGTGACTAAGTGGTGCTGATATTACCAATTTTCCAAAATGGTACTGGTACTTGTTGTGGTATTGGCTAATAGTTATAAGGCCTATAAACACTTTATACATCTACAGCCTACTTTTAATATTACAAAAATGAAATACTATTTTTATATATCTTGGTGACATTGGTTTTGCTTCCATCCAAATTGTTCATTCTGATAAAGGTCAAGCTTGTCACTCCACCTTAAACCTACAGTTTAATATAGAATCTGAACCATGCCCCACCACAGGACAGGCAGTCAGAAATTACAAAGTTCTAACCCAGACTTGATCTTATGACCTCCCAATCAGCAGCCCAGTATCTTAACCACTGGGCTACCCAGGGAAGGAAGGATGAACAGTTAGGTTTGCTCTGCACCACCCACTATCACCAGGCCTTGATCCCAGGGCCAGTGGATTTTTAGTCAGCAATGCTAACCACTACATTACCTAAGTACAGACAAAGAGAAAATCTTAAATAAATTTAGCTAGAAATGGTATTAAAACCCCAAAGAAACTTTTCATTTTATAAATTCATTGATAAAAATAAAGCTAGAATAGTTCTTACAGGGCCTAGAGTATCAAAGAACTTGAGGAAGGTTACGTGAAAAGGATCATATGGTTGGTGTTTTTTAAATTAAAATGCCAGCAAAATACTACCAGATTATGTGGTATACCAGCTGTTTTTAAAAGTTACTGGTACTGGTATTTGAAACTTTAAATGAGTGGTAGTTGCTGATATTTGATACCTGGTGCTGGTTCCTAGCCCTGTACTCGTGAGCAAAAATCAGATTTCAGCATCAAAGGTTGAGGTCAAAGATCAAATGAAGGTCTGTGCTATAACTTTTGAAGTGTTAAAAAGAAATTGATGACACTTCATGCGCGTACAGTATGTGTTGCGAGCAAGAATCAGGCCTTTGCATCAAAGGTTAAGATCATAAATATAGATGGGGACATTGATTTCACTGACACAGTTCAAGTTAATTGCGAACTGATAATTTTCACGTGTAGAGTACACAAAATTTTTTGTTTTTATTATATTTACTTAATTCCAAAAGTAGAGTAAATATGATAGGCTTTTTTGTCTTTTTCTTCATAAAGAATATTTTTAAAACGAGGAAAAATGTTAATCAGTAAAATTTCCTTCAGAAATCAGTAGAAATTTTATACTTTGGCATCCTTTTCTTTTGATTGTGGAATCCGTTAAAAAGTTTTGTTTTTTTTTAGCCTCTGACCCCTCCTCCAAACTAATTTTTAATGAAAAAAAAAAATGTAATTTATTCCTTTTGTTTTTTTTTAATATTAAATTATATAGTATGAGAGATTATTTAGGTTTAGAAATTAGTCATGAGTTAAAAACCTTCTAGCTTTTCTTTGAGTAAGACTACCTCATTATGCCTTAATACATTACCACTTTGCTTATCCATTAGGGTGCCCACTATGAAATAACGAGATGAAAGAATCTTGTTGAGTAATAAAAAGTCTGTTAGTTCAGATTTTTTGCTTTGTAGCATTCTATCTAGTATTGCATCCCATAACCATATTGAAGAGCTGAGTACAAACTGATATATGATACTGAAAGAAGTTGTATAGTTTAAAAATGACATGACCATTATTCTTTTGTTAGGTTAACAAAGTCTGCACACTGATCACAGGCAGAGCTCGAGGAAATAGCCAGTTTAACAATATACTTGTGGTAGATTAAGTTGTCCAGCAGTAGGGTGAAGCTGGTTAAATTTCTTCCTTTTCTTCCGATTTCCATCTGAAAATGCGGTTATTTTGGTAGTGTAAATAGTTTATTACGCTGATACTTCTACAGGGATGCAAATCTCATTGTTAGTAAACAAAATATTTTATGGAACAATGATCACGGAAAAGAGTTTAAATCCATATTTAATTAGGGCAGAAATTTCCGTAAAAGTGTCCCAAACCCCAGTTCTAATTTTGGAATTTTTTTCACAGGAAATCGCTCACCAAGAAATTATGGCCCAGCCTCTTGATGCTTCCATAACGAGATTGCACAAACGTTGCATGGTGACATCACGACCAAGAGGTTTAGTTAACAGGTATGATTATTGTATTAAATGAATACATTTTTTATTCATTTAAGACCTTACCTGCTTAAAATGTATATGGATATAAATGCCAAATCGCGAGGCACACACTCTTATTTCATAGTGAGAAGGGTTGGTAAGATGCAGTAAATGCTTAGCAACAAATTTGTGAAATTCAATGTAGATTAAGTCAAAATTTTTGGATGCTGTGAAGTTTGAGCTTTTTTTAATCTTAATTTTAAGTTAGGATTCTGTGGACTTTTCTTGTGTATGTAAGTAATGAAGTTGTTTTGGTTTAACAAATTTTGAAGAACTTTCCATTGATGCTTTTTCCACGGGAAAATTTGGCTAAGATTACTAAATTTGGTCCGAAAGATTTTAATTTAACATTGATGCCTGTAGATAAGGCAAAATGCTTTTTTAAAAATAGTGTTAATATTTCACATTTCTATATCATACGATGTTTTTAAGCAAATTAGATACGCGTTTTGTTGGATAAAGAAAAGAAAATTTGGATATCCTGGATTTGATGCTAGTCACCTTTTGATCGTAAAAATCGTATAAAAGTGTTTCAGACCAACAAAGACCCTAGGATCCACTCATGGCTGGTCTACCTAACTGTGTTCGTAATCGTGTATTGTGTATGTCCTCCGTGGTGGCGGAGGGGACCTACAATTTTACGTGGGTTCCGAACCACAAGAACATAAGAAATTTATGTAAAAACTGCCGGTAATTTGGCAACGACCAATTTTTACGAAACTAAATAATTATCAATTTAAAACTAATTAATTATCGATTTAAAACTAAAGATAGAATCTCTGGATCCAGAGGATCAAGTCATAATAGACTACTATCCACAAATGTTACACTCTATATCTATTTATAACGGACATGCAAATATATCAGATCCAAAGAATCTAGTCAATTTCATTACGGTATCCATCAAGTCACGGTCCATATCGATTGCGGACCAAGTCAAAATTTACAACCATATACATTACAATATATACACTTACGAGGAAAAGTGTAGGTGTGGCTGTAAAGACTGTACAGTAATGTAGAAATGTGTGTGCACCCATTATGGGTCTCCCATTTAAAGGTGTTTGTGTGGCAAGTGAAGATCATGAGTTTTTCAATACCTCACAGTACTATGGGGGGCACCGCTCGGCAGAGGAATCTCTTTAAATGGGGTGTGTAAGGACAGAGAGTATCCCCTAACCCAAGACGCTGCCTCCCTATATCCCACAACACTTGTGTTGAGCTGTGGGATCTATCTCCACAAAGCCTTAATTTTACTACCTTAAACTATACCCTTTCTATCAACATGCGCGTCTAATCGATTTTTAAACATGTTTATAGACGTGCTACTAATTACTTCTACCGGCAAACTATTCCAGCTATTTACTATTCTATGCGTAAAAAAGTTTTTCGCAACTGCTGTCTCGAACCTTCTACTTGTCAACTTACACCCATTATTTCTATTGTCAACTTACACCCATTATTTCTAGTCCTATTATATTGAGATATTTCGAAAAAGCTATCTCTATCTACGTTATCAAACCCATTCATAATTTTGAAAACCTGGATTAGATCACCCCTTAACCTCCTAGTCTCGAGAGTAGTCAATTTTAACTCCTTAAGCCTATCCTCGTACGACTTTGACCTAAGAGACGGAATCATCTTAGTTGCTCGTCTTTGAACTCTTTCGATTTTGTCTATATCTTTGCGCATATGCGGATTCCAAAATTGGACCGCGTACTCCAAATGGGGTCTAACTAATGATTTATAAAGAGGAACTATAATATCGCGCGATTTGTACTCAAAATTTCGAGCTATAAACCCTAACACTTTGTTCGCCTTATTGACCGCTGCTGTACTTTGTTTCGCTACTTTTAAATCACCAGTGACTATAACTCCTAAATCTTTTTCCTGCTCTACGCTTGTTAAATCTTTCCCTGACATACTATACGCAAAATTACCGTTGCGCGAACCTATATGCAAAATTTTGCACTTATCCACGTTAAATCTCTCTTGCCATGTGACTGACCAATCAACGATTTTATTCAGATCTTTCTGAATTTTACCTCTATCTTCGTCATTAATCGCCCTACCACCCAGCTTCGTGTCATCCGCAAACTTTGAAACTGTACTGACTAGGCCGACATCTAAATCGTTAATATATATAAGAAAAAGCAAGGGGCCCAATACAGAACCCTGAGGAACGCCACTCGCTACATTAGCCCAACACGACTCCGCTCCATCAACGACCACCCTCTGTTTCCTGCCTCGCAACCACTCTTCTAGCCAATTTATTACTACACCCCTGATTCATGAGCCTTAGTTTTTTCAATGAGTCTTTTGTGCGGCACGGTGTCAAACGCTTTTTGAAAATCTAAATACACTGCATCAACCGCCCGATGTCTATCGTAAACGTCAACCACGCTTTGGAAAAATTCTAAAAGATTAGTTAAGCAAGATTTGTTTCGCCTAAAACCGTGTTGCGTATTTCTAACCAGATTATGCACTTCTAAGTGTTCGACTATATGATCCCTAATTATTGATTCCAGTAGCTTACCTACAACAGACGTTAAACTGATTGGCCTATAATTTCCCGCCGCACCTTTATCGCCTTTCTTAAAGATAGGTGTTACGTTTGCTAACTTGAAATTATCTGGTACGCACCCCTCAGAAATAGACGCATTAAAAATCTTTGTTAGCGGCACAACAATGCTATCTTTTAATTCTTTTAGTTGTATGGGATATATGGAATCCGGACCCGGTGATTTACGCGTTTTCATTTTATCAATATAGCGCATTACTTCCCCTTCACTAACGACAATATTATCCAAAATATTACCATTATCAAAAGGTATTATGTCTATGACCGTAGGGATATTCGTTACATCTTCTATAGTAAAAACTGACGTAAAAAATTCGTTTAGCAAGGTAGCCATTTCCTTGTTTTCAGAGACTAGATCTCCATTTACATTTTTCAATGGACCTAAGACACTTTTTACTGGATTTCTATTATTGACGTATTGAAAGAATCGTTTGGGGTTTTCTTTACCGTCACGAGCTATGGAGATTTCAAATTCGCGCTTGGACTTTTTTATTACACTTTTCGCGTCACGCCTCAGAGATATGTAGTTGTTTCGTAACAACAAATTGTCTTTATCGCACTTATGTTGCCTATAAGCCCTATCTCTACTCTTTATAATGTCTCGTACTCTAGAAGTAAACCACAAGGGCTTGTTGTTTACTTTCGCACGCTTAATTTTGTACGGTACACATTCCTCATTTATAGTCCTAAATACCGTTACGAACGATTCCCACATTAGTTTTGCGTTGGAGTTCCCATTATGTTTTCCCAATTGACGTGTGAAAATTTATTTCGAAATTTACTAAAGTCTGCGTGCTGGAAGTTAGGAATTTTAGTCGAGTTAGTTGGTTTCGAGTGACTTACTGAGAGGACAAACTCTACCATATTGTGATCGCTATTGCTCAACGGTTCTATTACTTGAAGATCAGTAATTAGCCTATCATCCGTAGTTATTACTAAATCTAAAATACTGTCCAACCTCGTAGGTTCCCCAACCTTTTGAATAAGAAAGCTATCCTCGAGAAAATTAACTAAACGATTACCTTCCGCGTCTCCCTGCATTGTATCGTAATTCACGTTGGCGCAATTAAAGTCACCCATAACTAAAGCCTGCTCATTACCGATTATTCTCTTTAGTTCACGATATAACGCTTCGTCCGTATCAGCTGTTTGATTTGGGGGCCTATATATAACCGCAACAAGAAGTTTGAAATCGTTCAATTTAAGTTCTGCTATAGTCGAATCTATCGGTTCTGGAATTGAGTGCTTTACTTCTATAACGTTCGCAATATTATCTTTGATATACAACATAACACCGCCGCCTCGCCTACCTATTCTGTTTTTAACAAAAAGTCTATAACCTTTAATTTGATATTCCCCTACAAAGTCACGTGTTTCAGTGCTAAGCCACGATTCATTTATCGCAATTAAATCATAATCTTTACAAGCAATTAAGGAAAAAAATTCGTTTATTTTATTTCGTAGGCTACGAGCATTTAAGGATAGAACCTTCAAATTGCTTGCAATTACGACACCTTCGCGAGCGCGGGGGAAACTTGTAGAATTTACCCTGGGACCGTTCGAGTTACGGCAGCCTGAAAAGAAGAGACAGTATTATGAAATAGTCTTCCTAAACGCGCAGCTCCTACGTCATTAAGATGAAGTCCATCTTCGAGGAACAAGTCCCTCCTGCCGTAGAAACTGTTCCAAAAATTGCAAAATGCACTCCTTCCTGTTGGCAAAGAGACTTTAGGTTATTGTTAATATAGGTCGCCTTGCTGTAGAAATCGTTACGTTGGATAATTCGAGGAAGTATACCTGTTAAAACAATCTTATTAGTTTTCTCCTTTAGTCGCTCTTAAGTCCCTGTACCTAGCCAGCAGTTCTTCCGATCTAGAATTTAAAACGTTATTAGTACCGACATGAATAACATACGTTGTGTCCTCGGCGGTACCGTCTGTAAAATGGTCAACACTATTAGTTATATCCTCCACCCTTGCACCAGGGTAGCAGTAACGGCGCAGATTTGTTTGTTAAAGTTTGCGTAGTTTTAATAGTCTCTGCTCTCACAATATCTGTACTGAAAATATAATCCTCTACAGAACGTTTTCATTTGTATGTCATACCATTTTTTCCTAGTTTTAATTGTTTGAAGAGCGAAAACCATTGTAATAATTTTCTCCAACTTGTATACAGTTGCGGAGAAAGGTAGCTGAATAAATATTAAATTGAAATTTTTTTTTTTTAAGTTAATAGGAAACTAATGAAAACGTAACTGACAAAGTTTATAACTATTAATTCCACTGGCTCTTCAGTTGGTATACTGTCTCTCCTTCCCAAAATTCATAAAACTAATTGCCCCCTCCATCCTCTACTACTTTATTTTTGAATACACCACTTTAGACTAGTTAAATACCACAACCAGTTTCTTACATCATTCACTCGTAATGAAAACGCTGTTTAAAACTCAGAAATATGCTGAAGAAATAGTTGCCCAACCGTCCAATACTGTTGTGGTTAATTTTGACGTCGTCCTTGTTACGAACGTTCCTCTTCAGTCTTTTGATAGTTACAAACCTTGTTTTTGATAAGCAAATTTTCGCAGACCTTTTTAAGTTAGGAGTGTTTGACACGCATTTTATATGTAATGGCAGCGTTCTATGAACAGGTTGATGGGGTCACCATAGGCTCTCCCTTTTGCCCCACGATGGCTAGCATCTTTCTAAACAACTTAGAAAAAAAGCGTAACTTAGTACCCCTATAGTACCCCTACCCACCACTCATCCCAGGCTTCTGTTTTGTAGATGATATGTTGAAGACACGTTTTTACTCGAATAACTTGGACGAAGTTGAACTTTTCTTCCAATACATTTATTTTTTTATTTATTTATAATCTCAAGCACAATAAGGAAATCGAATTCCAGAATAAGGTATCTTTCATCCACATTTCGGAGTCTTTTTCATCCTCCCTTTATAGAAAAGAGTTTTACAGGACATGGGACCAACCATTACAGTTTTTGCTCCATTCTTTACAAACTTAATTCTTGCTGCGCATTAGTAGTACACAGAATGTTCAAACTTCATTTTACTAATTTGTCATTTGATCCAAAACTTTTAATTTTTGCAACTTTTTTCGTTAAATGGATATTCCGGAACCTTTTTCTATAATCGTAAATACCTTAACAATATTTATCATCCCCAAAATACTGTATAACAGCCGCAAAAGATCAACAATATCATTCTTTTCCTTTTCCTGAGTAATACAGGTATTCCCTTAAAAGGGACCTCAAAAGAACACTCGGTAAGCTCTATTCTCAAATTTATTTTATATTCTCTAATTCCTACAAAATTGGCTCTTAAGTTTCACGCCCTTTTTCCTCATTTAATACGGTCATTTGTCGCGTACTGTATTTGTTTAAATGTCCACGCTATAAGAGTGGCATTTAGGTTGGCTCTACCAACAGAAACGCGGGCGCATTTGTGGTCACAGGAGTATCAGTCATAGGACTTCGTACCCTCTAACGAGCTCCCCTATTAGAAATCATTCTCAGCATTGTACAATTTCTCATTTCAAGATTTCAAAATACTGTGTAATGCCCCTAACAGTTAATTTTTGTTAATATTTGAACCCTTGTACATTGAAAGATTCAGCAATCCTAACATCAATTCCACTCCATTTCCTTTTTTAATTGCATAGACCCAGCACCCCCTTCACCTGGTTAGTAGCAAAAAGCACCACGCAAATACAAAACAAATAAGAATATGAGTACAATTTATAGTTGACCAATAATATTTTGAATAAAAAGATATCAAGTTAAAGCAAAGTGAACATACATTTAGAGTAAAAAATAAACGAGGAAAATTTTAAAACGATATTAAGACAAGACACACACAGAATTAGATTTACAAATTCAAACCTAAATACTTTCTTGAATATAACAATATAATAAAATACTTGTTCTTAAATATAACAATACAGGGTGGGCCGTAAGTTTCCATACATAGGAAAAATAAACATTTTTTTATGGACAACCATTTTTATTTATATAATATGCTCTACATGGTTGCCATTGTTTTGAAAACACATTTCAATACGTGTTCCCCACTGTTGATGAACACGCATTAGCACAGTTGACGTTATGCTTGTAATGGCGTTGGTGATACGTTCCTTTAGATGATTTATGTCTCGTATCTTTTCCTGATACACCATGGCCTTCAAGTGCCCCCAAAGATAGAAATCAAGTGGGGTGAGATCTGGGGATCTGGGAGGCCACTCCACAGGACCACGCCGACCAATCCAAGCATCCGGAAACTGCTGATCCAAATACCGACGCACGTGAAGACCATAATGAGGTGGAGCTCCATCTTGCTGGAAGTAAACTGGGAAGTTACCTTCCTCGTTTAGCAGGGATGGGAAAATCTCTTCTTGCAACATGTTAAGATACCTTTCGGCATTAAGATTTCCACTGACAAAAATTGGTCCAATAATTCTGTCACCCCATATCCCGGCCCACACCATCACTTTACCGGCACCTTGCATCTTCGTCGGACTCAGCCAGTTAGGGTTAGCATTACTCCAATAACGTATGTTTTGCCGATTAACCTCTCCATTGACGTAAAAATTTGCTTCATCAGTAAACAAGATCTTACGTCAAACGCATATTCTTAGGGTATCTGAAACATAAAAACAAACGTTTAATTTTTCCTATGTATGGAAACTTACGGCCCACCCTGTAGATCAAGCGGCCAAAAGAAATGTTAAGAATAACAATCAAGGAGAATTACTTACCCCCTAATCTTGGGGTCAAAATCATGCAAAAAAGTAAATTTCTTGTGACACAGTCAACGTCTTCTTCCTTAATATTAATGGTGATAATGTAAACGTGCAATAAATCTTTCGTAATTAAATATATATTCAAATTCTCATACAATAATATCTGTTAATAAAATAGAAAAGATTAGGAGTTTGGTTAACGGACCTAACGTATCCATACTGCACATGACAGAAGCCCTTTTCCAGTACCCCCTAAAATCGATTTCAGGACAACCCTGGGCCCCAGGTTAAGAAACGCTGGCATAGACCAACCAACCATTCATTTAATCAACCAACTACTTGTAATAGTATATCCCCAAGCCAGTCACGAAATATTTTAAGATTTAATTATGTACTTTTAAATTACTATGGTCGATTACATATAGGTAAAGCCATTATAATAGCATGAGAATAGGAGCCAGTTTGGTTCATGCCTCAGTGACAAAAGTCGCCGAAATTTCCCATATATATCAAAGAACAGTCCCCGTGGTTATGACTACATGGAAGGAAATGGGAAAAACTACTAGCACAATGGTATTCCCATTACTCCATCCAATTCTAACATCATTCGAGCTTTTTGCACTAGTTCGTGTTAACGAGGGGCTTCACTACAATTCCCTTAACATCGTTTTGATTGATAGTGGTCGTTGCAGACTACTGTTAAGTTCTGAACAAAGTTTTGATGCAGCAATCTTTGGCTCGCGCTTCACAGCTTGTAATAAAGCTGTTAGCTGTTCTGTTACATTCTATCAGTGTTGCTTTACCCCCACCACCCCCACCCCCCACTATTGTTTATCTGATTTTTTTTTTTTCTTCCTTCCATGTATTCTTAACCATTGGGACTGTTCCTCGAGATACACGGGCAATTTCGGTTACTTTTAGCACTGAGACACCAGCCAGACGGGTTCATATTATAGTAGTAGTTGTAATAAAGTATGACACTATTAATGTTGGCAGAAAATTCAGCACCGAAAATGCGAGTGTTTCCAGTATTCTGACCAACTAACTCTACTACAAATTTTACATATATACCGAGTGTTCCAAAAGTCTCTCAATTTTGCAGAAATAATAGTTTAAGGAAAATAAAAGAACAGAATAACTAAGTATGTGTATACATTGTATATTAAATTAGGTTTGGCATGAGCACCATCACTCCGTCAGTGTGTCTGCATGTCTCAAATCTGTCGGCCGCATTACGGAAGACATTCACCAGCGTCTGTGGAGTTTTCTCCACTGCGGCAGCAATACGGTTTCGCAAATCTTACAGGTCCGCCACTCTTGTTTTGTATACCTCAGACTTTATATAAAACCCCATGCAAAGAAATATAGAGGTGTCTAGATCTTGCCGCCCATGGCCTGTTTCCACCATGCTCAATCCAGCGATTTGGAAAACGTTCATTGAGGTAAGTTCAAACGATGTTTGAGTAATGGCAGGAAACCCCATCGTGTTGAAACACAACCGTGTTGAGAGTACCATCTAAGAGAAGGTGGGGCTCTAAGAATTACTGAAGCATGTCAATATAAACTGGTCCTGTCACTGTAACCTCTGCAAACAAAAAGGGCCGTAGCAAGAAAATAACTCCACGGATGCTGGTGAATATCTTCCGTAATGCGGCCGACAAATTTGAGACGTACAGACACACTGATGGTACTCATGCCGAGCTTAATTTGATAGATATATACGAGGGCCACTCAATATATTTTGCCCAACATTTTTTTTCTTTCCAAGTTTCCACATAGTCTCCATCCTTTTCTACGGCTTTCCTCCACCTCGAAACAAGGGCCTTTATTCCTTGCTGGTAAAAGTCCGCTGGGTTCCGCTGGAGCCACCTCTTAACTTCCTCAACAACCTCATCGTTACTCTGAAACTTTCTTCCACGAATAGCATCCTTCATTGGCCCAAACAAATGGAAGTCTGAAGGTGCCAGATCCGTGCTGTATGGAAGGTGGGGTAACACAGTCAAGCACATTTTTGTGATGGCCCCTCTTGTTTGCAAAATGTTGTGTGGTCTTGCGTTATCGTGCGAAAGAAGGACGTCTTCCAGTTTTCTCTCCAGTCGAACTCGCTTTATACTTCTCTAGAGTCTCTGTAGGGTAGCAATATATGCCTCTGAGTTGATTGTTTGTCCTTTCTTCATAATGTCCACCAAAATCACCCCTTTCATGTCCCAGAAGATGGTGGCCATAACCTTTCCTGCACAGGGAGCCATTTTGAACTTTTTCTTGCGTGGGGAGTCTGCGTGATGCCACTCCATGGATTGGCGTTTTGTTTCGGGTTCAAAGTGGTATACCTAAGTCTCATCCCCAGTCACAATTCGTGAAAGGAAGTCATTCCCTTCTGTCTCGTATCGAACCAACGACTCTGAAGCAATTTCTTTTCTTTGGGCTTTGTGATCTCCAGTCAGTTCGCGAAGAACAAACCGTGAACACATTTTTGAGTATCCCAGTTGCTGAATTATCGTATTCATACTTACTTCACTAATTCCTAGCTCCAGTGATAGCTCCTTGTATGTGACGCGCCGATTTGATCGAATGATGCTGTTAGCACGTTGCACAGTGTAAGATGTCACAGCCGATGCCGGGCAACCGCTGCGTGGTTCATCATCGAGGCTGGCTCTCCCTCTCTCCGATGATCTCGCACGTTTAGACCAGCGTCCAACTGTGCTTCGAGCAACAACAGCATCTCCGTAAACGTTTCGTAGATGTTTGTGAATATTTCCAACTGTTTCCTTCACTGCGGTTAAGAACTCGATAAGCTCTCTGTTTACGACGCACATCACTGTCAGACGCCATTTTCGAAACTGCGTTAAGCATCGATTTTATACAAGGGCGTTTAAAAGCGGTTTTATACAAGGAGGGGAGGTTCAAACTGGAAAAATTCGGTTATGTGAAGCGTAGAAAGTTCAAACTTACGGCCCAAAAAACATTTCAGCCCCATGGCCCATTAGCTAAGAAAAAAAGGGTGGGGCAAAATATATGAGTGCCCCTAGTGTATATATATATATATATATATATATATATATATATATATATATATCCCCGCAAGGGGGTTCTAAGCTAGTGCTCTTTTGTACGTGCTTGTTCCTGGAGGTTTCACGTGCGCCCTCCGGCCCTAGCACCCAAGGATGATGGGGCTCGACCCTGCAGTCCTTGGTCTTTTTCCACTTCGACTGTCCCCTCCACCCTTTCTTTTTCCTCTGTCTTTCCTCTCACTTTTTCTTTGTTTTTCCGCTGAGATATGCCCTTTAAATAGAGGCGAATCGGTTCTTCCTGAACTAAAAATATATATATATATATATATATATATATATATAAACGACGTAAGTATAGAGGAGTGTTCTGCACACGAGGAAGAGAAATAACGAACAATGAAAAAAAAAATATATATATATATATTTTTTTTTTTTAAGTTCGGGAAGAACCGATTCGCCTCTATTTAAAAGGGCATATCTCAGCGGAAAAACAAAGAAAAAGTGAGAGGAAAGACAGAGGAAAAAGAAAGGGTGGAGGGGACAGTCGAAGTGGAAAAAGACCAGGATGAGAAAGACTGCAGGGTCGAGCCCCATCATCCTTGGGTGCTAGGGCCGGGAGGGCGCACGTGAAACCTCCAGGAACAAGCACGTACAAACGAGCACAAAGAGCACTCAAAAGCACGAGCTTAGAACCCCTTGGGGGATATATATATCTATAATATATATATATATATTATATATTATATATAGGGTGCCCCGAAAGTTCCTATCTATTTTTTAAAAATATCATTATTTTAAGGAAAATAAAAACAAAACATTACACACACACACACACACTATATATATATATATTTATTTTATTTATTTATATTTATTTATATTTATTTAGTTATATTTTTAAAATTTGTAGTAGGGTTAGTGGTTGAGCGCAAAGAACTGAAGGTAAAGATATAGTAATACAGTATTGTCTTGCTAAAATATTGTTCTTCTATTTCAGATGGAGATTATCAAGAATCGCTTGGAGGCACGAAGCAGATTATAACAAATTAGCAGGCGTGCAAAGAGCAATGTGGTAAAAGTATTGCTTCGAACATTATTCTTATTACTTGAAAATAATAGGCGTTCATCTTTACTCTATTTTCTTTATGTATATAGAACGTGCATAAGTTTCAATATATTGTTTTTATGGTATTAAGCTTTTCTTCAACCTTCCAATATCTGGGGGGGGGGGGGGTTAAGAGTTTTGCGCTACGTCCATTCAGTCATGTTATCAAATTAATATAATAGACGAGGAGAGTCAAAAATTAGAAATATTAAATGCAAATTTTTGACATTAAATACATTACCTTACATTGGATATCACCCGAAGTCTTCTTGAAGTCAAATACTGTATGTATTTAAAGAGGTTCATTTTTATTATTTCTGTCCCGACATCTTGGACCAGGTCGTCGTATGTTCTGTAAAGTGCACATTCTTTTTTGTTTATGTAGGAAGGAAAATCCAAGGGCGAGCGCCCACAAGAATGACCACCCACCCCCATATGAAAGAGCTGAAATCAAGGTCTCTTGAGGCTCATAATGCTTTTTATTTTTCTTTAAAGATTGTATTGTGTGTTAAATGCATGTATGTACAGTAAAGAATAGAGGAAGAAGTGTGTTTGAGAGCATGCTGGGCTGCTCACAGGGTAGATGAGACACGAAAAAAGATCGGCTAAAGAGGACAGTGATAGGAGAAACAGGAGTTCCAGCACTCCGTCTCATGCCTAACGTCCCTCCCGGAGTACTTCCCTGATTGATTGGTGTTTGCAATCGTATCCTACTTTAATCTCTCTACGTACTTTTCAAATCAAGAACCTTATGGTCCATCCTGTATTATTTAATTTTATCAATAGGTCGCTTTACCTTCGTATTATAACGAAACACGTTTGTAAAACGACTTATGGCCCACCCTGTATATTACAATTTTCGCATTATTACAGTAATTTTAACATAGAACACGGTTGTTAATTGGACTATTGGTATTTATAAAAGTTAACATCCAGAAAGCTCATTTCCCTACTATGTTGAGGTGAGTGTGCCCGAGCCAGAGTAGAAACCTGGTAAGTGGCTGACTCAAATCCACCCGATGCCAGCGAACCAGAGCCTCACCTCTCAGAATCCGCCGCGTAACCACTGAGCTACTGGGCGTTCGTATTGGTATTTTATTTTATTTTTAACTTTGCCCTTTAGCTTAAAGCTTTACTGGGCTCTCGGATTAATTAAAAGGTATTATATCACTTCAGAGGTACTTATGATTAAGTAATATACAAATATGAGTGAGAGAGATTTCAATTTATCTTTAAACCCACTTAGTTAGAAATAGTTTTAATATTTGCTTAAATCATTCCATAGTTAGTCTTCATCTCTAAAAAGCCTTTTCGTTGGACAATCTAAATTGAAGAATAATATTCCTCGTACTACTATAGTCTGGAATCAACGTACACGGTTGCTTTCTTCTACACCAACAACACTTTTCACGCATGTTCTTGTGCCTTTTCTGTTTCCTTATCAAAATTCTTCCGTGTGATGCATCGACGTCGAAACCAATATATTGTAGTGTGTGTAATATGGATTATACTGTACAGAACTTCCACTATTTTTTTTGTCGTTTCGAGTAAGTTTTATCCTTCCCCTCCCTTTTGCGTTTCTAATGACTCCACGAACTCGCTGAAGGCTTTGTAGTCTCTTAATCTTAAGTCTGTTTTTAATTAATTAATAATAATAACCTTTATTAATAATAAAATAAATAAATTTGTTTTACAATTTACGACATAAGTAATTGTGAAGCTGGACTATTTATTTTATTTAATTTGGCCCTTAAGCTTTAGGCTTTACTGGTTGACAAGTTGACTGCCGTCTTTCTTATTTGGGACTTCCTGTTGGGGACCCAGGCTACAGTTCGTAGCATCTAGCCCATCGTTGGGATGATGTTATTGGTCTCGGCAAAGCGAGGAGGAGGAGGATTTGTCCCTAGATTTAATCTGGTAAGTCGGAATGCTAGTATACAGCCCTTTCCCTCCATTGAATATCCCATATCCTGATACTTAATGGAATGATGCAGTTGCTTAATCGCAACGTTAGTTCGCAGACGCTGAGGTCATATGATGGTGGGGACGTACGGCTTTATCTGGGATCTGAATCACCGGTTGCTACATAATCTGGACGTAGAGGACGATCTCCCATCCAACTAATCTCCAGGCCCACTGTCGCTTAACTTTGGTGATCGACGGGAAGTGGTGTTACGATACTGGCCACGACGTAGCCCGGTTTTTGATGGAGCAGGGCCCTCGGCCTTACTGCATAATTGTATGATTCCGTTGATTGTCTCTCTTTCTTGTCGAGTTTCCACCAGTTCCACGAGTGATGACTCGGGACATAATTAAACAATATCGAAGTTTCTGTGCTAAAGCAAACATCACTGAAAAGAACTTCGGATTTTGTGAGGGTGAAGATAAAGACCTTTTGTACTTTTTGCACTAATACATACGGACAGCAACTTTGGGTTAATTATAGAAAAGGTTCTGCTCAGTTTCATAAATATTTGCTAATCACGATGTGTCTATCCTCTTTGAGGTAACAACGCGTGTTCATTACAATCTAATGCAAAGAATTCAAAACTGTCAGTCCAACTATCCAAGCTATGTATATCACTCTTCCCATATATATCATTTGAATGATGGGTTTCACATTGGTATGAAAACATTTGTCCGTAGCTCCAGTTAACATCTACATCGCAACTTTTCATTGCTTGGATTTTTGTTTTTTCTATTTTTTATTTGTTTTACTATTTGTCATATGGACTCTCTTTTATGTAGAAAGGAAGGGCCAAGGGCGGATGCCCACAGAAATGCCCCCTTCATATGAAAGAGCCAAAATCGAGGTCTTCGAGCCTCAATGCTATTTTTGCCTTTTTAATAAATTTTCAAAAGATTCGTAGTAGGGTTTCTCATTTCCCGGCCTTTTGCTTATCCCGGGATTCCGGGATAAAAATGATTCCCTTCCCGGGAAGTCCCGGGATATAATTAATTATATTTAAAATATATTATAAAATAAATTAACCTAGAAAAGAGGGGGTATAATTATTTTTTATTTTTTTTTAGTCATTTAATAAGTTCTGCAATCTCCATGATGGGCAAAATAAAATAATATTGCTGTGAAAAATATGTATTAAAAAAAATACTTTTGAATTACATAGAAAATTTTCACAAATAAAAAAATTGCTCCGTTTCATTGAAAACTTAATGAATACAACGAAAAAAAAATTGCCTTTGAATTGCTTAGAAAATTTAAAGAAAAAAAAAAATTACCTTCAAATTGCAAAGAACTTAAATGAATTCAACCAAAAAAATTATCACTGTGAATTTTTATAGTACGATTTCAAATAACAAAGATGGTCAATACTTCGATCACTCAATCTTGTTCTCATTTTAGTCACGAAAAGTCCTGCTGCTGAGAATGCCCTTTCCGATTCTATTGACGTGGGTGGAATCGTCTTTAATGCATTCAAGAGAAGAGAGATGTTCTGCGTTTTTTCGCCCGTAGCCTCGAAGATCTCTAGTTCCTTTTTAAGGTGCTTTGCAGCGCTTGCTTTGCTGTCTAGTGTTCTTGATTTCTCTACCTCGGCTGCTTTAATAGCTGCATCAAGCCTTTCAGCTAGAGTCATCGAAGATGACTGAGGGACAGCTGATTCTTGCACATCATTATCTTCATCTGTCTCACTAGAGGTAGAATCAGCAGGTACTCCAAAAGGCGATCTAACATCTGCTTTGCTGATGAAATTAACATAGACTTGGTTGGTAAGGCTGGCAAACTTCTGTCACTTGCGAAAGTTGCGACCTTTTTATAATTCTTTCCACTATTGAGGTATTGTATGAGGCCAGTCAAATTCTCATTTCTTCTCTCGTTATGCGTCGAATGAACGACTCCTTTAGTTTTTTTGAAAAAGGTGTGTTTAGTTGATTTAGTTCGTTCAAAATGAAAGAAAAAACACCTTCTGATGAAAGTAAAGTCGATTCTCTGTTGCCCAGCTTTTCTGCTCCAACTTTTAATGGCTCCAGCGATGCCACAATGTCACGAATTACAGCAACTTCTTGTTTGTCAAGGTCAAAATTGTCCATATCTTTATTGCAGTCGATGAGAGCTTTCGATACGGATGACCTTATTTTGATAAATCGCTCCAGCATGGCTAAAAGACTATTCCATCTGGTTTTGGAATCCAGCAATAGATGCAAACTTTTTCCTTGTTCCTGTTGAACATATCCTTGTAAGATGTTATTCTTTAAAGGTGATTTGCGAATTTTTTTTGCTATTTTTCTGACTTTATTGATGATTTGAGACACGTTGATTTCTTTACCTACAGTGTCGTGCGATCCAAATGAAATATCTATCTCGAACGGATCCTCATCAAAGCGCTCACACAAAACACTTTCAAAATCAATACTATGATTGAAATCTTCTCCATCTTCATCTATGTTGTCATTATGTTCGTCATCTTCAGTTTGAATTTCTTCAGAAAGAGTGATTGCAAGTGAAGTGGTTGACTTCTGGTACAAAACATCACATACCGCTAAGTGGATTCCGTGTGCATAACACAATTGATGCTCACATTCAATTAGCCTTCCAAATTTCACCATCATAGCTGCACCTGTTGGATCGATTAGAAATAGATAAAGGAAAGTCCTGATTTAATTACCTTCTCTTGAATAGGCGTCGGATGCTGATGTTCTCTTTCTTCTTCTCTTTGTTGGTCTTCACCGTAGGGGTACCCCGGTGATCCTTTATACAATGGTTTTCCCTTTTCCTTTGTGGTATTCCAAATCACTTCTATTCTATCACTTCATTACGTGTCCAATGCGAGTTTTATCATTCACTTTTTTAATCTCTCACTATGTGTTATTCTTCTTATAATTATGCTTTTATATTAGATTACTTTTATAATATTTCAACCTCAAGGGCTAGCTCACTCTAGGGACATTATTTATCTGTCAAAAAAAAACGGAACACATTAAGGACTGATGAGACTTCTTCCAACATGGAGGGTGTTTAAAGCCCATATTCTCTCTGGGCATTGTTTTCATCTTTCTTCTGGGCACCTTTTCCTGGGTGCCAATTTGCTTTCTTCATTCATCTTGCTTCTGTAAATAGAGAGTCTGCATCAAGTAAATGTCAATCTCCACACTAATACCATTTTCTTTTCCGTTTTTTCTTTTGGTTTCGTTCTTTTTCTTCTATTGTTCATGGTGTCTTCCTTCTTCTATTACCCTCACTAGGGCATTACTGCTAACTCCTTTCTTCGTGAGACAATTTGCAAGTTGTTGGCTCGTTTCGATCCATTTTACTTGACTTACTTCTCCTCTTTCTAATCTCTCTCTCAGACTACCAATATATGTCCGGAGCCCTTTTTCTTCAACTGGTTTCAGACTCTTCAATGTCTTCTCCAGTGATTTGTTGTCTACGTGACATCGAATAGGAATATCTTCCCCAGTCAATTCGTTTATGAGATCTTTAATAAAAATGGCCATGTCCACAGCCTCAGTTAAGGCTAGGGTTTCTGCAGTGAGAGTGGACCATGCTACCCTTCGTAAGCGTCTGGAGCGCCAGGCAATCGTACAGACCTCTCCCTCTTCATTCTTCCAGAAAATGAGAAAACCTCCCTGCGATCCTCCATCTCTGAGATTACCCAGAGAGGCATCTGAATAACAAACGAGTTCACTTGTCGTTATCTTTTCCACCCTTGGAAATATGATTTGTACCTCTCGGGATTTTGTTTTATCCACTACCTTATTTATCTTCCTTATGTCCTCGGTCATGGGATTTTTCCATAGGAGCTTCTCTCACTCACTTCGTAGGCAACATCCGGTCTCGATTGTCTGGCTATCCAGTTTAATTGGCCCACAATACTCCTATACATCCTTCTTTCCTCAACATTGAGCGCAACATTTTCCTTCTTGTTGGTATGTCCATTTTTTGTACAGATGCTATGTACTCGTCTTGCTCCATAGTCATACGTCCTCTGTCATCACGGTATATTCTCATGCCCAAAAATTTGAACATATCTTCTTCTTCTTTTCCAAAACTGAAATTTTTCCCGCAGAGGATCAATTACCTCTTTCTCAAAGTTTTCATTTCCTCCCCATAAGAAGTCATCCACGTGTAGGCATATTACTCCTTCAAGTTTTCCATTCTTCTTCCGGTAGAACACCGCCGAGTCTCCATGACATTGTTTGGCTCCTATTTTCAATAATGTCTCCTTAACAGAAAGAAACCATTCTCTAGCGGCATCCTTAAGTCCGTATACTGTCTTCTTAAGCTTCCAAATATGGCCATTGTTGTACTCCCGTGGTGGCTGAAGGTAAACCGTTCTTTCCATTGGTTTCCCTTGCAGATAGGCGGCAGTAATATCCATACTCCTACATCTCCATTTCATATGTTCAATAATCATAATCACCAACCTCAAAGCTTCCTTGGAACATGTGGGTGATTCCGTGTGAATATTTTCCTCCTCCTCAAAGCCTCTTGCGACCAATCTCGCCTTTACGTAGGACTTACCATCCTTCTCCTTCTCTGTAATCACCCATCTGACTGATACAGTTTTCTGACCTTTATCTTCTACTTCATCATAAACATCTCTTTCTCTCCAGTGCTTCATTTCACATTCCTTGGCTCCTTCTATTTCTGTACCTTCCCATGTCAATAAAGTCTCTTCCACCGGTGGCAACATTCTCCATCGTGGTAGGGCACCAAAATTCATACTTCTATACCCCTCCTCCATTAATTTTGACGTTGAACCAATCTCTGTATTTCCCTTTTCCATCCTTACCAACTTACCGGCTCTACTCACAATTCTCCCTTTAATCAATCTCCCTTCTTCCGGAGTCAGGGCTTCAAAGTTTCTTCCAATGATGGGTGCTTTATATCTCGCAGCTCTTTGCTCTACTTGTTCTCTTGTTCTGGTTCTTCTTCTTCTTCTTCTTCACTCGCAGCTTCTTCTTCCATGCTCTCTTCTTCACTCGCATCTTCTTCTTCTTCCGTATTCTCCTCCTCTTCTCTTCCCTCTCGAATAGGCGGCACCCCAAAAGTAACTTCATTCTCTTCTTTTTCCTCCTGCTTTTCCTGTGTATCCGCTCCCCTTCTCTTTGTTTTCATCTCTTGTTCTTCCCCTTCTGCTTGTTTAACCGCTTTTTGCAACCGGCACGTGTGTACTCGGTAACGATAACCACCATATCTTACAAAAACTATTTTACCGCCCTGTATACCCTCTATTTCCCCAGGTCCTCTCCATTTTTCTTCTCCATCTCTTTTAAAGTAAACTTTGTCGTTGATGGACATCTCGTTCACTTTACTCGGACGTATTTGGTGGTGGAGTGCTCTCATGATCTTCTCGTTAGCCTCGTTCTTCATGAATTGCTCTAGCTTCCCTCATCAAGTGTAGATTTTCTTCTACGATTTGGCTCTCACTCTTGTCATAAAACATTGCTGGGGGTGTATTATTAAGTAAGTTTGGCAGGACAGGATTCTTCCCAAATACCAATTGGTTGGGGCTAAAACCTTTATTATTGTGTAGGCAGTTTTGTGCAGTTTGGCGCTCCAGACGCTTACGAAGGGTAGCATGGTCCACTCTCACTGCAGAAACCCTAGCCTTAACTGAGGCTGTGGACATGGCCATTTTTATTAAAGATCTCATAAACGAATTGACTGGGGAAGATATTCCTATTCGATGTCACGTAGACAACAAATCACTGGAGAAGACATTGAAGAGTCTGAAACCAGTTGAAGAAAAAGGGCTCCGGACATATATTGGTAGTCTGAGAGAGAGATTAGAAAGAGGAGAAGTAAGTCAAGTAAAATGGATCGAAACGAGCCAACAACTTGCAAATTGTCTCACGAAGAAAGGAGTTAGCAGTAATGCCCTAGTGAGGGTAATAGAAGAAGGAAGACACCATGAACAATAGAAGAAAAAGAACGAAACCAAAAGAAAAAACGGAAAAGAAAATGGTATTAGTGTGGAGATTGACATTTGCTTGATGCAGACTCTCTATTTACAGAAGCAAGATGAATGAAGAAAGCAAATGTCAATCTCCACAGCACCATCAGTAACACAAGCCACCACATGTTTTTCTAAAGAAATATGAAATTCCTCTAACTTTTCTTTGATTACTTCAACAGCAGTTTCAGCAGGTAGAGTACTAGAAATCTTCACCATTCCTAAGTTCCAAAATGTTCCGTCAGTTTTGTGTATGTTAATATTTAAATACCGGCGATTGTTTAGTGAGGTGTATTCATCTAAGGATAAACTAAACCTTGATCCTGCATTTATTTGGCTGGTAATTTCAGAATTTAAGCGTTCTTTTATTTGTTTGTACTGCGAATGAACGAGATCCATTACATGTGATGGATTTTTTGGTAAAGTATATCCTCTGTCTGTCAATGATTTTCTGATGAACTCACTTTTTGTAATAGAATTGATAGAGATGCCATCTAGAGTGGCTAGTTTTGTTACTATTTCTTCACATGTTTCTTTCTTAATGAAAAACGATGTTAAGGTTTGTTGAGAGGTTTGTCGCTTGCTACTAGTTGCTCCATTTTCCTCGGCTGTGCGCTTAGCATTAGTAACAGATAACTTGCTAATATTATGCTTGTTAAGCAAATGTCTGATAAGACCGCTTGTAGACCAACCTTTACACTTTATTTGAGTTTTGCATTCTTTACAGGTTGCAAATTCGTTTCGAATCCTTCACGAAATATTTCCAAGCAAATGATTCTGACATTCTTGATTGAAGGGGTTCGTTTCGAACAAAATAAATTAAAACATACTATATATAAGTTATATAGTACTAGGCTAGTATAGGAACTACAAAGAATCTTGAGTCACAAATACTCACAATATAAAGGAAGTGTGACACTTGCACAATGCACAACCTGGCGTAATGCAGTTACTGGAGCTACGGAGCGTGGTGACAAATTAAGACAGCATCAGCGCAATTACGCAAGATATTACAGGTCCTGACAAGTAGTGACAATCTGTGACATGCCATAACAAGCTGAAATTAAAAAACAAAAAACTAAGCAAGCTTAAAACTAACAAATACAAACGTATTCTGACAAGTTATGGGTTAATTAAACTTACTATTAGCAAAATTTCCCAGTCTTAACACAAAATAAGCAAAATTAAATTTTTAAGAAAATATCCCGGTATGGAAAACTGATGAGTGGGTAGTTGGGAGGTAGGTAGTTAATCTAACAATTATTAAATTCCTTTTATGTCAATAACTGGGTGGATGAAACCAATTGGTTGCTCACCAGAGTTATTCTCCACACTAGTATTTATATACTGTGTGACAAGAGCGTGCTCGGTAATAGATATACATTACCGATCAACCAACCGAGGAAAAAAAAAACCAAGACGACGCTGGTGGAAAAAGCCCCGCGAAAAGGAGGAGAAAGGAGAACGAAAACGAGGAACGGGGCGAGAAGACGGAACTGGAGAAGGGACAAGAACAGACAACGAAGAAAGATCCCCACCAGCAAGTACGCTCTTAACAATTAAACAAGACGGGAAAAGGGACTCTCTAATAACTAGCAGTAAGTGACTAATTGTGTTTTTAACCCAGTTTTACATAGATTCATTAAATTAAGCTGGGTCAGACAACTTAGGCCTACATGGTGGCCTAAGACCCAGCATCAACTCATAGCTTAACAAAGGTAAAGGTAGATTGCCCTAACCTAGTTTGGTGAGGAATCCTACTGTGGACCTCAATTTATCTGCCCGCTCTGGACCATTTCCGGAATCTCTAGGCTGACCCCTCTAGGCTAGACTTGATCTACTCTATAGTTAGACTGGAGATATAAGGGGTGGGTTAATTGTGGACCAATTCATACAGAGCATTTTTCACATTGGTGGTCCGTGTGTGGGGAATTTACAAACCTTAACCTTACTTAACAAACTTGCCTAATTAGGTCTACAACCTAGGGCCTAACTAGGAAACATTTACATTTAAGGAGTCTCATTTTCTTATAAGCTTAGACCTGAGTGACACATAAGTACTTGGGGGGGATTAAACCAAATTTAAAACTTGACTGTTTTGTCTGTGATCTCTCTTCTCTGGTAATTTCTTCTTGTCCCCTATATTTCATTACGATCCCCAGTTAAACAACATTAGTGAACAAGCATTTAAAATGCATACAACTCCAAGCATCCAATTCTTCTTTTAAGGAAGAATCACTCAACAGATTTTTTCAACAGGCACATGCATTCCTTGCAATCTGTGTGTATATATATGTGTATATACACTGTACTCTTTACATGTGCCACAAATACACTCAACCTATCTGAACATAAGCAAGGATTGCATGGGTTACTCAAAAGGGTCTTATGGCCTACTTTGGCCATAGCCCAAACACTGAACCTTGGTCTTATGGCCTACTTTGGCCATAGCCCAAACACTGAACCTTGGTCTTATGGCCTACTGTGGTCATAGCCAAACACTGAACCTTGGTCTTATGGCCTACTGTGGCCATGAGCCAAACAATAAAGGTCTTATGGCCTACCTTGGCCATGGGCCAAACAATAAGGGTCTTATGGCCTACCTTGGCCATGGGCCAAACAACTGAACCTTGGTCTTATGGCTACCTGGCCATGAGCCAAACAATAAAGGTCTTATGGCCTACCTTGGCCATGGGCCAAACAATAAAGGTCTTATGGCCTACCTTGGCCATGGGCCAAACAATAAAGGTATTATGGCCTACCTTGGCCATGGGCCAAACATAAAGGTCTTATGGCCTACTTGGCCATAGGGAAAACTATTACTTTGGACTTAGTGAAGAGTGAGGGTAGCACCACTCCAGTGAGATGTCTTATAGACTGTTGTTCTCAACAAACATTTGTTTCGCAAAATGTAGTTAATAAATTGGGTTTGACACCAAACCCGAATGAACAAAAACTCAATATTGCATCCTTTGTTAAGGATAACTCGGACAAAAATAGCTATAAGACAATTGACCTGGAACTACATTTAGAAAATAAATTAGAGAAAATTGAAGCAGTTATTATTTCTAAAGTAGGACAAAACAAACTGGTTATACCCAAACTAGAACAAACCATAAATCATTTGGGAAAACACTACAAAATAGCTGATAGACATATCACTAACAACACAGTAGCTAACATTGAAATGTTAATTGGGGCAGATTATATTAATCTTATTCATAAGGGCATAGTAGAGATAGGTGATGGTATAGCTTATCAGACTCCATCAGGGATAGACCCTTTGGGTGACCTATCCAAATACAACCTAGACCTAAACCAAAATAGTTCATGACTAACAAATACTATGTGCCTCAACTCAGTCCTACATAACACCTGTAAGAATAGCAACACTTTGAATAATATTATCTCAACTGAGAACATTAATTCATCATTATCAAATGAAACTTTGGATGAGGCAATTCAAACTTTATGGTTGCTAGAATCTGTGGGTATACATGACACAAATCAAACTTCAGAAGATCAGTTAATGGTAGAAAGATTTGAAGACACCATTCAGTGCAAAGACAATAGTTATTTTATTGAGTTACCTTGGAAAATAAATTGTCCAACTTTAAGAGACAATCTCAAAGCAGCTAAAGGACATTTATATAAAGTAATGAAAAAACTCAAACAAGATAATAATATTCAAATATATAATGATGTCTTCAAAGAACAGCTACAGAAAGGCTTCATTGAAGAAGTAACAAATAACCCTTTTAAAAAAGATGGTTGTCATTATTTAACCCACAGGGGGGTTTATCGACAAGATGCCCCAACAACAAAACTCAGAGTAGTATATAACTGTAGCCTCAAAGACAGTGATAAACACAGTTTGAATGATTGCTGATTGAGGGTCCTAATCTCATTTCTGACCTTGTGAAGATCTTACTGAGGTTCAGGTTAGATAAATATGCCGTACAAAGTGACATTTCAAAGGCATTTTTGAGAATAAATCTTAAAAATGAATATGATAAGAACCAACTTAGGTTCTTATGGTTCAAGGATCCATTTGATTTGAATAAAGGGTTCATAACCTATAGATTTAATGTTGTGTTGTTTGGAGCCAATTGCTCACCTAGCCTATTAGCATTGACAATTGGACATCATTTGAACCAGTTTAATAACTCTTTAACATTGAACTTCCTTAAGGAACATTTTTACGTAGACAATCTAATAGGCTCAACAACAACAAAATCTGAATTATCTGAAGTCTATGAACACACTCAAAACATTATGCAACAAGGTAACTTTGAACTTAGAGAGTGGATTTCAAATGATGAGGATTTAAACAAAAAGATTTTAAAGGATAATAATGGTCTTACTGAGCCATCAGACAGAGTTAAAACTTTAGGTATGAACTGGTATTTGGATGCAACTTCTAACAGTCATGATTCAATCTGTACTAAAGGTTTTAAACTTGATGAGGAAGCAAATACTAAAAGACAAATATTATCAGAGGCTTCCAAAATTTTTGATCCCATAGGTCTATTCCTGCCTTCAACAATAAAATCAAAGATTCTCCTCCAAGAAGTTTGGAGGACAAATGTTGGGTGGGATGATCCAATAACAAATGAAGATCAAAAATCTTGGAAGAAATTAGCTGCTGATTTAACAAAAGTGCAGGACATTAAAATTCAAAGGTGCTGTGGGTTTAGGGATAAGCCCCAGAGACTTCATGTGTTTGCTGATGCAAGCACACAAGCTTATGGGTGCTGTGCGTATCTTGTAAGTCCTACAGAAAGTCATCTAATTTATGCAAAAGGGAAAGTTGCACCTCTCAAACCTACCCGAACCATACCTCAATTGGAACTATTGGCTGCTGCATTAGCCATTAAAACCATTTCATTGCTTAAGGATGCTTACCATGATATGAACATAACTGATATCCACATCTGGCTTGACAGTCAGATTTGTCTTGCCTGGATACGAATGATAGCATTAATAGTAAGAATATCTTTGTAAGAAATAGCTGAAGCTAAGCTGAAAGCCTACAAGTAAACTTTCACTATGTTCCAACTAAACAAAATCCAGCAGACTTTCTGACCAGAGGTTTATCCTACAAGTTGTTGAAGTCAAACAAAACTTGGTTCATGGGACCTAAGTGGCTCTGTAATACAGACCAATGGCCTGTGGAACAAGTTAACTTGACATTAAATTTAATCTTTTCAAATGAAAAGGGTTGAACCAATCACTAATTATGAACAGTATTCTGATTTCAGTAAACTTGTCAGGGTCACAGCCTACTGTTTGAGGTTTGCTCACAACTGTTTAACTACAATAAACAAACGGCTAAATAAAAACAATCATAATTATACAGAAGTTGCAACCAAGTACTGGATAGGCCATGCACAACAAAAAGAGTACAATAAAGAGTTAGAATTCTTGACTAATGGGAAACAAACAAAAGAACCTGTACCATCAGTAGTTGTGGATCTAAACTTGTTCAGAGATGAGGAAGGCCTTCTAAGGTGTAAAGGGAGATTAGACAAATCAAAACTGTCATACAAAAGCAAACATCCAATCCTTTTACCTAGATTTAGCTATTTGACAACATTAATCATCAGAAAAAACACAATGATGTATATCATATGGGGGTACCACAGACACTAACTACATTAAGAAAAACTTATTGGATACCCAAGGGAAGGATCACTGTTAAAACAGTCCTGAGTGAGTGTGTCACATGTAGGCGTATTCATGCTAGGCCCTAGAGGAAACCAAATCCTCCTGCTTTGCCAGAGGCGAGAGTTACTCTCAACAGACCCTTTGAGACTGTAGGCATTGACTATACAGGAGCATTGACTGTAGGGGTGGTTGACACTGAACAAAAAATGTACATTGTACTGTTTACATGTGCTGCCTCACGAGCTGTTTATCTGGATGTTGTGGAGGACCTTACAGCAGAATCTTTTGTTGCTGTCTTTAAGAGATTCTGTGCACGACATTCAGTACCAAAGACAGTTCGGACTGACAATGCTACATATTTCAAGGCTGGTGAACAAGTCATCCACGACTTGTTAAGCGATGAACTCTCACAATTATATATACAAAATTCAAACATAAAGTGGAAGTATATTCCGGTTGCCTCTCCTTGGTATGGTTCTATCTGGGAGAGGAATATACAAACAGTAAAGAATTGCTTGAAGAAAGCAATTGGTAAAAAACAGATACACTTGTTTGAGTTGCTCACTCTCCTGGCTGAGATTGAGAACATCATCAACAATAGACCACTCACTTATGTGAATGACAACATTAATGACCCGGAACCATTAACTCCAAATCATTTGATT
This sequence comes from Bathynomus jamesi, assembly GCA_023014485.1. Lineage (NCBI taxonomy): Eukaryota > Metazoa > Arthropoda > Malacostraca > Isopoda > Cirolanidae > Bathynomus > Bathynomus jamesi. The sequence goes on from JAJOZX010000103.1 coordinate 1,277,690, forward strand.
CGGGGAGAACAAGTTAGTCTCCTGCCGGACTACAATATAGACTCTTCAGAAGACCCAAACTGGACTCAACGACACGATGAACTCCAGACTAAGTTACAACACTTAGCTAGAGTTAAAGCTCATTTTATTAAACAGTAGAAAACTGAGTACTTGATGGGTCTAAGGGAGAGACATAAACAAATGACTAAGAAGGATTGGTCTGACACAATTAAGGTAGGGGACCTTGTTCTCATACATGACAGTACTCCAAGACAATACTGGCCTCTGGCTAGAGTTTTAGAACTCAGACCAGGGGCAGACGGGGTAACAAGAGTGGTCAAATTAAGGACTTCAACGGGTGACACAACAAGAGACATTTCTCTTTTGTACCCTTTAGAGTCTGGACCCAAAACAATGGACTTTGGAGAACCTTCTCCACTGACAGTAACAACTGGAGACACTGAACTTCCAGTAACTATTCCTTTGACAGTAGGAGTGGTAACGCATCCTACTACAACATTGACAGACACAAGACCTCAGCGACAAACAGCATTAAAGGCGCGACTATTTTTGCAACAAAAAATAGATGCTGGGGAATTGTAATTTTATCTTCTAACTTTCACTTTTTCTTTTCTTATGGTAAAGACCATAGACAGTTTCATCCTATGGATGTATATTTTCTCTTCTAATTAAATGCTACACCTCCATGAGAAGGTGAGGATAGGCACTGTTAATCAGATTAACAGGCATTTACCGTCAAATAGTTAGCTAGTCTACACTCAGACATAAAAATTGGTGACAATGACACCAAAATTTTTATCTCCCGGGGCCCCCAGTATATGGAAAACTGATGAGTGGGTAGTTGGGAGGTAACGAAAATGGTTCACTGAGTAGGTAGGTAGTTAATCTAACAATTATTAAATTCCTTTTATGTCAATAACTGGGTGGATGAAACCAATTGGTTGCTCACAAGAGTTATTCTCCACACTAGTATTTATATACTGTGTGACAAGAGCGTGCTCGGTAATAGATATACATTACCGATCAACCAACCGAGGAAAAAAAAACCAAGACGACGCTGGTGGAAAAAGCCCCGCGAAAAGGAGAACAAAGGAGAACGAAAACGAGGAACGGGGCGAGAAGACGGAACTGGAGAAGGGACAAGAACAGACAACGAAGAAAGATCCCCACCAGCAAGTACGCTCTTAACAATTAAACAAGCCTGGAAAAGGGACTCTCTAATAACTAGCAGTAAGTGACTAATTGTGTTTTTAACCTAGTTTTACGTAGATTCATTAAATTAAGCTGGGTCAGACAACTTAGGCCTACATGGTGGCCTAAGACCCAGCATCAACTCATAGCTTAACAAAGGTAAAGGTAGATTGCCCTAACCTAGTTTGGTGAGGAATCCTACTGTGGACCTCAATTTATCTGCCCGCTCTGGACCATTTCCGGAATCTCTAGGCTGACCCCTCTAGGCTAGACTTGATCTACTCTATAGTTAGACTGGAGATATAAGGGGTGGGTTAATTGTGGACCAATTCATACAGAGCATTTTTCACACCGGGATTTCCCGGGACAGGGAGAATTTCCCGGGAAATTTAAATTAGCTAAAAATCTACCGGGATCGGTAAAGAAACCCTAATTCGTAGTGTATAAAATACATGTATGTGAAGAATAAAGATTTCGGCACTCCGTCTTCTGCCTAACGCCCATACCCGGAGTACTTCTCCGGTCACTTAGTTTCTACAATCTCTTCGTGTGTGTATGTGTGCGCGCGCGCGCGCCGTCCAAGGAACCCTTTTGAGAAAATTAAATCCACTATAGTCTGAATAAGTAATGGTAAATGACAAATACTAGCGTTTTTCTTTTCATGATGGGAGCCCAACGGGTCTCTAGCAAAGAGGACCCAAAATCCCAAAATATAGCTTCCTCCAGGGTTGTGGAGTCGGAGTCGTGGAGTCGCACGTTTCAGGGTGGAGTCGGAGTCGGAGTCGAATTTTTACAATGTGTGGAGTCGGAGTCGGAAAATTTTGGACCGACTCCACAACCCTGGTTATAGCCACTAGGTTAAGAAGGGTTATTCAATTTTAAGTAGCACTACTACTGGTTAGACCTTAATTATGTTTAAGAGAATCTTTTTCATTTATATATATATATATATATATATATATATATATATTGTAAAAAATAAAAATCCCTTAATATGATAATATCTACAAGTCAATATCCTTCTTAATATTTGAATGTTCCCTTATCCTAGAAAGTAACCTCACGATTCATGTGGTGGTGATGAAATGTCTTATTATTATGATAATTATAGAGTGAAACACTAGAGGAGTCGGAGTCGTATATTTAAAATGTGAGGAGTCGGAGTCGGATTTTTAGATTTTTTACAATGTGTGGAGTCGGAGTCGAATTTTTACAATGTGTGGAGTCGGAGTCGGAAAATTTTGGACCGACTCCACAACCCTGGCTTCCTCACCAACTATCTGCTAAGCAGATAGGACCAGCGTTCGAAATAGGGCAATGTATTTAGGGGAGAGGGCAGAATTTGACTCGAAAACTCACCGTGTCACTCGTGCACATGTAGCTCAACAATATAGGCTTATAAGTTATAATTGAGGTTTTACATGTTACAAAGAAAGAAAGAGTAACACACGGTGATGGTCCACTGTAATAGTTGTGAAAAGCAAGGATATTACGAAAAACATTGAAAATGTACTTCCAGAATATATTGATCTAGACCAAAAGAAAACAGCATGTACAATGACGTGATCATGGGGAATGATGAGATTTCAGATTTCTTAAATTTACTGTAATACAGTACATTCTGGTAGTACGGTGCATTACACCATAGATAGGCCTATTGAAATTATAACAACTGGCATATATAATTATGTAGATAATAGAAGAACAGCAGTTGCGCCCCACCTGCCTCACCTGTTCCTATGGGGCTGGCTACACGTTTCATATAAATTAAAACTTGAAAGCTTTAGATATGGAAAATTAACACACTACATATAAATATTTACGAGGGTTTTTACAGGACCCACCCTGGGTTCCTTTGGACAGCACATTTCGAGGAGTCCCATGTAGATTTCGGGAGATCAAATCCCCTCTTGAGCCCCTCTGATTTCGAACCCTGGATAGGACCCAGCTTTGGGATAGCGTCTTAGGTTTAAAGCTTCCGAGACCGCTACATATACGCTCAATATACGCAAACTCGTTGCATTTACGTCGGATCGAATACATCAAAGAAAAGGGGTAACTATTGTATTTTTAGCCAAAAACCAAGACTTAAACCTCAACCGGAAAATTTGAGCGTCCACCTTTCAAGGCACTTAACACGTCCGTTTAATGTGATACAACTCAGAATGGTCCCCTGAGAAACATTTATGTTACACACAGACCGAGCATGGAACAAGGAACTCTTCTGGGAAAATTAAATCTACTGTTTACAACCAATTTTATAGATAATGCCTGAATTATTGGTAATAATTCAGGCATTATTTATAAAATTGGTTGTAAACAATATAACTTCTTTTACAGTGGACAGACGGGAAAAGATTTGAACACGCCTGTGAAACATTAATACAGTATTCCATTAGAACGGAACAGTCGTCAAATGCCCTTTTTGTCACATTTATCAGAGTTGTCCTATTGTATTGATTGGAATACATCTTCAGTTTTTTCACTCAAGCAACATTGCTAATAGGAACATTCTTGAGTCTGCCATTATTCAACTTACAAACAATTTCAACCTTAGCCTGTGCCTTTTTTCGCTCGATCCTATTATTTTGAATTCATTCAGAACAGATTTAGATAATAAGGGCAAGGTGCTAAAAATTTGGTAGCTATTCCACATGAATTGTATGCTGATCCTAAAATATTTTCTGCACCAATCATATCACCTTTGTTTTTTCTTTGTTCGAAATTGTTCCGAAAGAACAAAATATAGCTACAAATTCAAAGTGTAAATTCATTTAATTTGTAACCTCAATCATAAGTTTACTAACATAAACAGAAATCAAAACGTATTAGCTACTTTGGGAATGATTCCTAATTTGATGAATAAGTTTTTCGTCGGGTTTTTTGGGTGGTGAGGGCAATGAAATTTAACCCACCAAATTCTCAGCTTAACTGGATATATATAGAAAAAAGCTTGAAGGTTCCCCCATCGTACATATACTCGTATACATAGTACTAGATTCCGGGTGTAAAAATTATTTCCGTCCTCTGATTGGTTATCCATTGGAAGATATGAAACATAATCGTTAACTGAACAATTCATAATGTGTAACCTACTTTTCTGTGAAACTGACGAATATTTTCGGCATAATTCTTCTATTCTGTAATCATATATATGTGTATATAGTGGTTTACCCTCTTTTGAACCCACCTACGTCAAATTAATTTAACCATATTATATATACACATATATAATTCTTAGAAAAGAAAATAGGCATATAAACTACATATTAATGAAAAAATTTGTTGATGACGTCATATTGAAAATACCATATTGAAAGCCATTAATTAGTGTATTATAATTCTTTTACTCACTTTTTAATTATATTTCATTTCTTTAATCATATATTTGTTATAAACCACACGTAACATCAGTAACTGCATAACGTTGACTGAACCAGTCATTCTTTAATACTAGGAAAGATGATGTCATAACAGCATGGGCTCATGAGTAGTTTTCTCGGATGCACCCAATTAATTCTTAAAATTAATAGTAAAATATTACTTTTCTCAGATTTCTTAAGTAAATTACAACTAATTTAATATTTTTAAAGTCCCTGCAATGCACCCTTTGAGAAGTATTATTGCAGGACTACATTTAAAATAAATAATCAGGAAATGCAAACTAACAGAAGTAAACGGTTGGTAATCCTGAAGTTCAATGCACGTTTCAGAATGAAAGGTGGATGGTGCTGAAGCTTTCTGATTTTTAAGATACACCTAATTTAAGAGATGAGTTCTGTAATTATCCAGCTTCCTAATTTTAATGCTACTGAATATTAAATCCCAATTTTATTTATAAAGAATATAGAAAACAATGGGTCAGTATTATTTCTATAATTAACTTCCTTGACATCTAACTGAGTTACACTGTGGCTTTAGGCCACCTAATGTACACAGTACATATACGCAAGATCCCACTGAGGTTTATAACAACACGTTGGTTTATGGTGAATGAATGAATAATGCTTTATTTATAAAATAAATATTACAGTTTTCGTTGTTACAGTAATTTCAACAAAAGTATTTGTCAATTGTACTATTTATTCAATTTGGCCCTTATTAAGATTTAGGCTTTACTGGGCTCTCAGATTAAAGATAAAAATCACTTTATGGGTAATTATGATTAATACGGTGCTGGTTAAGTATGCGGTCTACCATCTGAGTTCTGGTTAAGTGTGCGGTCTACCATCTGAGTTTTGACAGAATATTTTCGTTAAAACTAACGAAAATATCACGACTTAACCTAACCAATTATCAAGGGCGTACAGTTGATCTATTAGTAAATAGTAAATACTATTCCAGAAACAAACAATGTTATAATTAATAATAGATCAACTATACGCCCTTCATAATTGGTTAGGTTAAGTCGTGATATTTTCGTTAGTTTATATTCTGTCAAAACTCAGATGGTAGACCGCATACTTAACCAGCACCAAATAAACTAAGATATATTAAAGTTTATCGTAGCCTTCACGGTTGCCTTTTTGGTAGGTTGGTTGGTCGCAGCTTAATTGTGGTAGACTGCTCGAAGCTAGGTAGACCGCACACTTAACCAGCACCGATTAATACTATATATAAATCGTAACTAAGAAGCATTAATTAATTTAAAATACATGAATGAACTAAGATAAAAATTAGACAGTGAATTTAAATTACCATAAAGTCATTATAGTCCTTGTAAAAATAATTACTTCGTTTTAGAAATTTATTTATAAATTAAATGGTTGAATATATTACAATTTCTGTTATAATACAATATTACAATTTGCTGGGTTACAATAATACAAATGATAAATTACACTGCCCAACACCAATTTTGCTGATTTAATTCTAACACCTGTTTTTAGGTAACTCGTGTGCTGATTTCAAAAATCACCTTAGTTTTTGCCTATCACGTCAGGTTTTCGAGCAATCAAATACGGATATTTTGGAGATATCGCATTTTGGCAGGGTTATGCCCAATTTTTTTTCTTTTCAAAAAATAAGTTTTTACATACTCAGAATCAGCATGGAAAAGTAAACAATTGTGCAGGGAGTGAACTTTAATATACAATGGTAATATTGACACACAAAGTGATTAAAAGTGTTTAAATAAGCAAAAAAATGAATCTATATTAAAGCAAGCACGGGACCAGTTTTCTTAACATTGTCTTTCTTGTTTTCTTACTTTTCAGTGCTGATAAATTTTCTCTTATAGGACTTCCTCTCTTCTCTTTCCCTATTGCGATAAGATGTTATTTTTGTCCCAGGATGAAGTAGATTTTTCTCGTGCAATCTTGAAGCTAATAATTCTGATGACTCTTTTGAAAGGCTGAGATCACGAATTAAATCATTCAACTCAAGTTGATTAAATCGCTGAGGTGTCGTTGATGAAGAAGGCTGTTCAAAATCATCATCAGTGATATCACGTTCGATCTCATCAGGTAATTCCATATCTTCATCATCTTCTGCGAGTGTTGGAAGGTCCGTGAAAATTGGAACAGGAATTTCATCTGAGTGAGAAACTGGTCTGATTGCTGAATCTAGGTTAGGATACTTTAGATGGTGTTTATTCTTTGCGTTGAAGCCAGAAATCTTCACAAGGCAAAAGTAGCAATCATCTGAATGATTTTTGGGCTCTCGCCATACCATAGGAATGCCAAACTTCAAACCTTTTCTGTTTCCATTTGTCCATTGTCGTAAATGTTCCACACAAGTTTTGCAAACAGTGTGAGGAGCCCACGACTTATCCTGATCTCCAAGTTTAACTTTGAAATAGGCCAGGTATGCCTTTTTTACGAAATCAGTAATGTTCATCCTCTGCTTTAGTAACGTAAAGCATCCACAAATGTAGCAGAAAACATCTGGGCTGTTTGAACACTTTCTTCGAACAGTAGACATGATGATGAGCTGCAACGCACCCTTCGCTCACCACTGATCGCAAATAACTGTCGCAGTATTGGATGATTTGGATTTGGATCACTGAATGCTGCCCGCAGCCCACATGTAACTCTGTGCCGCTCCCAATCATGTGGCGAGCAGGCGATGACGTCACACACTTTGCAGCTGTATCCAACCAGGACAGACTGACGTCACTAGCGGAACCGGCTGCTCTCACTCCGCCAATGGGAAATCTCTCTCAGATCATGACGTCACGCTCACACCTGGGGAAATCACAGATACCCAAGATTTGAATATGTTGTACATGACCTTTAGATTTAATGCACAGATTTGCGTATTCCACAGATAAAATTTTAACAGCAAAACAGCTGTTAACAGGTCTCAAAAATCATCAATTTTGATAAGCGCCCTTCATGGATCACCCAAAATACGCATATTGCATTGCACGAAAACCTGATGTGATGGACAAAATCTAAGGTGATTTTTGAAATCAGCACATCAATATTATCCAGAAACAGGTCTTAGAATTAAATCAGCAACAAAAAAATTTTTTTTTGTTGGGCAGTGTTGTTATTATTATTTGTTACAATAATACTGTCAAGTAGACTATTTAATATATTTTGACCCTTAATCTTTTAGGTTTTGCTGGGCTCTCAGATTAATTAGAGATAAAATACGTGTTAGATAAGTCACGTTTAAATTATGATTAATACACAAACGAAATAATAGTGGAAATACAGTATGTATTAATCTTAGGTTATTATGATACATGAAACAAATGCAAACAAATTAAAAATTAACAGTTAGACACGAGAGATGACCAAGTAATACAGTAATGCACAGTTAATCCTCAAACTCCCAACGGGGTCCATATGGATCCCAGTAGGTCTTTATGAAGCTGCAGATTTTTAAATAATTTACTGAAGAGCCTGTGGTTTGCATGACTTTGTATGTTTTATTGAGTTGTTTTGACATAGTATGTATTAATAAAATGCATTTGTTTTTTATTACAAAAACATTAGTATATAACAGTTATTACCATGGGGGTCCATATATACCCCTACCTAATTTTATATATATACAGGTGTCCCATAAGTACGGCATCATAGGAAAAATTCATATTTTTCTATTTCTACAAACCATAATTCATATTTTTCTCTTTCTACAGGCCATAATGTCTGTGGGCAAGGAAGAAGGAATCCAGATAATTCTACTCAGGAAATCGGAGGCAAAGAGAGGCCGCTGCTGAATTTAACAGACTGCATCCAGACCGCGAGCCAATAACACAGAGTTGTGTTAGCAGACTTGTTGCAAAGTTTAAGGAAACAGGATCCATAGAAGATAAACCACGCAGTGGACCTTCAAGGAGGTCCACTGACGATGATACAGCGACTGCTATCCTGGCTCATTTTAACAGAAGTCCCAATAAATCTCTTCGGCGATTGTCCGCCGAGACAGGAGTGTCGAAAAGTAGCATCCATCGCATTCTTCAGGCTCACAAATGGCATCCATATAAACTTCAGATCCTACAGAAATTAAGCGAAGATGATCCCGACCGGCGGATGGAATTTTGTGAATGGGCTACGGAACAATATACTCGGGATGCCAATTTCCCGTCCACCATTCTGTTCAGTGACGAGGCTGTTTTTTATGGAAATGGTGAGGTAAATCGACAGAACACCCGCTACTGGTCTCAAAACAACCCTCACTGGTATACCTCTTCAAAGGAACAAGGTGCATCTCGGGTGATTGGTGTGGCATTTGGAAGGATCGCATCATAGGCCCCCTCTTTTTCGATGAACATGTCACTGGAGGCACCTACCTACGTATGCTCAAGGAAGAAGCATTTCCCAGTGTCTTGAACGAAGAAGAAAATTTCCCAACATGGTTCCAGCATGACGGCGCTCCTGCACATTACAGCACCCAAGTAAGGGAATACCTGTACCAACAATTCCCTGGTCATTGGATAGGACGTCGAGGGCCTGTGGAATGACCAGCTAGAAGCCCGGATCTCACGCCACTAGATTTTTATGTCTGGGGCCACTTGAAAGCGCTGGTATACGCAGAGAAAATTAGGAGTGTTGAACATTTGCGGCAGCGCATTATTGGGGCATGTAACACCATTACTCCTGACATCATTCACCGTGTGCTTGCTGACTGTTTATCACGTCTGAATTTGTGTATTGAAAACAATGGTGGACATATTGAGCACGTTCTGTAAATAAAAGCTTTTGTTTTGCCTTTTTTTACTATTTTTCCTATGATGCCGGACTTATGGAACACTCTATATATATATATATTTTACTTTTGAAAGATGATGCAATATTGGACTGAAATTTCGTCATAACGTTGCGCAATCAGGAAGGTGAGCGAGTGTACAAAGAAAGGTGGGTTGCACTTAGTATGAATGAATTTGAACGTTTTTTAGGTCTTCTAATACTTACTGGTGTTTACAAATCAAATAATGAGCCAATCTGTGAGCTATGGAGTACAGATAATGGCCGACCAATATTCTCCAAAACTATGTCGAGAAACAGGTTTCAAATGTTGTCAAGGGTTTTACGATTTGATGATGCATCGAGACGACGTCAGCAAAGGTCCACTGATAAAATGTGTCCTATTAGACAGGTATTTCAAGAATGGGTAGATAATTTACAAATGTGTTATATTCCTAGTGACACTCTTACAATTGATGAGTAATTGGTTACATTTCGGGGAAGATGTCCTTTCAGACAATATATTCCCAGTAAACCGGGAAAATATGGTTTGAAATTTTGGGTTTGCTGTGACAGCCCAACTTCTTACGTTTCTAACATTCAATTATATTCTGGCAGAGAGGTAGGCCAAGAGGGGGAATAGAATCAAGGAGCAAGAGTAGTGATGGACATGGTGAAAGGAATGGAAAAAAGTGGTTGAAATGTAACATGTGATAACTTTTTCACTTCATTAGATTTAGGGAAAAAATTGAAGCAAATGGACTTAACATTATTAGGAACCATAAGAAAGAATAGGAAAGAAATTCCAACTCAACTTCTCACAACCAAAGGACGCCAAACATATTCATCTATGTTTGCTTTCCACACAGATGAAACTTTAGTCTCATACACACCAAAAAAGGGAAAAGTTGTAACATTGCTTAGCACCACTCACGACCAGCCCAACATTGATACAACACGTAATGACAAAAAGCCCATTATGATTTTAGATTACAATCGGACCAAAGGTGGCGTTGACACAGCTGGTCAAATGGCCCGGAAGTATTTAACCAAGCGAAAATGCAGAAGATGGCCCATGGTGGTATTTTAAAACGCTTGATATCAGCGCTCTAAATAGCTTCATCATTTGGATGCATGTAAATAAAAATTACAAAAATGGAAAAAGTCACAAAAGGCGACTTTTTCTAGTTGAACTAGGCAGTCAGCTAATAAGTAATGAAACTCAAGTAGCACCACAATGTCCTCCTTCCAATACAGGAAATGAATATGATTCACCAAATCCTAGTACTTCAGTAGACTCAAGGAAACGGGGACGATGCACGGTTTGTCCACGAACTAGTGATAAAAAATCTCAGGACAAGTGTGTAAAGTATCAGAAGTTTGCTTGTGCTAATTCTCAAAAGTATGTCATAATTGCATATAGGTTGATGTACTGTATAATATATATATATATATATATATATTTTTTTTTTTTTCCCTTTCTTTATTTTACCTTCGATTCGTACCTAGTATGGTACATATCTCAGCGAGGCAGTGGGTGAGTGGTGTTACTGAGTTGGAGATGCTAGACCAGGGGGGATGTAGTGTTCAGTTACTGGGGAGTGGGTATGGGGGGCCTGGTCTCAGACCCGTTGAAACAGGTGGGAATAAGTGAGGAAACGGGAAATCGCTTCCTCCGAAAAATGGGGGCCTTCAGCGAGCATGAATTGTAGACGCTCGGGTATGGGAATTTCGGCCAAGTGAGGGAAACATCTACAACGAAGAGCGGACAAGTTTGGACATTCGACCAGGAGATGTACGACAGTGATGGGAGTATAACAGGTAGGGCAGAGCGGGGCTGGCGATTTAGCCATTAGGTGACCATGAGTAATGCGTGTGTGTCCTATGCGGAGACGGGCTATAATCACTTCTTTATGTCGGGACCGGTGGAAGGAGGAGGCCCAGTATCCTACTTGCGGTTTGATCTTATGAAGTTTGTTTTGTGTGGCCTGGTCCCATTCCCGTTGCCAGATGGAACGGAAATGGGAGCGGAGAGTCGGGAAGAAATCGGTGAAAGGAAGGGGCCGGGAGGAGGCCGGCAGTAAGCAGGCCGACTTTGCTGTGCGGTCCGCCTCCTCGTTACCCTGGATGCCGACATGTGCCGAGACCCAGCAGAAGGCGATTGTCTTGTGTCGGAAGGCTGTTAAAAAATAGAAGATTTGCTGGATGGTACAGACGAGCGGATGAGGGGGAGTTACATCTCTCTAGGGAGAGAAGTACGCTTTGGGAATCTGTATAAATGACGAAAGAGCTGGCAGAGTGAGTGCGCACTATGTCTAGGGCCTCCTTAATCGCGAAAAGTTCTGCCGAGAAAACGGAGGTCTCGCGGGGCAAGCTGACGCCTCGAGAAAGTGGTTGGGTCAGTATCACCGCTGAGGCGGCCGCACCAGTCTCCGAACGGGAACCATCTGTATAAATGGGGACTGTGTCCGGATGTTGGGTTGCATGTTCACGGAAGAGTGACCTGTATACCGTAGCACTCGTTGTATTCTTCGGTAGAGCACACAGGTCCCTGCAAAACTTGATAGGGGTGAGGAGCCAGGGGGGGTAAATGTTGTATGAAATGGGGATAATTGAGGGGACAGGCATGTTAGAAAGGTCAAGGAAAGAGCGGACCTCTTTAGTGAAGTGCCAGCTCCGTCCCTGGGATGGGAGTTCAGAAATCGCCGTGCATAGAAGCGAAGAGGGTAGTCTCTGTGCACGGAGGTATGTCCTCATGAGGAGCAGACGCCGTCGGAGGGCGAGAGGGAGGTAATTGCAATCCACTTGAAGGCTGGAGGCTGGAGAAGAGCGGAAAGCACCAGTGGCGAGGCGGAGGCCCCTATTAAGGACTCGGTCCAAGATACGGAGGCAGGTGTTGGAGGCTGAACCGTGTACTACACTGCCATAGTCCAGCTTCGACTGGACCATGGAAGTGTAAAGACGAAGGAGAGAGTGTCGGTCTGCGCCCCATGTGGTATGGGAGAGGTGATCTAGTAGAGCGAGGACGCTGGAGGGACTGCTTCAGTTGTTTGATATGAGGAACCTAGTTGAGCCGTCGGTGTAGAATCACGCCCAAAAATCGCGTGGAGGGTACCACCTCAAGAGGATTGCCGTATAGCGTGACAGAGGGAACAGGAAGGGTTGCGGGTCTTCTTCTGCTGAAGAACATACACTTGGACTTCGGGGTGGAGAGGCGGAAACCCACCGACGTCGCCCACCTTTCCACTTGGTAGATGGCAAGCTGAATTTGCCGTTGAACCACGGACGGCTCCCGCCCTGCAAAGTAGATCGCAAGGTCATCCGCGTAGATGGAAGAACGGATGTTGGGTGGAAGGCATTTTGAGACTGTGTTCATGACGATGGAAAAGCATAGAACACTGAGGATGCTTCCCTGTGGGACCCCGTCCATCTGCACGAAAGTGTCTGAGAGGACTGAGCCCACCCGAACTTTAAAGGTTCGGGAGGATAGGCAGCCCCTGATGAAGGTCGGCATGGCTCCTACGAGCCCTAGACTTTGGAGCTGTCTAAGGATTATTATCTGATGAGTGGTGTCGTAGGCCTTCTGGATGCCAAAAAATATTGATAGGACGAATTGTCCACTGTCGAATGCATTCTGTATGTCACGGTTGAGAAGCAGGAGGGGATCAGTGGTGGATCGAAATTGTCTGAAGCCGGACTGGGTAGCCGGGAAGGAATTACTATTTTCGAGGAAGAACGATAGTCGCGTCGCGACCATTTTTTCGAAAATTTTGCAGGCACAACACATTAGGGCGATTCGTCTGTAGTTTGTGGGATCGAGGGAATCTTTGCCGGGTTTGGGGATAGGGATTACGTAGGCCTCCCTCCACCTGGAGGGAAAGGTGCCCTCTATCCATATGCGGTTGTATACTGTAGGGTGGATCGATTTTACATTTTTTTCGATTTCCATATTCTAATAGAGACAAAAACTTGCGCATGCATGAGAAAATAGCCTCTGCAAAATCTTAGCTTAATAGGTAATCATCTTCTGCCCCCGGCAGAGCGATGAAAATCATATTTTAGTAGTCAAAAACGTATTTTTCTTATAATTTTTAAAATATTTCAATATGCATCAAAATTATTCCTAATAACTATAAAGTCGATGAAAAAGACCTCATATGATCGTTTTTCCAAGCGCGTTGTCCTACGTTAATATCTTTTGCCCCCGGCAACAACGTCAAATGTTGAAAAAATAGGTAATTTATATACATATTTTTAGATCGGCTCTTTGTCTTAAATAATGCATTTATATATTTCCCATAGCATTTATATCGTTGCTTAGGCATGAAATAACACACACGCAAAATTTTATGACTAGAGTAATATCTTCTGTCCCCGAGAAAAGTCTAAATGTGGATTATAATTACGTTAATGCGATGTTATAAGTACGATAAGTACTAAGTACAGCTCCTCGCTTGCTAATTTTATAAAATTAGCAACCCAGAACTTACCACGAGGAGGTGGCTGTACGTCGAGTTCCACCCTATCCAGCCCCAACCACCCTTCCTTTGGCTGCATGTCGATTTACATACGGTAATCTTTCTTAGAATCAAATCGTGGAATTTTGTTCGGGAGTGAAGACGGGAGCGGATGAATCCGTCCCTCTCTTCTATTCCACTTACACTGGCAGAGGCTTCGGTTACTAATTTGATGAGTCTCTCGACCGCTTGAGTATGACAAGGGAATAGTGGGATCAGTCCATCAGGCTGGTCTCCCGTCTCAACAAACTCTTTTATTCGGGTATCAGGTATTGTTTTTGTAATGGGGGGTTCGGTCACCTCAGCCGTTTGCCAGTTGATCATTTCGTAATAGTTTTGACTATCGTAGAGCAGCTCAGGCATGGCGAAGGCTCGAATTTCCCCCGCTGGTGATTGTTTTGATCGTGCTTTTAATAAATAGGATTATGGAGTGGACAGATAAGTGGCAGATGCAATTTAACGTAGATAAATGTAAAGTTTTGCATATAGGTTCTCGCAACAATAATTACGCGTACACGATGGATGATAGGGAGTTAGCGAGCGTTGACGAGGAAGTAGATTTAGGCGTACGCGTATCTAAGGATTTAAAGGTTAGGAACCAGTGCCTGGAGTCTTGCGCAAAAGCGAATAGGATGTTAGGCTTCATAGCGCGTAATTTCGAATTTAAATCGAAGGATATTATATTGCCCCTTTACAAGTCCCTAGTCAGGCCTCATTTAGAATATGCAGTTCAGTTTTGGTGCCCGTACTTGCGTGAGGATATTGATAGGTTGGAAAGGGTTCAGCGTCGTGCCACGAAACTTATTCCGTCATTGCGCAATAAGCCTTATGAAGATAGGATTAAAGAGTTAGACTTGTATTCACTCGAAACTAGGAGATTAAGGGGGGAGCTTATTGAAGTTTTCAAAATCGTTAATAACATCGATAACGTAAATTTTGATAAATTGTTCACTTTCGATAATAGTAATACTCGCAATAACGGATTTAAGTTGCGTGGCAGACGTTTCATTACTAATATCGCTAAAAACTTCTTTACGTTTAAAGTAATTGATAAATGGAATAATCTTCCCGCGTCAGTCGTTCATTCTACCAGCGTTAATATGTTTAAGAACCGTCTTGACAGACATTTAAAAAATATTAACGTTGTTTAAAATTTTAAATTAAAAAAGAGTTAACAACAGGAGCTCTGGTGGTGTTGCTCGAGGATGAGTCTGTTGACGATGAATGCCAGCTTGTGACATGCCAGCGTGTGATGCCAGCAATAAAATTATTATTAAAAAAAATAAAAAATTAGACTAACACGAACGTAGATGTAGCTCGTAGCGTAAACTAACCCACTTTTTGTTTAACTTTACCTATTTTTTTTTTTTTTTTTTTTCTTTGCATGTCTGAAACTCTTTCCTTGCATGTTTGTAGTTTGCTTGCATTGTATGACTGAGAGTTAAGACTGTTTGCATGGTTTGCAAGCATTCTTATTTTACTTCTTTTCATCTTTCACCCCTCTCCTATTCTCTCCGACTATTTTTCTGACTTGTCGGCAGTGGCCGGCGGATGATGATGGTGAGTCTTTTTTCTCTTTTTCTGAATGAAAGTTAACCCACGAATGATAGGTGTTGCTCCTTACTTAACCCCTTATTCTCTTCTCTTAACCCCCTACTCTTTCCTTTCTCTCGGGCTAGCCTTAGAGTGGATCTTAGGGTCTTTGTTAGCCTTAGCTTCTGTAGATCTGTAGATCCCAATTCTCTTATGTGTTGCTCATCGGCATGTAGCATGGAGATCAAAATATTTTCTGGGTGAGCAAAGAAAGAATTTCTACGGAGGACTTTGTTGGCGATTGTCTTAGATCTTTGAGGCATGGCCTGAGAGAGACGCATCATTTCGAAAAAATGTTTTGCGCCCTCAGTGAAACGAGTTTTTCTTTATCTTAAACCAAATTGGTGCGTAAACTGTCATAATGAATCGCACAATTTCGTTGAAGGTGCTGGAGGGTTCACTGGTTGAAACATAGAGGCGCAGAAGTCTATTTGCTGTTGTCAGCCACCTGGAATGCGCCATCTTACCTGGATTTCGAGCCGCGAGAGCTGAAGAGCAGCTACCGCTCGACACTGCTCTGTAGATGCCTAACAAATATTTTTGGTCAGTGCTCAACTCGGCATCATCTATGTCAATGTCGGGAGATGGAATGGCATCGAATTCTGTAATTGGAAGTTTTTCGCAGTCGTTCAGTTGTTTTCCAACTGGTCCAGTAAAGCCCATTGGCCCAGTTGTTTTGCCGTCCAAGTCTTGAATGAGGTGTCGCAGTGATAATTCATTACCGTGTAATAGGCATATGATCCACTGAACTGGCCTTTGTAGTTTCATTTCAATCATACGAATGGCTCCACCCTTTCGACCCGTGTTCACTGCGGCACCATCACAGCCGATAGCCACAATGTCGTCCGTGCTAATATTGTTAGTCTCTAGAAAGTTGATGATACCTGATGTTATTGCAGTGGCAGAACCTGATGCAGGAGTGAAATGCCCCATGTACTGGGATTCTGGTTCTTGAACTAAAACTATATGATCTGAAAATATGTATATAAATTACCTATTTTTTCAACATTTGACGTTGTTGCCGGAGGCAAAAGATATTAACGTAGGACAACGCGCTTGGAAAAACGATCATATGAGGTCTTTTTCATCGACTTTATAGTTATTAGGAATAATTTTGATGCATATTGAAATATTTTAAAAATTATAAGAAAAATACGTTTTTGACTACTAAAATATGATTTTCATCGCTCTGCCGGGGGCAGAAGATGATTACCTATTAAGCTAAGATTTTGCAGATGTTATTTTCTCATGCATGCGCAAGTTTTTGTCTCTATTAGAATATGGAAATCGAAAAAAATGTAAAATCGATCCACCCTATTGTATAGGTCTAGTAGGAAATTTTGTAAGGTAGGGTGGATGTGCTGGATCATGCTGTAGGGAATACCGTCCGGGCCGGGACAAGGGGATCGTCGAGAGGCCAGTGCCGCCTGTAGTTCACGCATGGTGAACAGTTGGTTGTAGGAGCTGTCTATGGACGGTGAAGAGGAGCTATTTTTAGGGGCGGGTACGGGGGACCTAACTGCAGAGGAAGAAACGGCGGCGAAAGTAGTGGCTAGATGTTTGCCACTGATTTTGGCTCGTATAGGAGTCCGTCGTTAGTTCGGAGTACCGGGGGTAGGGAAGGGACATGTCGCCTCTCGACGCCCCGTACCTTCTTCTAGATGGTAGCCGAAGGTGTGGTGGTGGTGACACCGGATACAAAGGCACGCCAAGAAGCTCGGCGCGCTGTCTTCATTGTGCGGCGGGCGATGGCCCTGGCCCGCTGCATCTCCGTGCGATGGATGGGAAGTTGCGTACGGTAGAACCGTCGAGCAGCCGTCTTCTTGGCGCATACGGCTTCTGTGCACTCTGGGGTCCACCAAGGTACCCGTCGGGCGCGGGGGTAGGTGGAGGATCGCGGGATGCTAGAGCACGCAGCCGCTACCACGCTTGATTCGAAGTATGCGATACACTCATCGGAGGATGGGAAGTTGGCAGGCGTTCGAGTTGTATATGTATCGTCGTGGAAGCGGGACCAATTAGCTTTTGCAGTAATCCATTTCTCCAGTACCCGAACCGTCTGGTCGGGCCAATTGAGCGCGAGTTGAACTGGGAAATGGTCACTTCCATAATCCTCTTGGAGGACTTGCCATGAGAAATCTAGGAGGGCATCGGTCGAAACGAAGGACAGGTCTATACAGGATAGAGTGCAGGTGGTGGCATGATAGAAAGTAGGAGAGCCATCATTGAGGCACTCAAATGAGAGCTCGGTCATGATGTTGATCAGGGTCGGGGCCATATAGGTGGAGTGTGTGTCTCCCCACATGTGGTGGCGACTATTGAAATCGCCCAGTAATAGAAAGGGCCTGGGGAGTTGTTGTACCACCTCCACCAGGTCATCGCGGGAGACTTGGGTGTGTGGAGGGAGGTATATTGAACAGACGGTGTACTGTCTATCCAGGGAAAGCCGGGTAGCAATCACCTGTAACGGGGATCGGATAGGGAGATTATAGAAAGGGACTGCGTGGTGGATAAAAATGGCAGTCCCCTTTCGAGTGCAGGTAGGAGACGGGGTGGTGATGAAAGAATATCTAGTCGGGCAGGGCATGGGTCTGGTCCCCAGGATGAGTTCCTGGAGACAGATACACACCGGACGGGAAGTGGCAATCAAGGAATTCAGGCCTTCGTAATTCGCAAATATTCCTCTACAGTTCCAGTGAACTATTGTAGTTTTCGGGGGATCCATTATTTGATGATGGGAGATGGGTAAAGGTATAGGTGCGAAGATGTTGGAGTGTGAAAGTAGATTTGAGGTTCGCGAAGGCGAAGAATGAGTTAGGAGTGTGGCTGGCTATCTGCCGTTCACCAGAGAAGGAATCGGTCGGCCAATCGATCTCCGCGGAGACCGGAGGCGCGGATCACGGCAGCTTGGAGATTGTCGTGGGCTCCGATGGTGCAAAATTTCTTGAGCTTTTGTGTTCGGGCCATGGGGGGGCGTTTTATTTCCCGAAATGGCACCTCCCCGCCTGTCTGGAGTCTCACGACGGACCTCAGGTGGCGATAGGGGGTGCCAGAAGGACCCGGCAGATGGGAGGGAGGACGTGCTCAGAGTGGCTGACAAGGTTTGGGCCGGGGATTTTAAGGGAGCAGGTACAGTGTGGGTGGGAGGTGAAACAGTTTTCTCGAGGAGGGGAAGAAAAAATTGCGTCAGGAGGCAAGGGCAGGTCCATGAGACTCACGGGCGCAGCCGAGTTCCCCTCACCATGTAGCTGCGCCAGAGCCGCATCCACTGGATCCTCGGGGGAGAGGATGTTGTCCAGATTGAATCTCGTCGTGGAGGGTGGGTCATATACTTCGGCAACTATTGTCTGAGTCTGTGGGGGTAGATTGATGGGACTTCTGCTGTGGGGTGGTTTGGTCCTCATAGGCGAAGTGGGAGGTGTGTATGTCCGATCCGTCTTCTTAGCACTAGGGGAAGAGGGAGAGACAAATTGAAGGTCCGGAGGGTCTGGCGACTCACCCCGACGTCTCCGCCTCGTCGACGACTTACTCCGGGCACTAAGTTCGGGTGTGTGCAGAGAGTGCTGGGAGGGCAAGGTTCGAGGTGGGTGGGGCCTGGGTGTCCTGGTCCTAAACTCCTGTGGAATCTGTGGCAGGTGAGGTGTGTGGAGAGAAGGAATGGTAGGGGTACAGGAGGTCGTCAGCTCTTGCGGGGACTCCCCCTGAGAGGAATGGGGAGCACTGGTCGAGGGGGTTGTGAGCGGCAGGCCAGGGCGGCGTGCTGAGAGGACAGAACCGAGGGCTGCGTCGTAAGATAAGCCCGGTCTCACCTCCCAACTCCGCACCCTGTCTCGTGCTTCTCGGAGGCTAAAGAAATCCGCTACCTGTAGGCCTCGGACCTTCTTCTCGAACCTGAAGAACAGGCATTCGCGAGATGAAGATGGGTGTGCACCTTCACAATTGGAGCATTTGGGTGTGTTGGGGCACTTGTCTGGGTGAGCAATTTGTCCGCAACGAACACACAATTGGTGCGGCTGCCGACAAACTGAAATAACATGTCCGAACTTGTTGCATTTAAAACAACGAGTCGGGTCTGGGATGTATGGGCGGACAGAGAATTCGCATGACGTGCGGTCTCCCATACCCCATACAATACGGTTAGGAAGTACTAAGTTATTAAATGTAAGAAGTAGACGCGGGGTGGGGGAGAGGGTACCTCCTTGTCGGGGTGTGAAGCGATGGATCTTGGTGACACCCTGGGGTGCGAGGTCCTCCAAGAGCTCGTTCACTGTAATTGACCATAGGTGTGTGGCATAAATAGTGCCCTGACTCTGGTTCAGGCGAGGGTGTGGTGAAACGGACACCGAGCATCCAAGGACCTCAGTGATGGAGAGTAGGGCTTTCGTCTCTGTGGCTGAGCGTGATTTTATGAGGAGGGAACCATTCCTCTGCGGTCGCACATCATAACGGCTGGAGTTGCTGCGGGCTTGGATCGCCTGAAACGTCCGTTCAGAGTTGGTCGGAAGGAATCCAGAGGTAGGTCGGATCTCTAGGAATTTGTGGATACTTGGAAGGGATATGGAGGCAGTAGAGTCGAAGTGGACTAGGATATCCAACTGTCGATAGGATGGTCGTGCATGCCGACTTCCCCCTCCGCCGCGGGGCACTCTCCGTGGGGAGGCGGGCCGACGGCGGGTGAGGGGGGCATACGGGGAGAGCAAGAAGCCGGGTTTTGGAGGTAAATCTTGGGTGGAACTTGACTTGCCCGAAGGCAGCTGAGGCGGGCTGGGGCGAGACCGCTGCTCCAGAGGGTGTACATCCAAAGGGATATTCAGGGTACAGCCTGGGGTCGGCAACGGTAAAGGAGGATGTAAGTGATCAGTTACCAAAGGGGGGTCAACCCCATCTGGATGCGGGCTTCCAGTGATAGGGGACTCGAGGGCCTGGTTGCTCACCACCCGAGTGTTGAGAGAAGGAGTGGTCCGAGTATTAGAAGCGGAAGTCGTTAACCGGGTAGATGAAGAAGCCATAGCAAAAAAAAGAGAATTTTCATCCCCCGCGCGCATCCAGCCACCATCGACTCCAGCAAGGGAAAGGCGAATCGTGGGCTCACTCGGTCCCACCGCCAATAGATGTCACGCAGGGGAGATACACCTATTCCCAGTCCCCGTGCCTACGAGGCGGCCACTCTCATCCAACGCTCGGTGAAAGATGGCAGGGACAGGGCTTGGATTTGGTTTAAGAGCGACAAGGGCGAAGGACAACCACCTGCTTCACCCAAGGTCCAAGAAAAAAATCAAGTCAAAGTCCAAAACAAAGCTAAATGCGGGAAGGGAGGAAACAACAAAACGAGACAGAGTTGGGGAGAGGAGGAGAGGGAAATATAAGTAGGAGGGTAGGAGATCAGCCGGGTCCCCAAACGGGTCCAGTGGTCCACGAGGGCAGAGAAGGCCCTTGCATCGGAGGAAGATGCATTCCCCCATTGGCCACAGAGGGACGCGCCCTATAGCTCCGGACAAAGCGAAGGGATATATATATATAAAATTTCACCAAAATTGTTAGCTCTATATTACAAAGGTTTTTTGTATTTTTCATTTTTTTTTGGTATCTGTAATAGGGCCCATTTAAACTTCTTTTTTTTTTAACTTTCAAACTGCATGTAAGGGCTTTTTTTCGGTTATAATGTATTATATGTTAATATGTATAATAAATAATGTATAATTAATGTTTCTTGCATCCTTTATTACATTTCCGACTTAGGGGTCCAAATGTACCCCCGTGGTAAAAATTGTTTGAAAATTTTCTGGGAGTTAGAGGGTTAATCTCAAATTCGACAGGAGAAATGAACAATACAATAATGTACATTTAATCCGAGATTTTTGTTAGTATTCCATTATTAATCGAGATTTCAACTTAGTTCTTAAATGAATTTACGTTGGAAATATTTTTTATATCGGCACTTAAATCATTCCAGTTTCAGTCCAATGAAAACGAATAATTTCTGAGATAAAGACAATCTAAATTGAGGAAGTAAGTAACACGCTTTGATCTATTTCTATTCTGATATGAGTGAATTTTTTTATGAGTTACGAAATATTTTTTTAATGCGGGAAGGAGGGGCCAAGGGCAAATGTAAGTTAATGATTTTGTTTTTATATTTGCAAATGAAAATGAAATGTGTCAGTTTGATTACACCCTTGAGCTTTAGTAGTTTTAACTCTTTAAAGAAGACATTTAAATGATCGTAGAAATTAGCATCAGATAATAACCTTATTCCTCGTTTTTGAATGACAAAAATACTGTTTGAAGCGTTGTTAGCAGGATTTTCCGATGCAAGGTGCAGTACGTTCTATCAGGAAGAACAAGGGTATGATACAGAGTTAAAACCTGTTCAAGGACTACATGTCCAAGTTTAAACATTATAATAACGCTCTTTGAAATTTTTTTTTTTAGATATAATTTACATGATCATTCTACTGCAAATTCTTGTCTAGCATTATACCATGAAATGGTGGTGCAGTACATTCCTTCACAACGATTTCATCACCATTTAGTGGTGTTTTAAATATATCCTGAGCTGCATTAACATTTTCGCAAGAAAAGAACACAATTGTATCGGTAAACACTATGAGGGTAGGTATATCAGAAGAGCTTGGAAGGTCATTTATATTTTATATATAATAAAAATAACAGTGGACCCAAGACTGAACCCTAGAGTACACCATGTTTAACAGTCGTTTTAGTGGAGCAGACCTTTTTTACTGATAAAAATTGATACCTAATGGCAAAACTTTTAAACCAGGCTTGTCCAACATACGCCAAAGATTTGTATCAGGCCGGCTGGCGGATACTGAAATTCGTTAGCTAATGTCATATTTTATTTCAATAAAATAAATCTTTTGAAATTTGTACACTGGCAAATTTGTACACTGGCTCTCGGTGTGGATCATTAATTGAAATATGGCCCTTCATGAAAAAAGGTTGGACACACCTGGTTTAAACGAACCACTGATAGCTGCTCTAAAGCCTTAATATAATTTGTTAAGTAGCATATTATAGTCTATTGGGCCCCTACCTCAAAGGCCTTAACTCAAATCCATAAATATAAAAATCATTTCTCTTTAGTGACATTTACACTTTCCATAAAATTTAAAATAGTCATTTCCGTTGTTTTATCCTTACGAAAGCCATATTGATTTGGAGATAATAAATTGTATGATTCTATAAATATTGCTGCATCCTACTTTTCACATTTTTTTTTTTTTTTTAATTTACTGAATACAGATAATGAACACATCTGCCTGTAATTTGTTGCTGGTGCAGAATCACTCCCCTTAGAAAGAAGTGTTGTACCACCAATATTTAGCATTGATGGGAATATTACTTTGGAAATACTTTGCTTGATAATTTTGGCCAAAGTTATGGATATTTTATGCTTAGGTACGGATGTTTAGGTACAGAAATGTTATGAATGTTATTTTTTGTATTTTTTAATTTACCAATAATATTTCGGACCTCACTAGAAGTACCATGAACAAAAGCAAATGAATTTCGTAGGCTAGATAGTCCATCGGTGACTCAATTGCGCAGTTAGTAAATATAAGATTTGAGTAAATCACATCAAATACTACTATAAAAAAGCATTTTAGTAAACCAAACCTAACCTAACCTAACCTAACCTAACCTAATCTAATCTTAAGATATTATCACCTGAATTTCGATAAAATAAATATATGGCCATAATCTACAGTATGTAGATTACGGCCATATAGTTATGTACGTAACAATTTAACACTTTTTTCAAGAGTACTGTTTTTGTGCAAATACGTCATAAGCAAATTATTATGAAATGTGATGACATTTCCTTAAGATTTAACAAGATCCTTTAACTCATCGTGATACTCTTTAATATAATACACTGTAACATGATTGTTGACTTTCATAATCTTACAGGCAACACTTTAACATACAATGGACATTTTTCGCTGTGCATAACGGCTTTATTATGTTCTAAGAAACCTGGGTAACGGGACTTTCATTATATATTTAAAGTAATGAAACAACCCAAATTTATGTAGGCCAAGAGTAGGCATTAGTACCTTATGAACCTTATGTTGTTTCGTGCGTTGGTCTCTCTTCACACGGAGGTCAAGCTGGTGGCCCCGCCTCTAGGTCTGGCCTGGTGGAGGAGCGAGTTGCTTTCTTGCGCTCTCCACCGTACATAGCCAGGCACGCCCGGCTCATCTGGTACTGTCCTGAGCCAGTCATCCAGTCTTTTCTTGAAGACTTCAACTTTGACCCCCGTTACGTTTCTGAAGTCCTTAGGAAGCTGGTTGAAAAGTCTTGGCCCCCTGCTGACAACCAAGCTATTTTCCGTCAGGGTTGAGGAGGTCCCTCGTCGGGCCTTTAATTTGGGAACACTACACATTCTGCCTTTGCTTTTTTCCACTGTTGTTTGAATGGTAATTGGGTTTAGTTTTAGGTTTGGTACCAGTTTTTCGATCATTTTCCATATGTAGATTATGATGTACCTCTCTCTTCTTCTTTCCAGTGAGTACAGATTTAGTTTACATAGTCTTTCCCAGTAGTTGAGTTCTTTGCAGCCATCAGTCTTGGCTGTAAAATGCCTTTGCGTTTCTTCTAGTTTATTAGTTTCTTCCTTTTTATATGGGGACGTCAAAACTGAGCAGTATTCAAGTCTTGGTATAATCAGTGTTTTTAGCAGAGGAATCATTACTGTCCTGTCCCTTCTCTTGAACGTTCTTAGTACCTGTCCGGCGACTCGTTTTTGCTTTATTTATCGCTATTTATCGCTCCTTTTACATTTTTGGCTTATTTGTACGGTAGTAAGCCAGGAAAATATATTGAAAGTAAAACAAATGAGAACATATGATTGAACTTGATAGAATTTAGGAGAACTTAGTTTTGTTAAATTTAGTTTTCCTTTGGGCCTACTTATTTCTTGTTACGTCGTTTACTGTTGAAAAAATCCCACTAGAACCCGCTAGGTTTCATAGGAGACTACTGTAAATTGGGCCTAGTAGGCACGCCTAACCAGTTCCTAGTAGGCATGAATTTAATAATTAAATTAATTTTATAATTAAATAAATTAGGAATATATCGATTACAGACTGTCATATTTTTAAATCAAGATCTTAGGCCAAGGCCTAGATCTAATCCAGCTTGAATAATGACTTTATTCTCACCCAAAGTAGGCTGCTGCCTTGGATAAGTATAATTTTTAGTCGAAAACTCCTAAAATGACGGATCTTTTCCAAATGGACGACCCCACAGGATTTAGCTGAAAATTTCTATACTAATAAATTTTTATATTCTAATAACGAAAATGACATTATTTTCCTGGAGAAATATGCATACGAAAAAAATTGCATTTATATGCGCACTAGTTTGTATGGTCACATGACCGTTATCTAAATTATGTAGTGTTATGTCGTGGGTTTTACAAAATAAAACCCAGATAATATCCTTTATTTATTAAAATTTTCAATATTTAATAATATTTTAATAAATAAATCTTCATTTGCATACCTTTTTCTCCATACGAATTCGCATAAACAGTAATTTTTGTTGTTGTTATTAATGTTTATTTGTTGCCTGCTTAGACCTAGTTTAATTTGAATATTATTGTTGTAGTGTGAGCATGTGATAATGCAGTGCTGTGATCTATTTACTTGTGAGTTGCCCCCGGTCAATTGAAAGACAGGTTAGGTCAACTGTACACCCTTGACGATTGGTTAGGTTAAGTCATGATATTTTCGTTAGTTTTAACGAAAATATCACTACTTAGCCTAACCAATCGTCAAGGGCGTACAGTTAACCTAAACGGGCATTCAATTAACCGATGGCCACACAACAACCTCATATCCGGGCGTCATGAGCGGTGTAAACTAGATAACGGTCATGCGCCATGCAAACTAGTGCGCATATAAATGCAATTTTTTTTTGTATGTTGCGCATATTTCTCCAGGAAAATAATGTCATTTTCGTTATTAGAATATAAAAATTTATTGGTATACAAATTTTCAGCTAATCCCGTGGGGTCGTCCATTTGGAAAAGATCTGATCAACGTGACAAAATCAATGAGTTATTGTGGTTAGATTAACCTTAACCTATGTTAGGTTAAGTTAATTTTTAAACTGTTGTCTCTCGTCGATTAATTGAGTATAAGTCCCTGGAAAGTAGGTTACGCGTAGGGTATGTAGGCAGATTGAAAGTATTGAGAAAGTCTTGTAAATTTCCGGTACACGAGTCAACAGCCTTTTTTGGGAGGATTGTATTGGAGGGCGTGCACTTTTTACTGTGAGATTCATGCTATTACTTTATGTAGTTATTATTATTATTATTATTATTATTAGACGGAATATTATCTTATTAATTTATTTCTGTATGTGTTTTATGACAAGGAATACATATTTTAGAACTTAGTGAGAAAGATTTAAATTCAGTTTAGTCACAGGTCCCCAAATGGGTAAGTCATCGACGCATATTTAGAAACGATCACTTTGCATACCAAATCCGGTATCTGAATTGTGAATTTGGCCAAAGAAATCACCGAGTTTTTTTTTACCTGCCACTGCTTAGTGCTCAATGGATTGTATCACATAAAAGACCGCCGAAACTCGTATTACAACTTTCTCTCTTCATTAGTCTAATATATATATATATATATATATATCTTTTCTTCTGTAACGACACTAGTGAATCATTCTCTTCTCCTATAGATCTCGTGGGAAAGCTTACTGAAAAACTTTCGGTTGTTCCCGAGAAGGTGTCGATGTTCTTTCACTGGGGGAGGGTTAACCGCATTATAAGCTACTTCTGTCTCTCATCCAGGTGACCTGTTGACCGACCTCTCTGTGGAACTGGCTACCCCAGATTTCGGATTCCCTAACTGAGTAAAAGAGAGAGAAAACAAATTTGGCCGAGCTGAACTAGGGCACCGTTTCCACATCGTTATCTTTCGTCTCTTTCAACCCCACTTCTTCTGCCCTCTCTCTTCTCGGTCACAGCAACCAACCAACCAAGAATCACTTAACCCTTTCACTACGGACATTGCTTTGAAGTGAATTATATGAATTTGTATTATCGAATTAGAATTATAATACATATTTTTCCCCATTTTTAACCCCAGAGCGTGGAAAGAGAGGGATATATCCTTGGTTTATAAACTACATCCGGAGTTCAGAAAGGACTAGGAGTTGGTTTATTTACCACACCCGGATCTGAGCTCAAATTGGACGTGTAGTTTATATGCCCCACCTGGAGCGAAAGGGTTAAGTTTTATTCCTATGTTCTGTTTACTCTTTTCGGAACTTCTTGGGCTCGTGGTATGTTCGTAGACCTCGTCCTGGTTCAGCGTTCAAAAATTAAAAGTAATAAACTTGCTCTTCTAATTCAAAGTTTGCTCATGCCCCATTCACTTCGGGCATGTCATCTATCTTATTTTTCACTCTCATACATCCTCGTTTTATAGGCTTCACTTCTCTGCCTCAGGTTGTTTTCAACGAATTTGTTCTACTTTCTCTGTTTGCTTCAAGTAATATCAAGTTTTAAGACCCTGAAAAATTAGTGAGGAAATGTAATTTTTGCCCATTAGCTGTGAACAATTTTTTTTTTAACTTTTTTGATTTCATTGCACAGAAGTTTGAAATATTGCATGAAGCGTAGAGAGCTATTAAATGTTAGGATATAAGGGGACCAACGAATTCATGTGAATGGGATAATAATAGATGAAAGATTCCATTACACTGTTTTTCTTCTCTCTTCCACGTCTCATAGATCCTACGACGTCAACTCAGAATGAAGTCATGGGTAGTTGTCACGAAGAAGTCTACCCTAAAGGTAGGCTTTGCCAGTATCAAAATTTTTTATTTCTTTCAGTGAGATATAGGCCAACCAGGGTTTTTCACAGTTAACGTCGTGTTTATTTTTTTGGGGGTTCGATAATTCTATCTTTAGGGATTACAGTAAAAAAAAATATTAATATTGCTTGGTTAAAATGTATTACAATAAAATTATGCTAAGCCTAGTAGTGGCATTTTCTATCCATAAATGTCTTGTGGTCTACAAGATTTTGAATTAGTCACTCTCTGAATAATGATAAACCATGGTTTAGCATTGTTTTAAAATATAGTTAAAAGTGACTTGTAACACATTATTTCAATAGTGAAGTATCATAATTATCATAATTCTAATTCTAATTATTTTAACACTTTACTTTTCATAATTGTATTTTTTTAAATAGTCATATATATATATATATATATATATATATAATTTTTTTGTTCAATTTGTAGAATTTTAATTGCAAAAACAGAAATTAATTTAAATAATCAAAGTTGTAAGCCTTTTGCTAAAACTACCTTTTCCTCTTAAAAATTTAAAATTTTAAACTATTTTTTCGAATTTGTTCCCAGAGGTTTATTAGCCAACACTTTTAAGCTTAAAATTAATAGTAGGTCTACCTAACACAAGATTTAGGTAATGCTGGATAGGTAGGGAGGTGCCTATATTATATTCCCCTACCAACTCTTAGAAAGTTTCATGTCACAACTACATAAATATACATACAAATTTCTCCGGGTTTTTTTTGTGGCTTTGAAATGTATAACAAAAAGTCCAGACTCCAGAGAGTGAAACGATGCTAATCAGTGAGGATCGAGGGCCAGGAACTGGGACAACACTCAGCCAGACGAATACAAACCATTGTGATACAGTGCAAGATTAAAACCATTGTGATACAGTGCAAGATTGCAAAAACAATCTTGGATCTGTCTTGTTTCAGGTTTACACTGTTTGAATTCTGTCTTCACTTATGACGTTTCTTTTCCTTTTAGACGTCTGACCTCTCTCTCATATATATGAGTGTGTGTGTGTCAGGGCCGGATTAAGACCTTTAGAGGCCGTAAGCACTTAAAAGATTTTGGTGCCCCATATATATGTAATTCAAAATATAAACAAAAATAAACCATAAAATAAAATTTTATTTTTTGAAATGAAACAAAACTTACAGTAAGATGGAAAATAATGTTTATTTTTGTATACTTCCACTTCATTTATATTTGAAAAGTTTTCTCCTACTTTTTTTAATTGCAAAGTCTTTGATCAGATCCTCAAAACTAATCTTACGTAACACATCTGCTTCTATACTTAGTAGAGATAAGGCATCCAGCCTGCCTTGTTGCATAGTTGTTCTGTTGGTATTTTTAATATACTTCAACTGAGAAAATGAACGCTCAGCTGAGCAATTTTTGACCATTAATGTTAAAAATATACGAAAGGCAATTTCTACATTTGGGAAGGCACACTCAATATTGTCTTCTACAATTATTTTATAAAGTTCAGCATGACTGAATCTTGTTTTTACATTTACTATAGCACACGAAAATATTTAATCTATATGTATTTTTAATATGGCGCTCAAAGATTTGATATAAACAAAATAATAACGCAAAGCGTAAAGTGTGTGATTACAACGAAATATATTTATTCTCTCGAAAGGGTTGTTGTTCACTACAAATTCAAACAATGAAAAAAAATAAATACTATATATGAATATATATAATTCAGTTTTCAACAGCTTATAGGCTATAAGCCGCGATTATAATAGTATAATAAATCCATGGTAAATCCGACAATGGAAAATTTCTGTGGTGCCCCCCTTCCCTTGATGCCCTAAGCACGGGCTTATTTTGCTTAATGGTTAATCCGGCCCTGGTGTGTGTATATATGTGTGTGTGTGTGGGCTAGAAATTTACTCCCCACATTAAAAACTCAAATACAAATCAATATTGCAATTAAAGTCAACAGCCTGATCATCCACCATGGGCAACCCATTTAGTATGACGAAAAAGAGATTTTGGAGGATAGGCTGATCATGATCAGTGTGTTCGTGTGAAACAATTTGTTTTTAGCATTTTCTTCTAATTTAATCTTTAAAATATTAATATTCCTTAGAGTGCTTTATCTATATCCTGTAAAGTAAAAGATAAAAACAGATTTCACAAAGTAACCGTAAGAAAAAGAAAAATAGTCTTGTCAAAACGTTTTGTGCAGTGGGTGGGTCACGTTCAGGTAATGATATAGTCAGAGGGTGTAAATGATAGATTATGATAAACGCACCTCAGTAACTTATTGACAGTTATTGTTTGAGTTAATTCAAAACTCAAACCTAGGTTCGATATTTAACAATTAATTTACAAATTATAAATATTTGGTGAGTATTCCCTCAGTTACGAGACATTGAATTAAAAGAGCAAAGCTACAGTAAAAAGTAGGTTTATTAGAAGCGCAATCCTTCGGCCTATACTAAGATCTTCTTCGATCTAGCCACTCTAGCACCTGATAAACACTTTAGCATAGGGCCAGAGCTTTTGTGTCGAATAAATCCATTTCTTTTTGCGATTTTATTCCCTAAAATTACAAATAAATATATTGATTCTAGTCCTAGTGTCACTTGGCAACAAAGTTGCTAATATCTTTCTTCAGTGAAAAAAAAAAAAATATGGGATCAATGAAAGAAAGCCACCCCCAGCCTTCTTTAGTTAGCTTTATAAGGCTAACTAACGAAAATATCACGACCTAACCTAACCAATCGTTAGGTCAACTGTACGCCCTTGACGATTGGTTAAGTTAGGTCGTGATATTTTCGTTAGTTAGCCTTATAAAGTTAACTAAAAATGGCTGGGGTGACGGATCTTCAGGTGATCCGGTTAGGTTAGATTACATTACGTCAAATGCCAATGAAGGGTTTTACTGATAAAACGATTATAGTTCTAGGGCATAAAAACTGCGGAAGAGAATATATTTTACTTGATCTTGCTTGATATCTTGAATGACGATTCGGGATCGACCTGTTCCCTCTACAGCATCCCGCCTCATTTGCAGGATTTGGTGGAGAGAGTTGGTTTCCACTCTCCTGCCGTCTTAACCAGCAACGCATGGCTGGTTAGAGACTTTGCACAAGAACCTGTCTAGTTGGTTCCTGAAATTATTCATGTTTGTTTGTTGGAGTTTCCTCAGTTCTTTCAGCAGCGTATTAAAGATTTTTGGGCCATGTATTCTGAAGGTATGATATTTTCTAGCTTCGTTTTCATGGCCCTAACTTCCACCGCAGCTGGAACAGGACAGAATCTACCTCTTCTCTCATTCCACTGTATTTTTATTTCATTTCTAAAATTTGGAACACATCCCTCGAGTATTTTCCATATGTATATTATTGTGTGCCGCTCGCGTCTTCTTTCCAGGGAGTAGAGTTTCAGGGTTTGTAGTCGAGACAAGCATTCTTCATCTTTCGTTTCTTCTATATTAGACGTGAAAATCCTTTCTATGGCGTCTATGTTTGCAATGTCTCGTTTTCTTTGTGTGTTTGTGAGTAATAAGCACGATTAAACATGGTATATAACTGTCATTACAGCACAGTTACTAGAAATGTAACTTTGTTGACATACAAAGCACCTTTCGGAAAAAAGTTTACCTGGAAACATTAAAAGTTTTAAAATCTTAAAAAATTGCTAATCATTAATTGTTATTATTGTTTTGTTTTGGAAATTTTATTGCTGTCGACAAAATAATAAGATATCTAAAAAAAAAACCCAGAATATAACTAATTAGTAATTTTTGGTTGCTTTTTAAAGATTTTGGGTTTCTAAGCGAACTTTTTTTCCGAAATTGTACAAATGTATTCGTTGCTGCCAAAAAGTAAAAAAGTAAAATGGAGTTTATTTCAAGCTCATTTTCTTCTTTTCACAAGATGGAAGATACGAGCCTACTTTTTTGTTACTCCTTTATTTAATTTTAATGTGATACAACTCGTAAATGAAACTTCTTAAATACAACTCATCTCTTAAAGATTTATTGCACATCCAGTATCTTTGCAGAGGTTAGATGAAAAATAGGTACGAAGATTTCTATAAATATATTTTTTTAATTTAATCATGTTTAAATAAAGGATAATGCTGATATAATTTAAAATAATTAATAATTCGATCAGATTTTCATTCTATCGATGAACTGACCAAATTAATACCATAGCCATGCGTGTGTGTGTGTGTGTGTTTCAAAGGAAGTCTGGTCTTCTACTTCCAATTTCAACCGCATCAGAAAGAGGCCAATTCAATGCACCGCGTGACCTTCGTTCACGAGCAAAATGACCTACCGGAAAATTATCTACAAAGTACCAATATGTTTGATAAACAAGTAATAGTTTACGAATGGCGAAATACGAAATATATAATTAAGATAAACCCGATGTATAATTTTTTAAAGAGACGTCCTGTTCATGTAGGAATATGGCGGAATACGATAGTATTGGATCAGAATAAATGCTGGTGAGGTGGCGCTATGGCCTATGCTTATGCGCTATGTTTACCGAGAAGCCAGCATTTTTCTTTTTGAAATTAGCTA
This sequence comes from Bathynomus jamesi, assembly GCA_023014485.1. Classification (NCBI taxonomy): domain Eukaryota; kingdom Metazoa; phylum Arthropoda; class Malacostraca; order Isopoda; family Cirolanidae; genus Bathynomus; species Bathynomus jamesi. Next base: position 1,309,534 of record JAJOZX010000103.1, read on the forward strand.
GAGTTTACTGTTATTGTCAGCAGTTTTGAGGGTTGAGAGTTGTAATGAAATAAACAAATATTGTTTTATAACCTTACTCGCAGGAATTACTCCGTCTGAATCGATTTTAACAACTTTGTAAATTATGAGGATGGCCACACAATGGCCTTATTTGGAAGTAAGGAATTTTTCAGTGGGTTGGTTGTCTGCATTTGTAACTGAATGAATAGAGAGGGTCACTACAATTTATCTAAATCTAGTAATATTATTAATGTAAAAGTTATTTTGTTGTCTGTATTTCCTTTTCTAATAATACGCCATTTTAGTTTACACCCGTTTATAACATCCCTAACACGAAATGACTTCCACAATATTATTAAATCAGAGAATTCCATCGTCTCGACCTAAACAGGAGGAATTTTGGCAAGTAATCTTTTACTTACGTTAATTGGCTCACCATCACACTCGGGGGGTGGAGGGGGGGAGTATGGCGTCAATGTGAGGAAAAAAGAGTCGTGTATTATTTTCATTTTTTATAGAATGTCTTATAATAAGATCACTGTAATCCGGCGGCGAGTTTTGAGGATTATATCTCGCATACCATAAATTTTTGTTTCATTCAGTATACAATTCTAACTGTGGACATTCATAGTCATTATTATTTATTTATTAAGAAGTACTACAAGAAGAAGAAGAAAGGAGATGAAATGATAGAGAAGAGTAAGAAAGGAAAAAAAAATGGAGAAAGTGGAAGGATAATAGGTGAAACGGAACAATAAAAATAAATACAAATGAACTTAATATAACCGATATACTTCTTCTTCACACACACACACACACATACACACACACACACATATCGAAGTTTGTTCCATTAATTTTGTGTGCTGGTAGATACAATGAAAATGCCTTCACTGGATCACCCTCTTTCATACGGTAGGTCCTTTGACCATAACATTCTTTGCCGGTTGAATTAAATATGTATACACTATTTTATTTTATTAATGTATATAACAAAGTGGCATTAATTATTTCTTGGAGATTTATTTAATAATTGATTTAGGCTACTTTATGCAGTTAGCAGATGGTTACGCGAGTTATATATATTTCTTTACTGGGACAGTTTACCAAATCTTTAAGAAATTGAAGAAATTGATTATAAATTCAACCCAAATCAATAAAATTATTTTATATTAGCTATTTAAAAAATAAAAATGGGTCATTCTTTATTTATGGTTTTTCATAAATGCATAATTTGAATGAACGAGCAAAACCCTTTTCAAAGGAGATTTCAACGCTATTTTTTTTTTTTTAATCCTTTGATATAGTTCCGCGGAAGAATAACTCACGCTTGTATATCGATATCTGTTGTTGCCAAAGATGTTGATCTCCCTCATTATATATACAAATCAGTATATATATATATAATTCTTAGCACACGTTTACATATTTGCAGCAAAGTTGCAATTGAATCGAAAGGAATGTCTCGTACAAATTTCTTTGGTTTAAGTAAGAGGCATGAAAACAAGATACACATTTTGTATGTGGTGTGTTTAAAATCTTCAGTCAACCGGAAATGGGGTCTATCTAAACCGCAATTATTCCTGATGGCTTAGTGACCATGTTTTTACCTGAAGGAGTAGGAGGGAGGAATGCATGTTTTCTATTGTTCATGGGGAACACTCAGACACTGAATGAGTAAATATGGAGACTTTGTAATTCATTTTAAATTGTAAATGTTAAGTATTTTCGAACGTATATAAATAGTTCCCCTTATATGGGAGAAATAGTATTATTATTATTATTATTAACGTTGTCATTTTATGTAAAAAATCTATAAATTATTTTTAATTTTACCTTACAATACCAAAATGGTATCTTCCCAAATACCACAATTGAGTAAGGTAATTAAATTACATATATATAATGCAACTCCACAAGGAAAAAGGAAAAGCGAATCTAAAGTCTTTCATATAGTTAATTAACAGTACACCTCGTCAGGAATCGCGTTTCCTTTTTCCTTGTGTTTTGCATCAATTATTTATTTCACGTATTTAATTGTGATATATATATATATATATATAATATGATGAATAAAACCACGAAGGAAAGGAAACACAAAATGGTGCTCAAGCGCTTTCGTCTAATGACGAAAGCGCTTGAGCACCATTTTGTGTTTCCTTTCCTTCGTGGTTTTATTCATCATAAATATTTTTCACGTGTTACTTTCGTGAAATAATTTCATATATATATATATATATTATATATATATATCAGAGGTAGAAAATATAGCTCTGTATAGCATAAAGAAGATAGGAGGAACTAACAAAAAAATTAACAGTACTGATTAAGGCAAAAAAAAATATATATTTTAAGAAGATTGGAGTTATACACAAAGTGTACGATTGCACATTGCAGGATGTTCCTTTCAATTATGCCTATTTTTACTAGAATTTTAAAACATTCCCAATTAATGCTATGATTATATCTATATATATGGTTAATCCCCATCAGGAACCATTATGGGGGTCAAAACATTGAAAGAGATGATATTATTAAAGTTCTTAAATATCAAATCCAGTGTTTCATTCATGTAAGTGTTTCATTACAGTCTTTTCATAAAATCATTTTGTACGATTTTAGGGCTTGGGTCATATAGACCCCAGGGTTCCAACAACGTAAGTAAATTGAAGATTCCTGACGAGAATTAATCAATACATTAGATTTGTTCTACAAGTATAATTATGCTGTTTTCCGGACATCATTTTTTAAACTATAAACTGAATCGCATTTATGGAAAAACTGTACATGTCTGTCGTACGCTTTACAACAAAGCCTAATTCAAATCCAGGCTTATGCACACCTACAAGATGGTATCGTATATGGTACCTTTATTTCTTAATTAAATACAAATTATTAATTTATTGAATTGTTGTTAACGCTAGATGAACTGACGTGGCCATTCATAGCATTTTGAGTTAAAGAGTAGGGCCTATTAAATAGGCTTAGGGTGAAGCGGTCCTACTGAATAGGCCTGGATTTGAATTACTGTAGGCTTCGTTGTAAACTGTAATGTAAAGTGTATGACAGGCATGTAATAGTTTTTCCATAACATTGTTTACATCTGATAGAATAGACACAACTAATTGCATTATTTGGGGTGTTTTCTATGTAGCGAGACTATAATATTTTTGTACTTAAAAAGAAGGTTAATTTCAATTGTTTTAAGTAACTTTGGAAGATGTTTAAAATTTACATGATAAGGAAGGCTAAGGATATTTTTATGCTCAAATCCTTGTGAATAACACTATTATAATAATTTTTTTCTTTTTCCTTGTGAGTTTGCATCATCTTATATACAGTATATCTATACAAGGTGTCTCAGAAGTCGCGCACCATAGGCTTTATTCAGATTTACAAGGTTTACGAGTCGAAATAGTTTATAAGTGATGTTTAATTACAATATATGTTCGAATAATAAAATTAATAGCATGTACAGTTAATCAAAAAGCCATCTTAAAATAACTAAATTGAATGAAACTACATTGGCCAGTGGTATGTCAGAAGTCGCGCACCATTGGCTAATGTAGCTTTATTCAATTTAATTATTAGCTTTTTGGTTAACTGTACATACTATTAATTTTATTATTCGAACATTTTTTAACATATATTGTAATTAAACATCACTTATAAACCACTTCGACTCATAAACCTCATAAATTTGAATAAAGCCTACTATGGTGGGCGACTTCTGAGACACCCTGTATATGATAGTGCGACAGTTATTGCATTCCTAAGCATATGTGAGGGCCTACTTCTAGGAAAATTTTAATGGGTGGGTTAAAATAGATTTTTGTATTTGTATTTAATCACAAATCAAATCAAATGTATATGTTGATGCATATACACTCGTATGCTCATATGAGGCGCTCTGGACCACCATAACTTTTGAACCAATAACGATATTTGATTGATTTCGACCATACGTACAGGTCCACAATCTGCTCCCTGACTCACCCACGGGATAGAGGAAGGGTAGGGGAAATAACTCAATTCTGGCCCCACTGGCGCTTGGTAGGTTATGGTCCGGAGTGCCTCATATATACTCTATTTTATTTTAATAGGTGGGTGAAATCTTTCTGTACGTGGGGAACTGCCCACCCAGGTTAACAACAGGCTAACAACACCTTCCGACCTTATTTAAAACAATTGGAATTAATGCGTTTTCAAAAAACAACTCTCTCTTACATCAGCCCAGATCTAGAGGTGAGGCCACCAGCCTGACCTCCACATGAAGAAAGATTGACCCTTGGAACCACTACAAGGTCATAATGTATATATATTTGGAATATCATGCATGAACGCGCAAGATTTTGCATGATACAAAATTACCACCAACAGGATTCGAACCCACTACCTTTTGAGTACAAATTAAGGGTACTAACCACTACGTGACTACGCTAAGACTAGGTAAAAGTTAATACACCCTGACAGATATTTTATACTGTCCAAGAAAAAACATAACCTTTTCGCGTCCAGCGGTGTTATATGTATTAACCCCTCCCTGCCTTCTATTCAAATTATCTGTTGCAACGGTGGAGTCCATAGATGGAACATCATTTTGGATTAGGCGAGATCGTGCCCGTTCGTGCATGATATTCCAGTTATGGGACCCCACTGTTGTAACAGATAATTTGAATAAAATGCTGCTCATTACTTCGAGCGTGTGGATTAATACCTAAAACACCTCTTGGCGAGAAAGCGATTTTTGTTTCTTCGAACGATCAAGTAATCGTCAGGTTGAATTAATTTTTATCCCATCGTAGCGTAGTGGCAAGCGCCTTCATCTACTCAAGATGTGGTGGGTTCGAATCCCGATGGAGAAAAGTTATATATATATATATATATATATAATACGAGTTGTTTCTTTCATGGCCTCGGGGACAATATTTGAAATGGTCACTTTGTTAGTTAAGACGAGATTTAAAAAAAAAAAAATCGTTGATTTTTACTGAAATTTATGTTTTTTTCCTTGTCTAATGCAAAAACTGATAAAAATGTGATAAACTGTGATAAATTATTATAAAATTATTGAACCTGAAAAAAATCTTTGTAAATCTCACGAAATCTCAACCGTGGGCATATTTCCGTTTCCTCGGGGTATGTAACTCAGTGATTAAAAATGTCAGTAGTTTATAAGCAAGATCTGCGATATTAGATTTAGGTTTTAAACTAGTATGCAAAATTATTCGATTTAACATACATACTTTGTCTTTACATTTATGTAATGCAAGATGCATTGTTCTGTTTGTCTAAACGCAGGAAAAAGGTTGAGGTATGAGAGGGAAAAGTTGTCACGTTTCACGAAGCAGCTGAAGGAAGTGTGAAGCTGTATGATTTGAACCCATGAGAAATTTTTTCCAAAGAAATATATGTACACAAGTTTTGTGTGCGTACAGCTAAAGCATTTTTAATAAGAAACGTTTAAAGTCAAATTTGCTTGTTTCTCGCTAAGATTTTAGTGAAATTTAAGGAACTCAATGATAACATCGCATCATAACTTTATGTAATCAAGCTTGTTGAGCGTCGAGCACTATCTTTCTGGAGACGGAAGTAGGCCTTATATTTTGTGCACTACCTTTTCAGCTTTGTTTATGCATGTTACTCATGATATTAAATTTAAGAAAATCTTATTACTATATTCGGGAATTATGAATATATTTATAAAGAGAAATTAAATGACAGTATTAATAATCAATTTCCGTAAGGAACTATGTGCAGTATCAACAAGTGATTCATGAGAAATTCAGGCTTACCAACTTTTCCAAAATGGCTGGAGGGTGACATTCGGAGGCCTACTATATTTGAATTGGTGCTTTAACAGGATAGTCTATGTTCGCAAATTTTATACTTACGTAATTTAAGTAATATTTAAAAGAGTAACATATATTTAGTAAGGCTTATACATATATATTCTATAAAAATTTAATCTATTCCTCATAGTGTATATTACCTACGCAGAATTAAATAACTCCTTCAATATCATAAGTATTGTTCCTTAGCAGCATTTAATGTTTAGGATCCTTTACATTTTGTATGAAATTATATGTAAAATTATTATTTTTAGAATTATTTGTCACTAAATCAATAAAATTTATTTCCACGTGTTTAGAGAAGCTTTACTGTAACCACGTGTTGCCTTAGAAAACCTAAGAATAATCTGGAAGTATTTGGCAACGTTTCCATTATGTTCACGAGCATTTCAAGAATTTTTCCGAAGTTCAGAACCTGTCACATCGTGGGTTTGTAGTTGTTATAAGGCTTAAGAGATCTTTGGAATTTATAATTTTTAAGCAATTCTACAACCATCCAAAAAGTAGGTTCATTATATTAAATTACCTATTATTGTATTGTATGAAGCGTTATAAGTGTTAAAGAAATAGTCTATGATAGATAAACTGAATACTTACATCTAGGTAGAGGCCGGGTTTGGGCGGATGGCGCCTAGCCTAGGCTAACACAAGCCATCCGAAACTTCCTGTGGTAGGCCAAGACGGCAGACATTGTCCCCTTTACTAAACCTAGAATTTATATAGTAAGGCCTACTAGGCTATTTGGCACTTAGGGATTTAACTAAAACTTTTGAGTCCGTTAATTCGGATTCGTAATTAGGCCTACCTTGACTATAATTTAATTGAGATTGGGTACTACTTACCTTTCCGGTCCCAACATATATTTCGTGATATTTTCATTTAAACTAACGAAAATATTATAACAACCAATCGTTTTATATATATATATATATATATATATATTGTGTGTGTGTATGTATGTAAAAGGTGCTTAAAATTAATCGAAACCTACGTGAAAGTTATTGACTGTCCGGTTAGGTTAACTGTACGCTCTTGACGATTGGTTAGGTAAGTCGTGATATGTTCATTAGTTTAAACTAAAATATCCCGAAATATATGTTGGGACCCTGAAAGGTTATTTTATACACAAACTTAGCTAGCCTAGGCCCCATTCTTTCTGTAATGCTAACTAGTAGGCTAAGGCTAAGTTGCTGGCATAGTTAGGCCATATAATTTAATCATTAACCTTGTATGACGTAATTCATATTCGTTCATTAATCTTAGTGGGAGCTCGTGATAACTACAACTTTCTGCTAATCAGGGTTCACGTAAGATTTGGGTAAAACATTTTATTATTCAGTGTTCTGAGACAGTCCATATGGCCCTAATAACTAACCAGATTATATGAACGGTAGACCGGTAGAATGACGTCGGAAACTCGTATTTATTTTAAATTTCAAAACAATGGTTGTAGTTAGGTTAGGTTGTGGGTGGTTGTTAATTAGGGCTTAATAAGTAAAAGTTAATTTTGGAGCTTAGTCTTTTCTAAAAAGGTGAAGGTTGGATTACGCCTAGCCTATTTTATTCAGAGCTTTGATCAATTTAGACAACCTACGCCTACTATAGTTATCAGTCTGCACATTGATGTTAACCTTGGGCCTACACTGAAGTAAGTTTTATATAACCTACTTTGGGAAATGTCATATAGTACTGTACCCTGTGTAAAAAATACTGGCATCCGTGAAACTTGTTTATCGAAAATATTTAAAAATATAAATTGGTAAAATTCCAGATGCCAACTTAATCTAGCCAAATCTAATCTAATTTAACATGCTGCCAATTATGATCACTGACATCTAGTATTTCGCCGAACTATTAGAGAAATTAAAAGTAATTCAGTATAGGCGTACCTTAAAGTCGAAGTTATATGTATACGTACGTATATATACAATGCGCCTAGGTGGTGGTGTGGTTAGCGTCGCTAAGAATCCATTGGCCGGGATCGAGACTGACGGCAGTTGGCGCACAGCAAAACCCAGCTGTTCATTCTTCCACACAGTAAACAAATTGGCTGGTAGATAAATGGGTACTTTCCTGTTATCCCAGACCCCAGACTCTCTCTAATTTAAACTAACGAAAATAGCACGACTTAACCAATCATCAAGGGTGTATAGTTGACCAAACTGGGCAGTCAATAATGCCCGGTTAGGTCAACTGTACACCCTTGATGATTGGTTAAGTCGTGCTATTTTCGTTAGTTTAAATGGAAAAAAAGCCTGGGCTCCGGGATAACAGGAAAGTACCGATAAATGGGTACCCTGAGCAGCCTAGTGGTTAAGACGCTCGGCTGCTGGTTGGGCGTTGTTCAAATTCCATGTTAAACTGTAGGTCTAAGGTGGAGTAACAAGCTTGACCGTCAGAATGAACAATTCAGGCAGAAGCAAAACCAGGGTTGGTAATCCTTTACAATACGGTTCGAAGTTTAAAAACAAATTAACGAGTTTAACATTTATTAAACGTGTTAAATTTAAGTCGATATATTCGTTAATTTTAACTAAAATATCACTACTTAACCTAACCAATCGTCAAGAGCGCACAGTTGACCTAACCGGGCATGATTGGTTACATATCAGTTTTGTGTATATATATATATGTTGCAAACCCACAAGGAAAAAGAAAAACGATTCCAAGGCCTTTCGTGTATTCAAAGCTACACCTTGTCAGGGAATGAAGATAAAAGGAGAGATGCCCATAAATATATACAACGTACAGGGAAAACAAAACAATTAGCACATACTTAACAAGGGTTAATGAGGCAAAAGAAATTTTAACATATCGTCAATTTTATACGTCCCCGAACTGTTATTGAAATTGTTTTTAAAATGAATAAATGCACATTCTAGAATATTTCTTTCTATTATATCTGTTTTTAACAAGCGCTTTAGAACTATCCCACTTGATGCTATGGTTACATCTATACATATGGTTAAATAAAGCATTGCAAGCATTGCAAGTATTAGCTGTTCTACACGCATATTTATGCTGTTTTACCCTAATATCTAACGTTTTACCGGTTTGGCCTATATATACTGAGTTACATTGTGTACATCCAATCGAATACACACAACCAACAACATTATCAGGGCTATTCTTTATTAGGCGTGATTTAACAGTATTATTATACTTAAAGATTACATTAATGCCAATTGCTTTAAGTACAGTTGGAAGGTATTGAAAATTAACATGGTAAGGTAGGCTAAGGATATTTTTACGCTGAAATTCCTTTACAATTACATTATTATAATACCTAATCTTAGCTTTCTTAGCTTCTTAAGCCTATCTTTTCTTGATCTAAAAATTTGGAGATGCTCTAATCAGTTCAAATATGAAGTCTACCGTAAGCCTACTAATAATAACTCTTATGTGCATTTTTATTCTGACCATCATCCTTCGATTAAATCCTCTATTTTCTCTGCTATGTTTCTTCGAGCATTGAGAGTTGTTAGTCCTGAATTTTTAGATTGAGTTATGCAATATCATGAATATTGGTACTAAATTATGTTATCCTATTTCATTTTTAGATAACTGTCTTAAGAAAGCTAAGATTAGGTATTATTATAATGTAATTGTAAAGGAATTTCAGCGTAAAAATATCCTTAGCCTACCTTACCATGTTAATTTTCAATACCTTCCAACTGTACTTAAAGCAATTGGCATTAATGTAATCTTTAAGTATAATAATACTGTTAAATCACGCCTAATAAAGAATAGCCCTGATAATGTTGTTGGTTGTGTGTATTCGATTGGATGTACACAATGTAACTCAGTATATATAGGCCAAACCAGTAAAACGTTAGATATTAGGGTAAAACAGCATAAATATGCGTGTAGAACAGCTAATACTTGCAATGCTTTATTTAACCATATGTAATTATGTATAGATGTAACCATAGCATCAAGTGGGATAGTTCTAAAGCGCTCGTTAAAAACAGAGATATAATAGAAAGAAATATTCTAGAATGTACATTTATTCATTTTAAAAACAATTTCAATAACAGTTCGGGGACGTATAAAATTGACGATATCATGTTAAAATTTCTTTTGCCTCTCATTAACCCTTGTTAAGTATGTGCTAATTGTTTTGTTTTTCCTGTACGTTGTATATATTTATGGGTTATGAGTTATGCAATATCATGAATATTGGTACTAAATTATGTTATCCTATTTCATTTTTAGATAACTGTCTTAAGAAAGCTAAGATTAGGTATTATTATAATGTAATTGTAAAGGAATTTCAGCGCAAAAATATCCTTAGCCTACCTTACCATGTTAATTTTCAATACCTTCCAACTGTACTTAAAGCAATTGGCATTAATGTAATCTTTAAGTATAATAATACTGTTAAATCACGCCTAATAAAGAAAGCCCTGATAATGTTGTTGGTTGTGTGTATTCGATTGGATGTACACAATGTAACTCAGTATATATAGGCCAGGGTTGGCACTAGTGGGCCCAGCCCGAAAAAAACCACCCGGTTTTTTTTCTTCAAAAAAACCCACTTGAAAAAACCCACTATTTTACCCACTTGTGGGTTTTTTCATGAAACTTAAGAAGTGCATATGCAATTATTTTTAAAAATTGTCATATAGGCGCCTATAATGATTTTGCATGCAAAGCAAGCAAACATGAGTCAACAAATAGACCTACAGGTATAACTCTTTGGGTGAGGTAGGTTATAGAGTGTAGACATCAGCCAATCAGGGTGTTATACATCCTGATTCTTCAGTCAACTGCATCTTCAAGGAATTTTCTACTTCTTCATGGATTGTATTTAAAAGTGGACCAGACAAATTTCGACGGGAAGGTGGAGTGTAGCCTGGTCTTAGAGTCTCTATCATTTCAATAAAATACTTAGACTCTGCACATAGAAATGGAATATTATTTGCATAAAAGAATTTGGCTATTTTGTTATCAATGACATTTTTCTGCAAAGTTGTTGTCATGCCAAAATCGCTTACTTTCTTTTGAATTTTTCTTTTTTTCATCTGTAATTGTGTCAGTGGTGGTGAGGATGAGTCTGGATCATCTGAGAGGTCTATATCATGGCAGTATGAAGATGATGTACTGGCAGTATTGTCAGTCTTGTTTCTTGATTCCATGTGTTTCAAACATTTCATTAAATGCATTTTTATTCGCTCTATTTTATTACTTATTTCATTACTGCAATGTTTGCATCTAACTTTACTAGTCCCATCAATAATATTGACTTCACTCCATTCATGCCCTGATTTTCTTCCTGATCCAAAGGTCTTTGGCATTATTTAATGCAGTTATAACTTCAAACAGACTAATTCTGTAGGCTAGCAGTAAAGATAAATATGCTGTTGCCAGTTTGTTTTATTTAACTGTGAAATAAAAGAAAAAATATTCAGTAATATGAATTAAATAGATATAACTAGCTGAATTAAGTTCCCTTTGGGAGCTGTAATTCATCTACTTCCAGCAGAAGACACAGGGGCCTGTCTTCCATAGGAAGTATAGCCTAACAAATAGGATAATTTACCACACCAAATTTAGTTCAAATTGGTCCATGTTTTCCAAATTTTGTTGTGAAGCTCAATCTGAGAAAATAATAACTTTTTATGCTTAATTGCCTGGAAGGCAACCTTTTTGCTAAAAACAAGACAAATGTTATATTAATAGTGTACGGTACAGTACAGTATTATTATAAAAATAAGAATAGGTAGGTCTAATATGAACTACCATATGGACATATGAAAAAACCCAATTTTACCCGGTTTTTTTCGGGTTTTAGGTGAAAAAACCCGAAAAAATCCACCTGGGGTGGGCTTTTTCAAAAAAAGTGGGTTTCTTGCCAACCCTGATATAGGCCAAAACGTTAGATATTAGGGTAAAACAGCATAAATATGCGTGTAGAACAGCTAATACTTGCAATGCTTTATTTAACCATATGTAATTATGTATAGATGTAACCATAGCATCAAGTGGGATAGTTCTAAAGCGCTCGTTAAAAACAGAGATATAATAGAAAGAAATATTCTAGAATGTGCATTTATTCATTTTAAAAACAATTTCAATAACAGTTCGGGGACGTATAAAATTGACGATATCATGTTAAAATTTCTTTTGCCTCATTAACCCTTGTTAAGTATGTGCTAATTGTTTTGTTTTTCCTGTACGTTGTATATATTTATGGGTATCTCGCCTTTTATCTTCATTCCCTGACGAGGTGTAGCTTTGAATACACGAAAGGCCTTGGAATCGTTTTTCTTTTTCCTTGTGGGTTTGCAGCATTCATTCATTTCACGTGTTTTATTGTGAAATTCATCATATATATATATATATATATATATATATATATATATATATATAATATATATATATATATATACCTTAACCTTTGGTTAGCTTCCCCCAGAATTGTTAATTCTGACGAAGGTAAAGTTTTTCACTCCCCCTTAGACCTACAGTTTAACGTGGAATCCGAACCACGCCCCACCAACAGTCCAGCGTCTTAACCACTAGGCCATCCAGGGTACTCATTTATCTACCAACCACTTTCTTTGTGTGGAAGGATGAACAGCTAGCTGGGTTTTGCTGCGGTCCGGCTGCCGTCACCGGGTCTCGATCCTGGGGCCGATGGATTCATAGTCAGGGACGCTAATCACTACACCACCAAAGCGGTACACACACACACACACACACACACACACACACACACACACACACACACACGGTGTTTATAAAGTCCCTGTTTCAGTGAAAACGTAGCAGAAAGGGTAAAATTCGATAACAATATAATAGAAGGCATACATGTAATGAATACTTGAGCATATGATTCTACATGAGCACCATCAGTATTTCTACAAAGTTCGAGTCTGTGAGCAGCATTGCGGAACACATTTTGGAGCATGACAGTAGTTATTTTTGTAACTGCTGTTACGATACGAGCACGTAAATGTCCCGGCTTCATTCATATGTCATTTTAAACACCGTCGTCTTTCAACAAGATGGGGCACCTTGTCATTAAGAAAACATTGTTTGGGAGTACGGTACCTAAATGAACGATTTCCAAATCGGCGGATTGGATGTGGAGGCAACAGGCCCTCGGCAGCTCCATCTCCTGACTCTAACGCCCTTCGATTTCTTTGCATGGAGCTTTATCAAATCCAAAAGTCTATCAAACGAGGGTTACAGATCTGCAAGATTTACGGGCTCGTATCGTAACAGCAGTTACAAAAATAACCCCTGTCATACCGTACTCCAAAATGTGTTCCGCAATGCTGCTGACAGATTCGAACTCTAGAAATACTGATAGTGCTCATGTAGAATCATATGCTAAAGTATTCATTAAATGTATGCCTTCTATCATATTGTTATTGAATGCAGGGCTGTGGAGTCGGCACATAAAAAACCGACTCAGACTCCTCAATTTTTTGTCTATCCGACTCCGACTCCGAAGGTATATTAATTCTAAATCTGCTATGATGATAATTACACAAGAGGCATTTCATCACCACCACGTGAAGCATCATCATCTGTGGTCATTGTTACGGTAACTTTGTCTGTAGTAAAGAATCTTGTAAGTGGTGCTTGTCGTTCAGTAGATTTCTGATCTTTTGTTAACTTTGAAGTAGTTGGAAGGTTTTTATTACTATCTTTCTCAATGACAACTTCTAAAATTTTGGGATGGAAACACTGCAAATGTCTTTTCAAATTTGATGCTCTGGTTGGTGCATTTTTATCAGAGCCAGTAAAACCACTGATTTTTGCTTCACATAATTTTTCATCATCATCATCATCATCTTCTATCATACACTGACACACGAAATGTTTCCCATCTGTGGTTATTGTAAAATATTAAAAAACTGCAGACTTTGTTGGAAGTGTCTTTGCCATTGTGAAAGGGGTTTTAGACTTGAAAGTTAAAAACTTATGAAATTTAGAAAGAACTCGAAATTAAATAAGCATTAAAAATAAAAAATATTATCTGAAAAGAAAAAATGAATTAATGGCATTAGTGTCTGAAATGGAAAACATTGTGTTTATTATTTAAGTGGTTTAACCACCATAGCTGCCAGTGATATCACACACAAAAACATATTTTATTAAAATTTATATTGAGGTCGGAGTCGGTACATTTTTACCGACTCCGACTCCAGCACCACCAAAATTGCTTCCGACTCCGACTCCACAGCCCTGATTGAATGTTACCCTTTTTGCTACCTTTTCATTGAAATAGATGGGGACTTTATAAACACTATATATATATATATATATATATATATATATATATATATATATATATACACAGTGGTGAGCTGCCAAAATTTTAACCACCGGGTTCTGTATAAAAAATTCTGAATTATTCGGCAATAAAAAAATTGACAACCCTTCCCACCCCACCCTTTCGCAATTTTAATTAAATTAATTATCTCGCTATTTGCCTTTTTCAAGTGTGCATTTTATGATTCAGCTAGGTATTAATAACTGCATGACAATTAATTAGTATACAGGGTGGGCCGTAAGTTTCCATACATAGGAAAAATTAAACGTTTGTTTTTATGTTTCAGATACCCTAAGAATATGCGTTTGACGTAAGATCTTGTTTACTGATGAAGCAAATTTTTACGTCAATGGAGAGGTTAATCGGCAAAACATACGTTATTGGAGTAATGCTAACCCTAACTGGCTGAGTCCGACGAAGATGCAAGGTGCCGGTAAAGTGATGGTGTGGGCCGGGATATGGGGTGACAGAATTATTGGACCAATTTTTGTCAGTGGAAATCTTAATGCCGAAAGGTATCTTAACATGTTGCAAGAAGAGATTTTCCCATCCCTGCTAAACGAGGAAGGTAACTTCCCAGTTTACTTCCAGCAAGATGGAGCTCCACCTCATTATGGTCTTCACGTGCGTCGGTATTTGGATCAGCAGTTTCCGGATGCTTGGATTGGTCGGCGTGGTCCTGTGGAGTGGCCTCCCAGATCCCCAGATCTCACCCCCCTTGATTTCTATCTTTGGGGGCACTTGAAGGCCATGGTGTATCAGGAAAAGATACGAGACATAAATCATCTAAAGGAACGTATCACCAACGCCATTACAAGCATAACGTCAACTGTGCTAATGCGTGTTCATCAACAGTGGGAAACACGTATTGAAATGTGTTTTCAAAACAATGGCAACCATGTAGAGCATATTATATAAATAAAAATGGTTGTCCATAAAAAAATGTTTATTTTTCCTATGTATGGAAACTTACGGCCCACCCTGTAGTTAATTAGAGAAATAGACGTTTCTAATGAAATCAGAAAAGAAGAATTATTTAATAAAAACCGATGAATCATATTATCTACATAGTTAAAATTAAATTGCTCAGTCAACTTTAGCAATAATGAATTATTAGGCAAAACATAAATAGCAGTACATCTATGCTTTTAAATTTAAACATTTTTACGTACCTTATTATTACTTATGGTAATTTCCAAATGGCTTCTTGGTTTTCTCCGTAAACTATCGTTTTGGATACACGAACTCTGGTATCTAAAGCGGATCGATGACTTCTCATCCATGATTTGACATATGTTAACGGGTTCCAGAAGTTTAATGGTTTCCCCAACAAATTGATGATCATAAAGCATGTGTGTTTAGTTGTTAAACTTGCTCTTCTATCACTACAAATAATATTCATCACCGAAAAACCTCTTTCTGCTTCTGAGAGCTCTCTTCAGCGTCCAGCAAAAAAGTTAACCGTTCTTATTTTCAAAAAGATTTTAATTAACAATCGGTTCGCGCGAACCGGGTCCAGCTCACCACTATATATATATATATATATATATATATATATATATATATATATATATATATATATATATATATATATAGTGAAAAATATCATAGTAAAAAATAGCCCTACCAATAATTGTGCTTTTATTCATCATAAATATTTTTCACGTGTTACTTTCGTGAAAAATATATATATATATAATAATATATATATATATATATATATATTATTTCACGAAAGTAACACGTGAAAAATATTTATGATGAATAAAAGCACAATTATTGGTAGGGCTATTTTTTACTATGATATTTTTCACAATATTGTTATATGAAAATACTACATTAATATCCAAAAGTTTAAGTACATTAGCAATGCCTAAAAAGCCCGGGAAAAATGGAAGTACTAAAATATTTTTTGACAAAGTACGTGTGTTATTATTGACACGATAGAAAGTTCGTTTTGCCTTGTTGAGACAAGATTCCATAAACGCAGATGGATAACGCAAATCACTTCCAATACCGTTGATTTTTTCCAATTCGGCATCGATGTATTCCGGACTGGCGATCCTAAGGGCGCGGAGAAACATTGATGAAAAAAATGGCCTTCTTAGTGGGGGTGTCATGTCCCGAGTAAAAGTGTACGTAGGACAAATTGTTTGTTGTTTTCCGATAGATACTAAACTTAAAACCTGGGCTTTCCCTATGTACACGCACATCCAAAAATGGGATTGAGTTGTCTTGTTCCACTTCTAAAGTAAACTTTAGTGGTTAGCGTCGCTGACTACGAATCCATCGGCTCCGGGTTCGAGATCCGACGGCAGCCGGCACGCAGCAAAACCCAGCTTTTCATCCTTCCACACAATAAAGAAAGTGGTTGGTAGATAACTAACACATTTTGGGGGAAAGTTGCTTAAAATGAATCGAAACGCGTGAAAATTGTTAAAATGCCCAGTTAGGTCAACTGTACGCTCTTGACGATTGGTTAGGTTAAGTCGTGATATTTTCGTTAGTTTTAACGAAAATATCACGACGACCCATTTACTGTAACACCCATTTAATAAATGTTACTCTAATTTTTTTTTTTTTTTATATCAGGATTAATCAAGATTACATCAGTCGTTTTGTTAATTTAGATTGTGAAGGTTGGTTAGGCTGCCTACATTTGTTTGGCCCCTTACAATCAAACAGTATAGGCCCATAGTGCGGGCTACCATGTAGGAAACATCCCAAATTCTTTATTTTGTACAGCCTGTTTTCTGATGTTTTATTGTCAAGAGGTTATAGGCTATTTTGGAGTCTACAAGTAGATGCTGTCATGAATGATAAAACTAACTATACATTATTTACCCAATTTGCAAGCAAGTACTTGATTATATGTACTAGTTAGTAGGCCCTAGTTCGTAAATAGTTCAGTGATAATTAACCGATTTGAAATTAAAATTTTGTGAAATTATATAAGTAGCAGCTGTGGATGACTTGGATAACTTTAATAAGCCATGGTGGCTTCGTGTTGTTCATATGTAACCTGGAACTGAGAGGCATAGAAGTTTTATTTAGCTTTTGTTCTGCAAATGTTAAAATGAAGTAAAAAGCTACTTTAACCTTAGAATAAGTATTTGATGGGCAGACATTTTATGTTGGTTGTGTTTGTGTACACATCAGGATTCGAATACAGCACCTCTCGTATAGAAGTCCAGGGCACCACCACACTGACAAAAGTTAGTACAACCTGGTGGATATTTCAGCACCCGAGGGAACACTATGATTTTTGCATCGAGAGGTATTTTCACTATTAACCCCTTTCAGTGTAAAAATTAGATCTGTAAATACTGAGAGGGGGTGCTTTGATTATTATTAAAATGTATTCTAATTAAAATTAGGAACTTGTGTAAGTAAGGTTAGGTTAGAAAACTTGAACTTGAAATTGAAATTTTGCAAAATTTCATCCTAAAACATTTAGCTTTACATCATTTATCCGACTTGAATAACTTTGATAGGCCCGTGTGGCTTCGTTTTCCAAATGTATTGCATTGATTAATGAATATTTAAGACCTACTGAGTGTAATTATTAAAGTTACAAATAATAATCACGAGAGTTCAGCATAAGATATTTGCTTAAGGTTTCCATTGTATTATATTATTTAAGACCTAAAACATTGGGATGTTAGTTTAAGGCTTTAAGCATACGTTACTATTTTAATAAAAGTATACTTTTTCGTTTTTTAAAAATCAGGCTGGGTTTTAATAATACAATTTTAACCGCCATTTGGAAACGTCAACTCCATTATTTAGTTATCCAATCAAAACGCTCGAATATAGAATATGGAAGTCGTTTTGGCCAATGAGCGTTCGAGTAGCATCTGACGTCATATGAAATCCTATCCAGTTAAAATTCAGATAAGTATAAAACACTGAGCTTCTCTCGTGGCCTTCCTTTCGTCTTGGCCATTCCACGCAGGCCTGTTGCTTAGGTAAGGTTTCTTCCATGTTCGGAGAACCTATTTTTATAGTGCTTTATTTTGTGTAAAGAATTTGTGCTAATTACAATATTCTGTGATTGTTTGAGAGTTTTGATAGTTAAATTTGGTTTTATCAGTTTTAATGTTGAGATTTAACTCGAAAAGCAGAATTTGCCGGCGTTGATTCTGCATAAGTCGGTGGCGTGACACATGGTTGTAGCGTGCTTCATGTTTTGTAATTCTTTAAAGTTTTGTACTCTCCTAGTATTGTTATTTTATGTTAACGGTATTAAATTAAAATTAAACCTTCATTTTAGTATTACTTTTAAAGTTTAATTGTTAGTTCTAAGCCCATTATTCCGCGTTTTAATCTTCTTATTTTTGTCCGCCATGTTACTAGCCGGGCTGTGGTCGCCGCCATTACATGCGTGGTGTCTGGGTCATGCAGTAGGCCCGAGTTCGGGTGATAATTTTGTGCTTAGTTTATAATCGTGCTCTGATCGTTTAATTACCTTAGAAATATGTGGTTTATTTTAACTTTGGCCAGTTTTAGCTTCGTGTTTAGGGAATAAGTTGGTATTCGCGTAACTTAAACCAAAAGTTAAAGGGCGTATGCTAAGTAAATTAGGCTATTAATTAAAGGGCCATATTGTGAATTGTAACGCGTGTCAGTCTAGTAAAGTGCAGGAATAGGCTAAGGTCACGTTATAGAAGTATAGTTTTTGTTAGGATAAACTACAAAGGGTCTTAACTAAAACTTGAAGCTTCATAGTACTTAACCAATATTTTGTAACATCCGCGTAGCACTCCTTTTTGGTACGAATTTAAACCTTAATTTTGTGGGTAGATGTAATTTTTAAGCAATATCCGGTGGATACCATAGGGTGGGGTCTCGGGTAACTCGGGTAAAATTTCCGGTTTAAAAGTAGTTTTCCATACGTTAATAGTCGTAGCCTCACGTTTTTGTTTGGGCCTTTCAGCAGTTAAGTTATTTTGGACAGCAAGGAGCTACTCTGGGGGCAGCAGGCTATCTAAACGCTATTGCTCTCACCGTACTCGAATGCAACCCATATTTGCTGAATTGCTCTGCTCCCCCCCCTCCAGTCCTTACTTAAATTGAGCATGAACTAGGAATATTGTAACTGAATATTTTAGCTTTTTTTTTTTTTTTTTGTATCAACTTGGTAATGAAAGTGTTTACTATTTAGACCAAAAACCATTAAAATCTTTTGTATTGACATAATTGAAGTTTGATTGCAGGAGTGTAATATTAGTTTTAGGATTGAAAGCGAAGCTTTATTTATTATTGCGAGTTGATCTAACAGTATTTATGTAAGCGGGTCACGTTAGTGGGTGACTGGTTTTACCATTAATGAATTTTCGTGGTCCACTCGGCTCCTAAATTGGTTGTTGGTTTGCCGGCAAAACTATCCAAACAGTATTAAGAGATCGTCCATAACTACTATGTAATAGATTAGGCTAGGTTTAAGAAAAATTCCACTCATGAGTGGAGTGCAGTGTTAGATTATAAATACTGTATATTCTTAGCTTAAGTTACGTAGACTTTGATAGTAGTAAATAGTTGTACATTAGTTAGCTGACTTGAGATTGATGTTTTGCAAGATTTTTTATTAAAATATAGCTCATGACTTGGAACTCGATAGGCCCTAGTGGCTTCGTTTTCCAAATGTAATTTATTTATGGTCCCTGAACACACTAGATAGTGAAGTTTTACCGGTTTGCCATCCATACTATATGAATTTCTCATTAATATTTAGCCATTTGATAACGTAAACCTTGTTCCTAATAGTACTACATTTGGTAAGGCTTAGTCAGATCTCAACTGTAATATTGTGCGCAGTTTTGGTCTTCGTCCCTTAGGGTACAAGCAAAGGCTACAAAATTGAAAAGACGATCGTTCAGATTAATCCCTTCAATTAGAATGCAAAACTACCAACGGAGATTGGAGTGCCTAAATCTGTTTACCTTGAGACCAGGAAGTTGCGCAGTCAGCTTATTCGTTTTAAAGATGCTCACTAGAATAGACAGGGTAGCTTTCAGAAACTTCATTTAAAACCATTCCGACAAGAAATAATGGGTTTTAAACTGGAACTAAAGACATTTAGTACTTTTTATCTGCGACAATTTTTATAAAAGTTAATATTTGAAACCAACGTCCCTTAGAGGTTGTTTCACAGCCAGTGTAAATGTTTAAAAATAGGCTGGACAAAGTACTGAGTACTCGGTGCTATTATAGCGTGCGGTATACAACATATTTACAAATTCAATTACATTAAAACAAAAAATTTAAGGGACAAATAAAAGAAGTCATTCTATGCGATATAATGCCTGGTTAAGTTAATTGAATGCCCAGTTCGGTCAACTGTATGCCCTTGACAATTGGTTAGGTTGTAATTTCGTTAAAACTAACGAAAATATCAATTTAACAGATTGTCAAGGGCTTACAGTTGACCTAACCGGGCATTATATCCCATAGAACGAATTATTTTGTCCTTTTAAATTTTTTTTAATGTAATTCAACTAATTTCTTCATGATCCCCCTTTTGTAGTCCGCCTTGACCTCGCATTTTCCCCAAAAATAAAGTATTTCAGGTCACCAGCGCTAATTCTTTTGTAGACTAAAGATATCTCTGTAGACCGCACGCTAGTAGCGTCGAATATTCTCATGGTTTAAGACAAACGTAAATATGCAGGAGTTAGTCTGCGCGGTTTATGTTCGCATGCGTAATCATAGGGCTATCTTGTATATTATTCACTTTCCTGTAGTTTCCTTGGTTACTTTTCCAGAATGAAGATATTTTCTTCAACCTTTTTCCGTACCTGCCTCTGGCAGGGAGGGTGGGAAGAGAGCCTTATACTTTTTCTTTTCAGTTCTCTACTACTAGAATAGTTCAAAGGAAAATTAACTTGTTTAATAACAAGAACCTTCCAGAGTGGACTGGAAGGTCTTTGAGGCTTCTTGTCTTTGTAACTAAAAAAAGTTATATATAGCGTGTGTGTGTGTGTGTGTGTGTTGATCTACCCTAGGTTTAATTACTAAAATGGAGACTGTTTACTCTTTAAACACATCCATGAAAATAATGTTTGCAACTTTGTGGCAATTTATCTTAACCAGTGACAAAGCTCAAATTTACCCAGGTCAGACAACTCGCTGCTGTTATTCCATCTCGAGTTGAACCCCCGTCCTAGGTGCCTCCATTTCGCTTACATGAGAACTTTAAACGCCGACTGAGCTATAGGTGATAGCAGAATTTACCGTTATGTATGAAGTTTGTACGTTTTTGTAAATTAACATTATTTTCATAGATGTTCGGAGATAGCTAAAAAAGATTTTGAGCATAATGAACCTAGTGCGTAATTATTACACTACATGCAATGTAACCCAATAAATACCATGTGAATTATCGCTGGTAACTACAGTAGCATGCGACTGTAAGAATGTATTTGAGTCCTGAGGGTTGAGCCATATATCTATATATGTATATATATTTTGTGTGTTAAAGTTAATGAATAGTCTCAATAATCGCGAGTGGCTTCGTGTTGGAATGTAATGTAATCGAGCTACTTAGTCACTATTTACGGTAGGATACTTGTAGCTTTATTTTTGAGAGTACAATACTAAGGTCATTGTTTTCCATTTTTCAGATCATTCCACTTTAAACCAAAGGCTAAATTAGAATCGAACATGGGTAAGGAAAAAACTCATATTTCCATCGTGGTGGTAGGTCACGTAGACTCTGGGAAGTCTACCACCACCGGCCATCTGATCTACAAATGTGGAGGCATTGACAAGCGAACCATCGAGAAATTCGAAAAGGAATCCGCTGAAATGGGTAAAGGTTCCTTCAAATACGCTTGGGTTCTTGACAAATTGAAAGCTGAGCGTGAACGTGGTATCACCATCGATATCGCGCTCTGGAAGTTCGAAACCAACAGGTTCTACGTCACTATCATCGACGCCCCCGGACATCGTGATTTCATCAAGAACATGATCACTGGTACCTCGCAAGCCGACTGTGCCGTTCTTATCGTTGCCGCTGGTACTGGAGAATTCGAAGCTGGTATATCCAAGAACGGTCAGACTCGTGAACACGTTCTTCTCTGCTTCACTCTTGGAGTGAAACAGCTTATCGTTGCTGTAAACAAAATGGACTCCACTGAACCTAAATTCTCCGAGGACAGATTCAAGGAAATCAACAAGGAAGTCAGTGCTTACGTCAAAAAAGTTGGTTACAACCCAACTATTGTTCCTCTCATTCCCATTTCTGGGTTTAACGGAGACAACATGTTGGAAAGGTCCGATAACATGACATGGTGGAAGAAGCAGAAAATTGAAAGGAAGAGTGGAAACTATGAGTACGAGACCCTCTTCGATGCCTTAGATAACATTGAACCCCCAACAAGACCCACAGACAAACCCCTTAGGCTTCCACTTCAGGTGAGTATGAAGTATTCTCTTCGTTTGAAAACTAAATTTAAACCGTGTTAAACTCTATCTTGGTAACTGAATGAATTTGACATGACTTAACATCGTATTCATATCTGATACTGCCCTCGTAACTCAGGAGATAAATCTCTGCATTAATGATTGATAAAGTTCGCTCAACTTGTTTCTATTACACCTTTTTTGTTTTAGTACGGTGCTTCTACAAAATATTTGTGCCACGTTTATGATTAGTGGTTTTAATTTGTGGTTTCATTAAAAATATTTTAGTACATAGTTTGAGTTAGGTGATTGTAAAAGATCTTTAGGTAAAGAATTTGCTTTTAAAAGCTTTTTCAGATTAAAAGCTTGTGTGTGTGTAGTTAATGGAGTTTTTTTATTTACATTCATATTTTTATTTAACAGGATGTGTACAAAATTGGTGGTATCGGAACTGTTCCTGTCGGTCGAGTCGAGACTGGTATCCTTAAACCCGGTACGGTTGTTACGTTCGCTCCAACTGGTCTTACCACTGAAGTGAAGTCTGTTGAAATGCACCACGAAGCTCTTACTGAAGCCGCTCCAGGAGATAACGTTGGCTTCAACGTGAAGAACGTCTCCGTCAAAGATCTGAAACGAGGCTATGTCGCTTCAGACTCTAAGAACGATCCAGCCAAAGAGGCTCAGGATTTCATTGCCCAAGTTATTGTGCTCAATCATCCAGGACAAATCCAAGCCGGATATTCGCCAGTGCTCGATTGTCACACTGCTCATATCGCCTGCAAGTTTGCTAAACTCCAAACGAAGATTGACAGGAGAACCGGTAAGGAGATCGAAGCCAATCCCAAATCCGTTAAGTCTGGAGATTCTTGCATCGTGAAGATGGTCCCCAGCAAACCTATGTGCGTCGAATCATTCCAAAAGTATCCTCCCCTCGGTCGTTTCGCCGTCCGTGACATGAAACAGACCGTTGCCGTCGGTGTCATCAAAGAGGTGGTCACGAAAGCAGCTGGAGGCAAGACCACAAAAGCAGCCGAAAAGGCACTCAAGAAGAAATAACCTTGAACCAACATCTTATAGGCTAAATTATGTAATCTAGTCTTTAAGATGTATGGTTTTATACAATAAAGTTTCATAAGGATTAGAATTTTAATATCCATCTGTTGGGTAAAATTGTGATAACTGAAAGTTTATACAGTTAATATTTTAGTTTTAACTTTTAGCGAGTTAATTTTTAACATACTATGTGCCTTTGCTTTGGTATTGTGAAAGAGTTTCCTTTTAATATACTATTTATGTAAAAAGTTTGTTTATCGTACCCAACTATTTATTGAACGGGATTATGTTTAAGAAGAGGTTTCAATTTTCAGTTGCTCCTTATTCCAATACCTTATAGTTTAGGGAGATTCTCATTTAACACTTCCATCTGCTGTTCAGTTGATTGTGTTGTAATTCTGTAAGATCTTTAACCATAGTATAATTTCTGAAGGAGCTTGGTGGTACAGTATTTAAATGTATTATGTTCAAATATATTACGTGATAAATTCTATGAACTTTGAAAAAAATGTTTATTTCTTTGTTTTAAAAAAATGCAAAGCGAAAATATTTTTTTCCCTTCATGTTGAAAATAAATGGCAATTTAAGAATTGGTAATGGAAGAAAAAAAAAAAAAAAAATGCCCTTCACGTTAATAGTTCAGCAATTCCAGACGAAAGGGTTTTTATAATGGGTATATAGTAGGGGATGGGGATGTTTAACTTCATACCTGATTGAAGCTAGAGCATGCATCCTTGTTTAACTTTGTGGCTGGAAATTTGAATTACCTCGTTCGTTTTAAACTGTCCGAAAAGTCAACAACTGAATGAGAAACATCTTTTAAACATTGATTCCAGTAATGTATTTGTAGGTAGACCAGTGGTGGGCAGAAGGTAATCTATTACGAATAAAAATTACCGATGTCTGAAGTAACGAAGTATGAAGTAGAAATTACTTTTCTGCATTAATTATAACTTAATTAATCCAGAGAAATTTCTACTTTATACTTTACTTTTCAGCCTAATTTTTATTTGTAATCGATTACTATTTGCACACCACTGTTAGATACTACTTTGACAGTGTAGCAATTTTTCTCGTAATTATTCGTCCAATTTATAATCGGGGGAGCTTATATCGTCCCTTTTTGCGGGATTGTTTCATTGGTAAAGTGAGTAATCTGGTACTTGAAAATGATTGGGGAGAGTATGTCATCGGTAAATGTATCAAAATGGTCTCGGTGAAATAAATTTTAATTTACACATTGAAGTAGTTCACAATGTATAGTAGTTTCATTCAAATTTTAACATGGTCCACTCCATTAACTCGAGATTCGTTAATCAAAGAAAACTAAGTGCAGTACTACATATGAATTTTTTTTACTTGGAAAGTCTTTCCACAGAGAAAATACTAAAAAAATATTTGCTTTTCCGAACTAGCTAGGGGCAGCAGGACCGCTGCTGAAGGGGGCTAACTAGGCAAGATTTGGTTTCGAATAATACAACGTTAACTATTCCCAGTGTTTGTAAGCATGAAAAATGCAGCTGGTATCATGGTACATCAAATGAAAATTGCTCCCTCGTGTGAGGTTAGCCTGTCCCACAATCGGTTTGTGAAGGTAGTGTTGGTATGAATGATTTTAGGAGTGGATGGCTTTTAGAAAGTATTAATTACTGTACACACCTACTTGCGTAATTGGCGGTCCTTCAAGGTGAGTTAAGAACTGTGACGTATTTTGTGTACCATATATATCGAACTATTTCGGATTCAACAGGTACGAACATTATACGAGGTTTAGTAATAGTTATCGGAGTCACTGACTGCATAAACCGATGAGAATAAATGAACACTTCCAGATTCGAGATTTATGAAATATATCTGTTAAGAGTGCTAATAATGACTTCTTACTGCAACACATTTGAGTCGTAATAGTTATATATAAAATTTGTGTAGCATATTGGCAATTGGGTACATTGACTACAAACGGCTACAAGTAGTAAGATACTCTGGTTGAGAGGAGAGAATTAGCATGCGGAACTGTATTAAGTGATCCTTGACTGATTTAAGAAGTATCATCAGTCCAAACTCGCGAGTACATTAGAGACTGAAATAGTGAATGAATGAATTTTTTATTTTATTTAAGTCCTTAAAGGTTCTGGTTGGAGAGAAGCATTTCGAATCTGCCAACAGTAATTTCGGTGAGACGTTGGTTTAGCATGACTTTCTTTTCGAAAGCGGGAGTAACAGCAATTTGGGAAATCTAATGTGAAACGAAATTACTGCTAAATGAGATTTTTCGATTAAAAGCCATTGGATTTGTAAATAAGTATATGATGGTATGGTCATGTGGAGAGGGTATGGTAGCGATTGGTTTGTTGTCCTTGAAGTAGAGGAAGACTAGGAGAGAGTTGGATGTAGTTAGTGAAGAATGGAATTGCTAAGAATATTCTCAATTACAAGTAGTTGAATTAAGGGAATAAAAACAGAATGGATTTATTAGAAGTAAAGGCTTTCGGCGTATATACTAAGTAAAGTCTTCATCAGATGCAATAAAAGTCTTAGTATAGGCTGAAAATTTGTCCGAATCAATCCACTTCTGATTGCGGCCAGTGGTGTATTTGTAATTTTTGGTTCGGGTATATGCTTAAAAAAAATACCTCAGAATAATGGGGTATATTTAAAGTTATCTATATGCAATACCGTAATAAAACATACTTATAACAATTTCCACAAGTTTCTTTAGCAATGTCAATAGGGGTACTCGTTGCAATTGACCATTTGATACTTTGATGTACGTATAAGCTCAAAATTAATAATAGAACCAAGTGTAATGTACCTGGTTACTTGGTCTGTATATTAATATTCTGGTATAATCACCAGACAATGATTGTAAAATGGGATGGGGTTAATTCAGAGCCATTCTCTGTGACCAATGGTGTCAGGGAGTGTAGGACAAAACCCTCCTAGGAAAAAAAAAAAAAATTTTTTAATCATTTTCATTTATTATTTACAGTTTATGTATTTTGGCTCTCGTCATTTTCGTTTAAACTAACGAAAATATCGCAACTTAACCTAACCAATCATAAGGGCGTACAGTTGACCTAACGGCATTCAAATAACATAACAGGTTAATATTGGTTATTTCGCCTAAATATCTTCTGATCTTTTCAGATTAGATGTGATACCTGACTTTCCCTACCCAGCAATTTGTCCAGGGGGCTTTTGTCCGGACCCGGGTGTCAGGCAGGGAGGGATATTATCCCCCTACTTATTCGATGTTTATATGGATAATCTATCTGTTGTGCTGAACACCTGTAAAATAGGCTGCTATATTGGTACAATGATTGTTGATCATCTGATGTACGCAGATCTAGTTCTTATTTCTCCGTCTGTAAAAAGGCTCAGCACACTTTTGAAGGTGTGTGAACAGTGGTGTAGTGCTGTGGGAACGGCGTTCCCTTACTTTTTTTGGTAGACGGAACGGCGTTCCCTCACTATTTCAAATAAATCCGAACTTACAAATCTCTAACGTCATGAAATTTTAATTCCCACCCCTAGAAGAAATATGAGAAAGAATCATTAACTGCTTCATTTCTTTTAGCTTCGACTGAGGCAATGCTAGCCTATAAAGATCTGGTGAAACAGTCACCACGGCGTACCAGTTGTTAACTTTTTTTAGTTAATCATTCCAGTTGTTAGCTATTTTTATTGATCGTACTGGATGTCGTATATCTAATGACACTGGAAATACTGCATCTTCAACCTTGGAATATATCCTAATATCCAGTGCATATGACCAAAATCCCTGAAATTGGTCAGATTTCAAAAGATTTCCCGGGGGGCTTACAGTGCCCCCGGACCCCCAGCTGTATGGGCTCGCCGCGCTCGCCATTGTTCCCCCCGCATCTGAGTAACACTTTCAAAATGCGTTCCCTCACTTTATTTAGCACTACACCACTGTGTGTGAAAGGTATGGGAAGGATAACGACATAAAATATAATCCTGCTAAAAGTCATGTTAGATTATGAGGACCAAGGTCTACAAATACTGTATATAAAATTTCCTTAATTTCAGTTGAATGGTTGGTGCTGTCAGAAGTAACCCAGACTAAGTATCTTGGCCACATACTAACTGATAGTCTTTCAGATGACTGTGATATTCTAAGGCAATGTAGACAATATATGCTCAGGGAAATATTTTGGTTAGAAAATTTTGTGTACATTAGATGTTAAATTAATTTTGTTCAAAACTTTTTGTACTCCAATGTATACAGCTCATTTGTGGTGGAACTACAAAATGTATAATTTGAGAAAATTACATGTTGCATATAATAATATTTTTAGGAGTTTATTAAGAATTCCATGATTTATAAATGGTGCTCCTTCTAGTGTCAGTATGCTGTTTGTAGTCAATAAGGTGCCTAACTGTGCCAGTGTCATTCGCAATTTTGTATTTAGATTTATCACTAGGCTTGGCGAGTCAGTCAATAAGATAATAGAAGCCATGGTTAGTGGACTGGTCTCTGATATATTTTATAACTCTCAAATCTGGAAGCATTGGCGTAGGCAATTGTATGTTCATTATACACAGTGATTCGCTGGCCTACTTAGCCAGTGCTCCAAACAACTAATTCTTAATCTTCTATGGACCTCTTGTATAATGTTTGTACCTGTTGAGTCTGAAATAAAGT
This sequence comes from Bathynomus jamesi, assembly GCA_023014485.1. NCBI lineage: Eukaryota > Metazoa > Arthropoda > Malacostraca > Isopoda > Cirolanidae > Bathynomus > Bathynomus jamesi. Next base: position 1,337,795 of record JAJOZX010000103.1, read on the forward strand.
GTTTGTTTGTACGGGGTATACCTGCGTATACACTCGAATGCATAAGCTGACGACGTCCTCTTTTGAGATACATGTCCCGCAATATGACTTTAAGGAACTTTTATAATAAAAACCCACTCTAATAGACAGAGTTTATTTCCACAACCTGTAGCCACCCGAAGAGGATGCCAGTGGGCATCGAAACTGTTGTGGAAATAAACTGTCCATTAGAGTGGGTTTTAATTATATTTTGACCTTCACGTAGAAAAGTGAAGTTTTTTGCATTTATTAAGGAACTTTGTTGCCGTAAAGCAAATACATGTGAAAAAGCACGATAATTAAAAGGTAAGCAGGTTATTTTTGCGCATTCAGCAAATATAATTTTATGTTACAACCTATTTTATACCAGTAGAAGATGTAAGCGAGCGCAATATTTTCTATTCATTATTCAAGAGATGTCCCGTTTTTAACTCCAGAAAATCTGGTCGCCTTACGAATACACTACTGGTTGTGGCGTTATCCCTCTAAGCACTGAATTGATTTTTGTGGCAAAATCATTATAGCGAGAAAGAAAATGAAATGGAAGAGGTTTGTGAAAACTGAACGAGCGGAAACCTGCTATCCCGATCTTTTCCTAAGGATTATACGCTACCTCTCAGTGAAAGTTCAGTCAGCAGCCGAAGTAATATACTGTATGTACTCCATATATATATATATATGTATTTCCAGGTTCATAGCGACCTGGGAAGTCAGGCAAGGTTAGGGAAAGAGAGTTTAGTTGCGAAATTTCAGGGAAAACAAAAAAATTGGATGGTCATCAGGGAATTAACATGACTAAAGAACCATAAGCTATGGCAGACTGTTTAGATAATTTTCTTCAAAGATTCTGAATTAGTAAGTTTTATGATAGAAGTCTGTGGAATTATCAACAGTCTGTAAGGAAATGGCACTTAATAATAAAAGGAACGTTTAAAATACACAAAAAATTAAATTCGGTCAGGGAAATGTTTGCAAAATTGTCAGGGAAATCACACGGTGGGTCGTGGTTCGGATTCCACGTTAAGATGTAGGTGGAGCAACAAGTTTGATCTTCGTCAGAATGAATAATTCGAGCATTAGCAAAACTAAAGTATATATATATATATATATATATATATATATATTAACTGCAAACACGCAGTATAATTAACGTAAAGAACGACGCTTGTATAGGAGAATATTCCGCTCAAGATGAGGAGAGAGAACGAAACAAATGAAAAAATGAGGTAACCACCTGGGAATCGAACCCGGGATCTTCCGATTGCCGGTCAGATATGATAACCATTACACCACGGGCCTCACTCGAACAAATGCCGTAATTCTTCTACATACGCGCAGAAACCAATGCCCCAAGGGGGCACCTCCCGCATGCCGTAACATTATATACATTTTAACTGCAAACACGCAGTATAATTAACGTAAAGAACGACGCTTGTATAGGAGAATATTCCGCGCAAGATGAGGAGAGAGAACGAAGAATTACGGCATTTGTTCGAGGATGTCATTAGACGAAAGCGCTTGAGCACCATCTGTGTTTCCTTTCCTTCGTGGTTTTATTCATTATATATATATATATATATATATATATATTATATATACTTTAGTTTTGCTAATGCTCGAATTATTCATTCTGACGAAGATCAAACTCGTTGCTCCACCTACATCTTAACGTGGAATCCGAACCACGACCCACCAGAGGTGGTCAGAAATTACAGTCTTTACCCCGACTCGATCTCATGACCTCCCGATCAGGAGCCCGAGGAAAAAGGACTTATTTTTTCAGGTTGGTGGCTCTACCGCCCGTCTCAGTGCCCTCTGGTGGACAAAGGACATAAAACGGAGCAACTAACCATATTAAGTGATGTGGTTTTAGTGTAGGCCTATAACGAAATGTATTTCTTGTTAGAACAAAATTTAGTAAATATTACACACACACATACACAAACCTTTTTGCCCGCTGTTCCACAGCTTTGTGATGGTCATTGGATATTTCAATAGGATAGCGAAATGAAACACTTCCAGACACAATATCCTGGATACAAAAAAAAAAAAAGAAATGTGTAGAAATCAAATCCTCCCTTGGCCATCCCAAATGTCGAATTTATAATCCAAAGATTGGAAAGATATTGACAGACCAGTAAAAGAAAAAATGCCATCCAATACTGAACAATTATGGGAAATTTGTCAACAGAGTTGGAGAAACATCCCTGTTAAAAGATAACTGGATTTAATCAGCTCAATGCCCAGGGATGTGGACCTGTTTTTAGTGTATATTAGGGTGTGTCAATTTTAGGGAGCAAAGTGATATCTTTAGATTTTCAAAGACTACTAGTGATCAAATGATGCATTTTTATGTGCTAAATCGAAATATGGCTTTAAAATCCAGATTTGACCACTCCTAGCTATTTATATTTGAAGTTGAAGTTTACGAAAAATCAGCAATTTTTGCAAGTATTTTTTTTATTGTATATAACTACATTTTACATACATTACATACAATTAAAGACATTTTGATTGTATTTCAATATTAAAACTTAGAAATATAGATAGGTTTCTTGAACTTTGCTAAGGATGCCATATACATACAATTAAAGACATTTTTATTGTATTTCAATATTAAAACTTAGAAATATAGATAGGTTTCTTGAACTTTGCCAAGGATGCCATGTCTGCTTTGCTCTTGTTTCTGGACATGAGCTCCCTACTGGCCACCTGGCCACTGGGGTATGCCTCCCTCCTCTCTTGTGAGTAAACATGTGCTGCTTCAGTTGTCATCCTTACACACCTCTCTACTGACTGTGTGTGTGTGAGGGTCATGCAAGAACTTTCATTGGTCTATCCAGAAACTCCTTGATTGCAGCAGTGGTGAGGGAACAGGTCAGAGGAGGCTCAGTCGCGCCAAAGTTCCAGTCAATAAGCTCAGAGAGTTTGGTGGCATCTGGGTTGATGTCAGGAGTCTTCCTGGGTCTGACACTGCAGTCTCCTACCTGTGTGTCCTCATCTCCTTCACCTCTGATTTCTAGTGTCCTCTTCACTGCCTCCCTCCTCTCCACCTCACTGCACAGCATGGCCTGGACCACAACCTCAGAGTATGCATACCAGATGATCTCTTCACTATAGGCATCACTATTCCTATCACCTCCTTCTTCTGACTTCTGAGCAGCTCCAGTTGGTACAGTACATGCCTGGGACCCTTCACCCAGCTGTGATTTAACTTGATGTTGAACCAGTTTGGCATGTAGACTCTCACTATGAATTCCACAATTATCCACAGATTCTTCAGGTTCCTACCCTTCAGCCCATGTTTGGAAATCCACAATCTGCAGAACCTTAGAGCCGTGGTGACCCACCTACTGTGACAGACTGGCCCAATCTCCAGGAGCTAGACTCTGAGGTACCTCCCGATCTGATGGCAGTGATGATTCTGTAGCCATATGATTGGTCTGTGCTGAGGTTCTTGACTACCTCCTGACTGAGATGGGGTAGAGGAGGACCAACAGTGATCCTCGTGAAGTATGGGTTGATCTCCAGCTCAGTGGCAGTGTCTAACATCTTCCCTAGGGGCCCAGACCACTTCTTGTTGCTCAATGTCTTGCCATCCAGTGCAGTCACCAGGTGTCTGAGACTCAGCTCCCCAGTGTGCAAGTCACAGACAATCCACACCAACTTCCTGTTAAGCTTGGCCTCCACATAATGCATTACTCCTCCCTCCCAGCCAGTATTCACATTAGTACTGTCACCTCCTATGGCCAAAAGGGTCTGGTCTGCTCCTCTCTCTCAGCCAGTTCACCAGATGATCAGCAATGACCTCAGCATGACTTCTCTCCTCTGCAGCTTCCTCTGTACAAAGTGCCACAAATATTTCCCACCTGGTCCCAGTAGCGGATTGCAAAGGGGGCATTTGCCCCCGGCCCCCAGATGCTGACCGGCCCCAAGATGCTGACCGACCCCAAGAAACTATGTAAATGCTATAATCTACCGTTGAAATAATTGGTCGACCGTGAGGAAGAAAAAAAAATTCTAGATTCCGCTTCTACAAAACCTAGTTTAGTATCCCATTTATGTGAACAAAGTATACATTTTCTGTGATCACATCTTTGTTTTTGTTTCGTTTTCTGTTGATCGATCCCAGTCAGCTGATCACATCACTCATGTATGATGTATCAGGTAAAGAATTGTGTTTATCTAGTAACACCGGCCCGAAAATATTCATTGCCCCCGGCCCTAACAATGCTTAATCCGGCCCTGCCTGGTCCATTGCACATTGTGTAGTGTTCTTCCTTAATGAGGCCAGGAAACTGCTTGTCACCGCCCTCAGCTTCCATCATCACTTTAGTGTCATCTCTTTTCCCATCAAAGAAGATACAGGTGATGCCATTTTCCCTAATCTCTTTATCAAACTTCTTGACCAGCTCCTTAGTCAGTCTCTCCTGAGCCCTCCTCACCTTCTTATGGTTAATCACCAGTGCTGTGTCAAACTCTGTGATAAGACCAGCATGTTGGTGATATCTTCAGTGTTGTATTTCTTCTTAGCCACAGGCAAGGAAGAAGTTGTCGCAGCCTCTGGTATGAAGTCTTCGTCCTCCTCTCTCCTCCCTGCCTCCTCCAGTATATCTCCAGTTTCCTCCAACTCCATCTCTAGAAGTGACTCCTCCCTCAACTCCTCTTCTTTCTTGACTGACTCATCTGCCTTCCTCCTCCTCCTCTTCTCCTCGGCCTTCCTTCTCTGCTCCTGTCTCTGCAGCACTGCTTCCTGTCTCCTGGTCTCAGGGTGATCAGCTAGACCCATCTGGTGTGCCCCCACACTGCCCACCTTTTCTCTCTGACCTTTAATGAAGGCAAGCTCCTGCACTGGTGTCTTCTGCTCGCTCCTGCAGCTGCAGTCAATGTGAACCTCACTGTTGCAGACAGGGTTGCACCCAAGCTCACTGCACCTCCTGATCACACAGTGACAGGTCAGGATGTCCACCAATTTGTCCATTTTCATCATGAACCTATCTTTGACCTCTAGCTTCACATTGCCAATGGACACCTTCACTGCCTCATCCCACAGTGCCTTCACTTTAGCCCTGATCCTGACCTCAGTGTTGATTACAGGTCCTGTGAATAGAGCGTTGGCCTTTCTCCACTGAGCCAATAGCCCTGGAACAATGCCGTTGTTAATCAGGTCATTAACTGGGTAATTCCTCCTGTCTTCCTCACTGATCTTTCTCCTCAACAAACCATACCTCAGCAGATCTCTGGCTGTGGGCAGCTCAGCAGGGGGAAGTTCCCTCCCAGTCCCCACCAAATGACTTAGGTGACAACTTGATTTGCTTCGGGTTCTGATTTCTTTCTGACTCATCCTGTGGACCTGTGAACAAAAGAAATGTCATTGAAATTTGGATAGGCCTACTGATTATGATTACATAAAATTAAGTTAAGTGAAACTCTTAATATCTTCCTATAAGCTCAGATGAAAGGTTGTGTTGTTATAGGTACAAGACTTAATTATTCAAAGTAATGACAATTTCATATCTCAATCATATCAAAATATACAGAAAGTTTGGGTCACACATAACATTTCGAATAATTTGAATTACACAATATTTACATTACGAAGTAATCAAAATTGTCAAAAAGGAGGGAAAACACATGCATTCACAATCAAAACTCCAGCATTTGTAACTATGTGAAACTTAGAAACCATACTGCACACCAAAAATAACCAAAGTTGACCACACATATCAATAGCACATTGATATACGATGCTACAGTCATATTTAGGTTATATTTCAAACCTTTATGGTCAAATATAAGTAGGTAAATGGCTTTTTTAAACAACACTAAAGATATTTCTAAGTTTGCTAGATAATATGACATCATTTGAGCATTAGTAGTTTTTGAATTGTTGACTTTACTAAAATTGACACACCCTGTCTATAAGGACGGCATATGATACAGTGAACCACAATATTTTATTGAAAAATTGGAAGACAGAAAGGTTCAATCGAATATATTAAATATACAGTAGTATATTGAAGTTTTGATACATCCATCAATCTTTTATGGTTGGATGGAGCATTGGAGCAATGTATTGAAAATCTGAGTATTTGCAGAGCTAAGATATTAATTTTAACGTTACAGAAATTGAGGTTAGGCGTTTCTATCCCAAACCTCTAAAGTCAGCATACACTAGTTTCCAAATGAGAAGTGAACCAATAGAGCAAGTATCTGGTGATTTTTTAAACATTTGACACTAAAATCTGTAAATTATGGGCTTCATGGTATGAAAATGTTTGTTCGTAGCTCCACTTAACACTGATATCGCTATTTTTCACTACTAATATTTTTATTTTAGTCCATTTTTGTTTTTTAGTTTGTATTATTACATTTGTTATATGGACTATTGATCTGCAAATAAACTTTTTCATTTCATTTTTATTTTCATTTTCAATATTACCAACCCTAAATCTGAGTCTACTTTTTTTTTTTTTTTACAGATGGGATAAACCAACCGAATATAAAATAGTTTAGGTATGCAGTATACTACTAATCTCTCAAACAAAAACTTTTATACTCCACGGGACTAGTTTAGCAAAGACCAAAGGACGTAAAACGGAGTAATCAACCAACCAGTCAATCAACATATGCATAACCGCATTAACAGGCTACTCGTTTGGTGTGGCACAGCTTGGTAAAGTGTTTCTTGAGCAGTTGAGAGTTCAAGCAATTATGTAAGTTTAGCAGGATGTTTACATTTGTTGCGTGGAATTTAGGACTAATATTAAGTTTAAGGGACACCAGATTTCGGTGATCCAACCATTTCATACTTTGGGCCAATCAGGGTGACTCTTACAGTTAATTTAAGTGGTCATTCTAGGTTCGTTAGTTATTTCCTACGCCACCAACTTTCGGCCAGTCAGGGGTCCAAATAAATGGTATCTCCAGAACTTAATGTTTACCGAATTGAATAGGGTTGAGTTTATCGTCGGAAACGATTTATTTTCAATGTGACCTAGGGTTGCCAGACGTCCTTTATTTCGATCTCTTGTCCTTGTCCTTTATTGAAGCGTCAAAGGACGGCATATGTCCTTTATTTCTATTTTTATGTCTATTTCAAAATCATAAATAATAAATCCTTTAAGAAATTTATTATAATTACATAGGTATTTTTTTGCGTTTTGTTCCTTGACAGAGTAGGTAACCATTATCATTGCATCGTTAAGGCTTAATAAGTTAATAACAGTGTAGGCTCATTGATTTCTATGTAGCCGCAATAGATAATTCTGTGAGCTCTAGCCTCTACTGCAATAAGCGGAGTGCCCCCACAAATGTGTACGACAACTTATTTTTCCATACGCTGCGTCGCTGAAAGATACAGTAGTGGTACTGCTCTCGTCTATATTCAAGAACATTTTAAATATAGTAAAAATCAAAGATGTTGAAATAAATATTTATCCTATAACATTTAAAAAAAATTTTGGGAGCATCATTCTCTCTCTCTCTCTCTCTCTCTCTCTATATATATATATATATATATAAATTTGAGAATCTGGGAGTGGCAGCTTGAAAACGTTTTGAGTGTCCTTTAATCCGGTCATCAAAATCTGGCAACCTTAAATTATTATTTGTTAGATTAGGTTTAGTTTAGCGTCGAAAACTAAAAATGTGATAAGCAAGAGATTATTTAGGAAAAAGCCATACATTTTTAGGGAACATAGAGCACACAACAACTATTTAATAAGTTCAGTGTGAAACTAACACCAATCCAAAGACTACACAGCAATTTAGAAGACTCCAATTTAATTTTCATTGTATAGTTCATAATAATTGGTAAGTCTCTAGGAGCGCTCCATTTTTCAATATTAAACATACTCATGAAACATATACCATTTGAAAAAGTAACTAGGTTTAAATATAAAACCTTATACCGATCAATTTGTGATGCGTGATCTTTACGGGGTCTCCGCCCCCAGTGGCGGTCCTAGCTTACATGACGCCCTGGGCGAACCTCACCTTCAACGCCCCCCCCCCCCCTGTTCGCCAACACACACACATTCGAATCCCCCCAAAATAAAGGACAGACATAACTCTTTCACAAAATAACTTTTTATTGGACTAATTGTTGGAACTTCAGAACCAAAACAAAGACTCAAATTTCTGAATTTTACAAATCCTTCATCACGTAAATAGAATAACTCACTTAAGAGAATGTAATTATGATACTATGAACAGGAAAAATACAAATTAAATTGCACAACTGCCATAAATAAACTAGAGAATCAAATTTCTAAATTGTACAAATGCTCTATCACATAAATAGAATAAGACACTTAAGAGAGGGTAATTATTATGCTACACTTTGAACAAGAAACAAAATAAATTGCACCACAGCACAACTGCCATCTAAAGCCTGACTCTTCTTACCTTCCTTGATGCAGTGTCATTGATCTTTTATTATTTATTTTATTTTAATTTTTATTTTTATTTATTTCTTTATTTATTTATTCTTATTTTTATTTTTATTTTTTTTGCAGGCGCTCATGCCGCCCCTCCACAAATGCCGCCCTGTGCGGCTGCCCATATTGCCCATATGAGGAACCGCCACTGTCCGCCCCCGTACCCCCGAGACCTAAATTATACAAACGATAATGTAATAACATATTCATGTTAGGTTAGCGTAACGATTACCAAAAATACCATCTTACAACACAGACTGAAGATTTATAACTTAGTCAACCTTTATAATGTAGTTAATGACGTCACGCGTCAAACCATTAAATCGTTATTTTTTATTTGCTATTGATACTTTTGGATTACTACATTTTTAGACTCAGAAAAATGTGAGCTTTCAAATGGTATATGTTTTATGAGTGTGTTTAATATTGAAAAATGGAGCGCTCCTAGAGATTACCCTAATAATTAAATCAGGATTGATGATAAATGTTTTACCACGTGGTCGCCCGCCAGGCATTTTGAATAAAATTCTAAAATAAATAGTTAAACAAGTAATATTAAAAATACTTTGTTTTAAATGCATTAAAGTTTAAAATACAAAATTAGAGAAGAAAAAATAGTTTACAACGTTAACTCGGGTATCATCGAGTTTTTGACGCTTGTTATTTTATTTATTTGTCGGGTTCGAAATCCCAGCTGAGCCGTGAACGGCCAAATTCTAAAGGGCAAGTTCTACCTAAAGCCCAAGTTAAGCTAAATTAAAACTTACGGATTTGAGATCCTATTAGGTCCTACCTCAGGGTAACCTCAGGGTTGCTGACTCGATGCGGGCCTACCTTAGACCTTAAATTACATGAACTTAAAGTAAACAAAAGGGTACTATTTGTGGTCTTCTTTCTGAACCTTGCAACAACAACGCAACCTGGACTATTGCACGATGCAACAATCATGTATCTAAACAACCAAACTGAATTGCAAGAGAGCTCTCTATCAAACCACACCTTTACGTACGACCTTCCACAAACGAGTAGAAAAGACGCGCAGCGTCCCAAAATGATGCCAACAGTGTGACCAAACAATGATGCCACAAGAGCTCAAAAATGCTAGCTCTAAATTAAGTTAATTTTTCACTAACTTTACAATTATGAGATGGATATATATACACACCTTAACTTAATATATATACAAGCAATGCTGCATCAATCAGCTTAGTCATCGTATCGCCTTGGGACAACAATGGTTCTTCCTCTTCTAGATTTTCTAACACTCCCCACCGAAGAGGCATTGTTGTCATTACCTTCTGCAAGGTTAGCCAAGCCTTCTTCATGAGGCTGTAACTCAAATGTTTCATCTTGACTATCTGTGTTTTTGCTGATTTCTAAAGCATAGAGTTTTTGTATAGGTCTCTTTAACTTTCCTCCTGAAGTCTTTACCAGTGCAGACCTAACTAAATTGTCTTTGCCAACAAACAACTCTTCAATTATGCCAAGCTTCCAGCATTGCCTTGGTCTTTCATCCCCAATCATTACCACTTCTCCCACCTTGATACAATTCGCATTGGAGCCCTTTACCTTGCCTGATGGGTAATAATTGAGTTCTGGCAAGTATTCCATCTGCCACCTCCTCCATAACTGATCTTGTAGCTCTTCAAGGTACCTGAACCGTCTGGTTAACTCTCCTTGAGTGCTCTGGATAGGCTGCAAGTCTTCTGGCACACTGGGGTTTGATGTTAATCGTTTACCACAAAGAAAATGATTTGGTGTCAATGGCTCTGCATCCTGCCTACTGTTGTAAACAAAAGTGATAGGCCTACTGTTCACCATTGCTTCTACTTCACATAAAACAGTAGAGAATTCTTCTTTGCTCAAATGAGCATTAGCTAAAAGTTTCTTTAATGGACACTTTACACTTCTCACTAGCCTTTCCCAAAATCCTCCCCACCATGGTGCTCTCTCAACAATAAACTCCCACTGTACCCCTTGGTGTGAAAAGTAGGATTGGAATCCTTCCTCTTTTAGCAAGGACCAAATTTCTTGGAGTTCCTTTGCAGCCTTTTTGAAGGTTTTTGCATTATCTGATATGATTTTATTTGGGAAACCCCTTCTGTTCACAAACCTTTTAAAGGCCAAAAGAAATACATCACTACTTAAGTTGCTTACCAACTCCAAATGGATTGCTCTGGTGGTAGCACAGGTGAAAAGACATATATAACCTTTGTTAGACTCCCCTCGCTCATACACATAGACTGGCCCTGCAAAGTCTACTCCCACTACATCAAATGGGGCAGTATAGACACACCGTTCTCATGGAAGTGGAGCCACCTTTTCATAATAAGGCTTTGCACTCCAACGCTTGCAAACCACACATTTATGCAAGACCTTTTTTACTACTTGTCTAATTTTGGGAATCCAAAATTGTTGTCTAATCTCTATTATCACTTCTCTAACTCCAGCATGTAACAGCTTATGATGAGTATCCAGGATCAAAAGGTCCACAAAGTGCCCCCCAGAAGGTAGCAAAATTGGATGTCTTTTCTCCTCTGGAAGCCCAGAAAACTGTAGTCTACCTCCTACTCTCAATAAATCCTGATCCAAAAACACATCCAAACCCTTGAGCGCAGAATGTGTTGGTAGAACCTGTAATGGATGGCTGGTGAGCAATTCTCTCTCTTCACCAAATTTTTTCTTCTGCATATATACCACCCAGTATTTCCTGGCTTGCTGAATCTCCTTACTGTTCAGAATTCCTTCCCTTCTTGTTTCTCCCTTAATGTTGTTGGTAAATCTATATACCCATGCTGTCACTCTTAACAATCTTTTCAGACTGCTAATGTCCTCAAGCCTCAATATGAGGTCCTGCTGCATAACTTGACAACTGTTCACAGCGCATTTTCTCACCTCACTCACCCATGCTTCTTCAGCCTGGAATTCTCCTACAATAGGCTGATTAGAAGGCCAGTTTTCACTTCCAAGTTTTAGCCACTCTGGCCCATTCCACCACAAACTTGATTGTGAAAGATCTTTCACCGAAATTCCTCGTGTTGGTAAATCAGCGGGGTTTTGGATGCCTGGACAATGCTTCCATTGCTTGGGATCTGTGTGCGCTTGAATTTCCTCCACCCTATTGGCAACAAATGGTTTCCATTTCCTTGCCTGACTTCTTAACCAGTGCCAAACTATAGTGGAGTCTGTCCAATAATAGCTTGGAATTTCATAGAGGGCCAAAGACTTTCGCACTGTAATTGCAAGCCGACTAGCAATAACGGCACCCATCAATTCCAACCTTGGAACAGAAAGCCTTTTCAAAGGTGCTACTCTACTCTTTGCAGCAACCAACCTGCAACTTACTTCCTCTTGCAATGCGCCTCTTATATAAATACAAGTTGCATAGGCTTCCTCACTTGCATCACAAAAGATGTGCAGCTCCAAATTGTCTGGACTATTGTTCAACTCTCCAAAGTACCATCTTGGGATTTCAATGTCTCCAAGATGTGCCAATTCTTTGAACCAATATTTCCACCTTACCACCATATGATCAGGTAACTCTTGGTCCCAACCAAGTCCAATTTCCCAGAGGCTCTGAAACCAAATTTTTGACTTTATCACAAATGGAGCCAGGAATCCAAGAGGATCAAAAACCTTCGAAGCCAAACTAAGAGCTGTACGTTTTGTCCACCTTGTCTCATTCTTGGCCAGCTCTACTAAAGATTTCCCATTGAAGGTAAACAAATCATCATCTTGCTGCCAAACGATGCCTAGCACCTTTGCGTCTATTGCCCACAACTCCTTAATACCAGAATCCTCAATACTTTCTGCTGCATCAGGTACTACAGAGGAATGACTCATAAACTCTTGTAATTGCGAATGATTGGTCTGCCATTTTCTGAGCTCCATGCCAGCCTCCCTCATTATAGCTCTAGCCTCCATGAATATCTGTTTAGCCATTTCTGTATTATCCATGGAACATAGCAAATCATCAACATAAAAATTTTTCCTTATGTGTTCAATAGTGTTAGGATAGACTTCAGAATATTTCTTAAAATGGTACTGCATAGTAGCTGCCAACAGAAATGGACTAGAGCTGAGGCCAAACAACACTGACTTCATTCTATATGCTTGAACCTTAGGTTCATTTTCCAACAAGTCTTTCGTATCCACCCACAGATACCTTACTGCATCTCTGTCCTCTGGGTTTAACTTTATCCGCAAAAAGGCTTGCTTCACATCTGCAGTCAATGCTACTCTACCAAACCTGAATCTCAGTAACAAGGAAAATAAATCTGCATTTAAATTTGGCCCAGCATCCAAACAGTCATTCAAGGACACACCACCTTTGTCCTTGGCTGAGCCATCAAAAACTACCCTCAGTTTGGTGGTAGTTTTGTCTCGCCGTACCACTGCATGGTGTGGCAGATAATGTGCCTCCTGGCTCACCAGCTCACCTTGCACCCTTTCAGCATAGCCCTCCCTTACATAACTTAGGATGGCCTCATCGTATTCAATTAACAACTCCTCATTTTTTCTTAGCCTGTACAATGAAGTCTCCAACCTCCGATTAGCTAGCTGAAGGTTTGAACCGGGTTTGCAAGAATCCTTCCATGGTAGGCCAACTTCATAGCAACCATCTCTAAACCCAATCCCTTTTTCAAATTGCTCTAAAACATCATTGTTCACTGTACTTGCCTGGTTGTCCTTTATACCAATAGATTCAAGTTCCCAAAACGCTTTCAAATGCCTTTCCAGACCATGGCTATTCTCCTCAATCTTAACAAAAAGAGCCTTAACTTCCATTTCATTGCAATAACTACCATGTAGCATCCAGCCTAGCTTACTTTCAATAGCTACTGGGCCTTGAGATGTACGGACAATATTACCAGTGATGAAGTCCCAATAATAGTCAGCTCCAATCAAAAGACTAATATCTTCTGTTCCCTCAAACTTATTATTGCCTAAATTAATTCCTTTAACTTGCAATTCTTGGACACATGCCATATCTAAACAAGTAGTGACTGGAGCACAAAGTTCCTCAATCTCTACAGCTTGGACCTTGATAGTGGGACTTTGCGGTAACAACCCTTTAACCAGAACTTCTACCTTCTTAAATTTGGTTCGGTTTTGAACGGAACCCCCAAACCCAAAAATTCTTAAATTTTCCCTCTTAAGTTCTTTAAACTTCAATTTTCTGGAAATTCTGGTCTTAATAAAACTACACTGGCTACCACTATCAAACAACACTCTTACAGTAGCTTCTCCCTCATTCCCAATTAATAAGGCTGCAGTTGTTTGCAATAATCCCCCTTTACTTTTACTCCCTTGCATAGCAGTGGCATGTGCCACTGATGTCTCTACTTCTGGGGTAGGCCTACTAAGAGTGTTTTCACACAATAATGGCTGATGCCTACCATGACATTTTTTGCACAAAATTTTAAACTTACAAAACCTTGCTCTATGACCTTTCAAAAAACATTTAAAACATGCTGTGGACTTAGTTACCCTGTCCTTTCTCTCCTCAAAGGGTAAGGCCTCAGCCACCTCACATTTATATGACTTGTGGTTGCCTTCGCAAAATATGCATTCCTTGATTCCCTTTAATTTATTCTCAGAGGAGGCATGTAGAGCTGACACTGTACCTGGGCTATTCCTTTTTGTGGAAACTTTGGTGCTGTGCCTGCCTTTGTCCCCTTGTTCACCATCCCACTGTGCAAACTCAACTCCCTCTCGTCTTGCTAATTCTGTGCCTAAAAGACTTAACATCTGCTGAAGGGGATGTACACATGTTCTGCAGAGTGTCCCCTACTTAATTCAAGCAAAATTGAGCTAGGCAATTTAGACTCTAGTGTAGGAACCAACATTATACCATACTTTTCCATTCCTACACCCAAGTTGTCCAGGGACCTAGTTCTAATTTCAAATTCATCATATAACTGCCGTAACTCCTTGACACTATTAGGATTATTAACAGGAGGTATAGCTAAAAGTGCACGGAGGTGGCTTTTAATTAAGATCTCTGGCTTACCAAACCGTTTCTTTAATATATCCCAAGCCACATTATAATTAGCCTCTGTTAATGCTAATCCTGCTATAATCTTTGCTGCCTCCCCTTCCAAGAGGGACCGCAAATAATTAAACTTCTCCACGGCACTTAACACTTGACTAGAATGAACTGCTGATTGAAAACTGTCTGCCCATCCTTGCCATTCCTGTATACTCCCAGAAAATGTTTTGAGTACAAGCCTCGGTAATTGAACTACAGATCTGTTAACCTTAACTTCACAAGCATCATTTGTTGTGTGTTGTGTTTCATTATTAGACCTGGTCTCTAACTGTACTGAGCTGCTAAACTCTTTTGCTCGGAGGCCTACGTTAATCATATCATCAATAATCTCTTCAAAGTAAATTATGTTATTTTCTATTTCATCCTCTTCTATAAGAGCCTCAATTTTAACATTTACCTCACTTAGAGCAACCTTTTTAGTTTCTAATATGGAAAGCTGCGCAGTCACTAAGCGTAAATCCTCTTGCTCTATGGCAGAATCTATAGTGGCAATGACCTTTGTAATTAGACCTTTGTAGGCACTTCTCCTTTTTATAAATTTGTTCAATTCAGATGCACTCATCTTCAATGTAAACAACCCTTGGGCTCAATACCAAATGAGCTGAATTGGCAGAAATACTTAACCAAACTGATCAAACGCAAATTTTACTTTCAAATAAACTGAATTGCTGGGTGGGGTACTAACCAAACACCAGTATGGAATACCAAATTTTCCACCCCAGGACCTTAATTCAATAATGACCCAAAATTAACCAAACCGGAAAAAATGTAGGCCAAAAAACGACAGACGACTGGCCAAGTTTCGCAATTGGGCGACCAAACTTTACCCTGGGACCTTAATTCAATAATACTCAACCCGTCTAGGCCTAACTTGGGATACAATTTGCACAATCAGAACTTTGCCGAAAAATGGTCACTGACTCAGTCTTGGGGTAGAAATCCGGTTCTGAAGGACCATGTTATTTTATTTATTTGTCGGGTTCGAAATCCCAGCTGAGCCGTGAACGGCCAAATTCTAAAGGGCAAGTTCTACCTAAAGCCCAAGTTAAGCTAAATTAAAACTTACGGATTTGAGATCCTATTAGGTCCTACCTCAGGGTAACCTCAGGGTTGCTGACTCGATGCGGGCCTACCTTAGACCTTAAATTACATGAACTTAAAGTAAACAAAAGGGTACTATTTGTGGTCTTCTTTCTGAACCTTGCAACAACAACGCAACCTGGACTATTGCACGATGCAACAATCATGTATCTAAACAACCAAACTGAATTGCAAGAGAGCTCTCTATCAAACCACACCTTTACGTACGACCTTCCACAAACGAGTAGAAAAGACGCGCAGCGTCCCAAAATGATGCCAACAGTGTGACCAAACAATGATGCCACAAGAGCTCAAAAATGCTAGCTCTAAATTAAGTTAATTTTTCACTAACCTTACAATTATGAGATGGATATATATATACACACCTTAACTTAATATATATACAAGCAATGCTGCATCAATCAGCTTAGTCATCGTATCGCCTTGGGACAACAATGGTTCTTCCTCTTCTAGATTTTCTAACAACGCTTAACTAAACAATATCCGTCAAATTTAGTAAAACTGCTTCCTTATAAATGTTAATATTTATAGGAGATCAGATGTGCTAACAGATAAGGACGTTTTCCAGTTTGTACCGTTTTCTACAATGTTGGCTTTTATGCAACTTTCTAGAGTTTCTTTGCTTCTGTTAGGCACAGCATAGAGTAAAACAGAAGGTTAGGTTAGGTTAGGTTATCAAGAACTTACCTCTCTTAAAAAGTTATAATCGACGGCGGTTGTATGACGAATCAAAAATAAATTATATGAAAAACTGTACACAAACTGAAAAAGGTCCACAGATAATAATAAAACGTAAATTGATTTATGGGCCTATTATCTTTTCAGATAAAAGATTTCCAAAAATAATTTGGATCACAATTGAAGGATTTTGAAGAGAATTTTAAGCGCATGGGACATTTAATTCCACTGTCTTTGGGTGCGAAGCTCAGGTTCTTGATGGTTGGCTGCCTTTTGTTGATAGTATTTTCTGACTCTCGGAAAATTGTGTGAACTTTATAGAAGAGTGGGTTGATTGGGCATAGGTAAGATTTTGTGGATGCCAAATTCTGGTGAACCGCTCATTTCATCCATCGGACCAGTCGGGGTGAGTCTTGCGTCCGGGTTAAGTTAACGCTAGGTTAGGTTGTCGTTTTAGGTTGAGTAGTTATTTCCCGCCTGACCAACTTTTGGTTAATGATGAGGCCAAAAAAAACTGATGTCCCCGAAACTTGATATTTACCGATTTGGTATTATCAGCATTTAAAGGAATTATTACTTTGAACCCAGTGTATTCTTCAAATTTTGCATCATTTATCATTATCAATCTTAAGTCCTTCGCTTGTTCATTATCTGTATGTGATGGGATGAATCTCGGTAGTAAATCCACGAGATGATAGGATGCCATAATGAGGAAAGTACTAAATGAGATTTTGAGCCCTCGGCTCTGTGGCTGGCTGAAATGAGAATGATGAAAATTGATAGTTTGCAAAATTTTATTAAAAAAATAGCTGTCGACTATATATTTGACTTCGATAACCTCGGTAGGCCCGAGCAGGGCCGCCGAGAGGGCGGGGAAGTCGGGTTAAATCCCCGGGGCCCGGAAAGAGGGGGGGGGGGTAAAATCTAAAAATATTACTAAAGCAATTGATTAAATAACAGAGGAAATATAATTAATGAACATACATTTTATAGAGATTATCATAGTCAAACTGAAACAGATAAAATATTATCTGCGGTCCACCAATGCCCGAGAATGACTGACCCATCTGGGAACTATTGTAATTGAAAGCCAGTTAGCCTGTGCTTTAAATTTTATCAGAATCATTTACCACTTTGCTAGAGAGAAGGCAAAGAAAGTACACTTCTAATTATGAAAATCTTGCAGTAAACAATTGTCTTGCCTGCATGGACTGGTACTCCATTTGTAAATTGTATGGTGATAGAATTAATATAATTGATTCGAAAAATAAAATGGTAATTTTCTTCGAGTTGTTTATTCATACTGTATGTTTTGAATAGTGACTTGGACATATAATCAGTTTGCTTATGTACACAAAAAACATTCATAATAAAAACTGAGTAAACAGGGGTGCCCATATACCAATCCTTCCCCCGGGGCATGTAGCAGCTTTCGGCGGCCCTGGGCCCGAGTGGCTTCATGTGTCCAAATGTAGTGTATTTTTTTTTTTTTTGTAACCAATTAGTTACTAGTTACTGTTTCAAGAAGTAACCAGTTATTTCAAAAGTTGCTTTCGACACTTTTCTTGGTTTAGCGAGCATCTGATCCTGATAAAAGTACTTTCCCTGACAAATGATACTAAAATTACAAGATTGTTAATTTATTTCAAATTGACTGTGATTTAACGAATAAACAAGATTTTATCATATTAGCATTAGATAGTTTGTCAATAAACTTGCACTGTGTACAATATGTACATCGAGGAAGGCTTCTGAAAAAAGTAGCTACTAACGTTTTGTCATCGCAGAAAAAAGTAATTGGTACGAGTTACAAATATTCATGATTTTTTGTAACTAGTTAGTTACTTGACTAGAAAATTTAACTAATAACCAATTACATTTGCTGAAAAAATAACGATTACTGTCCAAATGTAAAGTAAAAAATAAGTGTTCACATATGGAACGAGAGCAAACGCTTGGGAAGCGTTAGAGTAGAAACGTCTAGATTTCCAGTAAATATTTGCTTTTGGTTTGAGTGAAAGTTAAAATATTTTTATTTTTACTTGACTGTAATGAACGCAATTACATTCACATTGTCTGAAATTTTTTATACTAAAAATCTCTCATTGCCAACTACATGTTCATCCAATTTTTTATTACAAAATTCCAAAGTACATTCATTGTAAAATAACTTGATTTTTGTAAAATGTGTTGTAAAACTAAGAAATTCAAAAGTATTTGGGAAGATTTCTTCTAATAAATGGTTCTCATGAATCACAGGGTGTCTGAAAAGTCTCTGCTCATAGGGAATTACATTAATTCACATAAACGTACTTAGAAGTGAATGGGGATCATTTTGAACAGCTATATATGGGTCCACAAATGTGTTTTCATCGGGTAACAAGTTTCAGTATTTCTTATTGAGTAGACTTTTCAGATACTGTGTGTGTGTGAAGTATTTTTGTTAGAATAAACTATTTTATGCCCGCTTATTTTCCCCAGAATCAACTTTTTCATACCGGACCTAACTCTAAAATATGAAGGAGGGTTATATTTCTTGCAGAATTAGCTTTTATTACATCTCTGATATATAATGCCCAGCATATCTATTCATATTTGTATGGTGTGCAGTGGAAAGAATTGGGCACAATTAATTCTCTATTATTTCGTCCAATACTGAACTTTCCCTAAGTTAATAATTTTGGTTAGTTTATTTTACTTTAAAAAAGGGTTGTACGCTTCTCTTCTTCCTAAGAAGTATCTCCATGGTTGGACAAAGAACTAAAAATTTGTTTATGAAATATTTAGAGATGGGGGTATTTTTTTTTAACTTAAAAAATAGCTAAAGTTATTTTCTTTTCAGCTTTGGTTTCCTTTACTCCAAGCTAAAACCATTTGACGTTATATATTTGAAGCAGCCCCACTGTAAGTAATTTAGTTCGACACAGTTCTTTTGAAGACTTGTTTTTCCCAGTGGGTAGAATGTGCAGTGGAAGGACCATGTAAATTATATATCAAAAGAGTTCTAGGAAAGATGCTATTATGTTTTAAGTTAAACATGTACTCCCTAACAGGAGTATCTTTGTTATTAAAAAAACGAGCAATAAGGTTATTTATTTGATGCTCATTTCCATGATCTTTCGCTTGGATTCTTTGAAGAGAATTAAAGAATTAAAGACGTAATCAACCTGGCACATTTCATTTTCATTTATAAATGTAAGAACAAAATCATTAACTTGCATTGAATAAATATTTTGTAACTCGAGAAATTCATTCGTATCAGACTAGAAACGGATGCACATTATTCCTCAAATTTAGATTGTCTTCATCTGGGAAATTATCAATTTTCATTGGACAAACTATGAAATGATTTAAGTGCCGATATAAAATATATCTGACATAAATTCATTTAAAAACAAAATGAAATCGCGATTAGTAATGGAGTACTAATAAAACCTAAGATTAAATGTACATTACTGTATTCCTTGTTCATTTCTCTTTGTCTATCAATTCTTCGTACTATATTGGTCTCCTATCTACAATAATGACTTTGTATTTGTGAAAATGGCCCCCTCCTAAGAATGTACACTGAAGAACTGTTGCAGCTTGAAGAGCACAGGGTATCAGAGGAGTCAAATGAAGAGGAAGAAATTGTCAAGCCATTGACAACAGGAAATCTGAAGGATTTCTTCTGGCACTGGGAGAAGATGAAGGAAGTTTTAGAAAATGACCCAATGCAGAAAGATCCAAAATCATTCGAGAAGCCAATGAAGCCTTTCGTTGCTATAAGGAAATCTTAGCAGAGAAAAAGAAGACTACAACACGACCAACCCTGGATTATTTCTGCAAAAAAAAATCAGATCCACCGAAGTCTCCCCATTCATCAACATAACAGCAGTAGATCTCCCTGATGTGCTGATGGAAGGTGATTCACCTACCAAATAATAAAACTTCATCACCAAGCCTCACCAAACCCGCTCCATGCGCAGCCAGCCACTTCATAATTTGGTAAGTACAGTATAGCAGGTGGTCTGGAACGAATTGTCATTATTACATGCATTTCAATGACTCGTTAATCGTCGTCTGTTTATGGAACCAATTAACCAGGGCCGTTTCTAGCCATTAGGGGGCCCTAAGCAGTATACCCATTTGAGGCCCCACCCCTCCAAACACCAACTCACGCCTTACTACATCACCTCAGCACACACATACAAAAAATGGCTGTGTTAATAAAAAACAATTATGAAACAATTTTAATGAAACATTTATGTCCAAAACAACAAATATGTACTTTCAGAAGACAAACAGAAAAAATACTCATGAAATTCCTGAAAATTAGCTTATACATTATAATGTATAAGCTAATTTTCAGGAATTTCATGAAGCGGAAAATTTAATTATACACGGTCCGCCAAACACGCTCTAATACAGTAGTACTGTACGCGTACCAATGCGCGCTCTTTTCTCCTACACTCTTGATTGTTTTTGTCGTATTTTGCCGTTGTTTTGCTATTACCCTTAGACAGCAGTATGGCACCAAAACGTAAAGCATCTGCAAGTGATAGTGAAGAGAAGGAAAGTCGTAAGGTTCCGACATTAGCCGAAAAAATAAAGATTCTAGATAAGTTGCGCGGTGGTAATGAGCTTAACTACTTGGCCGCGAGTATCACGTGAATGAGTCTACCATACGCACCATCCGAAAGAGTGAAGAAAAGATTCGTGCTATTTTCATTTAAATATATTTTTATTTATCATTTTTAAATATCATTGTTTATGATTTTGTTTTTATTTCATATACAATATAGGTAGGGAAATTCATTTATGTGAATAAAAAATCTTCCTATCTAAGTATTAATGGGAGACTTTACGCGGCCACGTTCACGTATCTCCATTTATCCCATAAAGTATCAAGTTTGTCCAACGCGGATTTACCTAACGCGCCGTTCTCGAGGAACCTAACCCCTGCATTGGACGAGGGTTTACTGTACTATATTTTCACTATTTCGTTTGTGTATTAATCATAATTTAAACAACTTATTATGTGTATTATATCTAATTAATTTGAGAGCCCAGTAAAGCCTAAAGATTAAAAGCTAAATTATATAGAATAAGTACATCATTTGACATAAGCTAAAATAAAAATGTAAAAATAAAGAAATTGTAAATAATTATTTATTGTAACATAAATTGTAATATTAGACTATTTATAAAATAAAGTATTTTCACAATGACTGTAATTACTTTAGTGATTTAAATTCATTGTCTAATTTTTACCATGACGTTGTTTTTATCTCTAATCTGAGAGCCCAGTGAAATAAAATTAGTTCAACTGACAATTATTTATTTTAATTATTGTAATGACAAAAAATTGTAATATCTATTTCATAAATAAAATTATTCAAGCATTCATTCATTACTGCCAGTTTAAGTGTCCTCCGTTTGGCGGAGAACATTAAATGGATCAACCAGCCAATCTGTTTGTAGACACAAAGGAACGTTAACTGGATTATTCAGCCAAGTTTATTTGGAACTTCCACAAATGTTCGTGGCGTATTACATTTTAATTGTGGTCCAATGGTTAGATAGGTGATTCTGTGATCATAGAGAAGGCAAATTGCTCAATCTCAAGACTCGTTTTGTTAGTCAGATGAGTACACGTGCGTGTGCGAGATGGTGTGGGCGACAATTTGGGATACTGGAAAGGGAGCTAGTATTCGTCTAGGACTCTAGGTGTCTGAATCCCAGGAAATACATAAGTATTCATACTCGAACGATCTTCAAGGGAAACTAATTGAACAAGTATTTTGCCAAAAGGGCATCCCGTCACTACACAATATAGTACTCCGTGGGGAAGAGCAAGTTCAGAACTTCCTCCATGGACTCCAATATCCCATGCAGATATAAATCCTACTGAGAACTTCTTAATTTTCCTCGTCGGTTGTAGAAAATAAGGCCTCCCTTTCCTCGACATCCGTGTCAAATCTAGCAAAAATATTGACTGGACTTTAGTAAAATTTGGACTATAATTTTATCCAAACCATAATTATATTGGTACTAATGTGTCCAGGGCTTTCTTGAAACATATGGAAAGGCTACATGATAGTTTACACTTGTTTACACATTTGTATTTCCTTGTTCATATATACCAAACCTACAAGGAAAAAAAAATTATTCAAAGGTCTTTAGTGTATTCAGCAGTACGCCTCGTCAAGGAACGACGAAATGTACTGCTGAATACACGAAAGACCTTGGAATTACTTTTTCTTTGTGGATTTGCATCACATACATATGATACAAACCCACAAGGAAAAAAAATTATTCAAAGTCCTTTCGTGTATTCAGAAGTACACCTCGTCAGGGAATGAAGGGAGGAGAGATGAAAATATATACATATAGTATATACAACGGGGCAGAAAAATAAAAAGATTAGCACATGATTAACAAGGTGATTAAAGGGAAAAGGTATTTTAACAGGATATAAATTTTATACATTCCCGCACTGTTATTGAAATTTCTAAAATGGCTAAATGCACATTCTTGAATATTTCTTTCAATTATATTCGTGTTTTTAACGAGCGCTTTAGAACTATCCCACTTGATACTATGATTACATCTATACATATGGTTAAACAATGCATTAGAATTATTTGCTGTTCTACACGCATATTTATGCTGTTTTACCCTAATATCTAATTTTTCCCGTTTGACACATATATATATATATATATATATATATATATATTATATATATATATATATTATATATATTTTTTTGTTTTGTTTTTGTTTCAAAGAATGACCGCTCATGGCCACCAAAAGAAAGGTGGATAGCAGAGCGAACACAGAACGAAGAGTATGGAACAACTAATGGAAATGAACAATAGACGGGGGAGGAGGAGGAGGAGGGGGAAAAGCAAAGATCATAGTGGGGTCACAGCCGGTAAAGAAGTCGGGAGCGAAAGAGGAAGGAGAACAACCCGGTTATCGAAAAGTAGGGACCTTCAGACAGAAGAGCGCCAAGCCTATCACAAAGCCCGACGCTCTCCAAAAAGGGAAAATACTCTGCGCGCAGCGCAGAGTAAAGCGGACACTCCACCAGAGGTGGGCAACTGTAAGTAGGACGTCACAATTGGGACATCGGGGCACCCGATCCCCGGCCATCAAATAGCCATGGGTCAGGTGGGTGTGGCCAATACGGAGGCGGGCCAGAGCCACCTCCTTATGGCGCGACCGATGGAAGGAAGAGGCCCAACATCCCAACTTGGGTTTAATCTTGCAAAGTTTGTTATCCGTAGCGCCATCCCAGCGACTCTGCCACCGGGAGCGCAAAAACCTACGGAAGCCAGGGATATAATCAGAAAAAGGGAGGGACACAGGTGAAACCTGCAGTCGGCACGCGGAACGGGCAGCTCGATCGGCAGCCTCATTTCCAGCCACGTTAACATGTGCTGGGACCCAGCAAAATACCACCTCCTTGCCACCGAAAGCGACAAGAGTATGGTACAGTAGCTGGATTCGTCGGACCAGCGGGTGGACAGAGTCAAAACACTCCAGGCCATCCAGGGCACTGCGGGAATCCGAATGGATGACGAACGACCCATCCGGATGCTCCCGCACCACCTCCAGAGCGCTCAGAATGGCATAGAGCTCCGCCGTAAAAACGGAAGCCTCATCAGGGAGACGGGTACATCGGGGAGCAAGGGCAGACGACTGGGGAACAGCCGCGGATCCAACGCCCCCCGACGACCTCGAGCCATCCGTGAAGATCGCAACACATGCAGAGTGACACGCCGCATGCTGAAGGAACAGAGACCGAAGCAAGGCAGAGTCCGACTCGGTCCTGCGAACGGGGCGCAACGCCCTACAGCACGCAACAGGGGTGCTCTCCCAAGGTGCAACACCCTGAAAGAGACCGGTATAACGGATGGAGGGGGAGTGCCCATACCATCGAGGAGGGAGGTCACCGTGTCGGTGAAATACCAACCCCCATCCCGGCAGAACGCCCTCTCAACCACCTGGAACAGAGGAGAGGTGGGAAGACGGAGGATCCGGAGATAGTGTTTAGCAATGAGGAACGACCTCCGATCCTCCAAGGGAGGGATGTCGCACTCAACCTGCAGACTATCAACCGGAGAGGAGCGGAAGGCGCCAGATGACATGCGCAGTCCTCTAGAGAGGACCGGATCCAGTATCCGAAGGGCCGTGCGGGAGGCGGAGCCATACACCACACTCCCATAGTCTAATTTGGACTGTACCAGGGACACGTACAAACGGAGGAGCGTCCGCCTATCCGCGCCCCATGTAGTATGCGACAGATGCCCCAGCAAATCCAGGGTACGTCTCGCGGACTCGCGCAGCCGGCGAAGGTGGGGAACCCAGCTCAAACGGCTGTCGAAAACCATACCCAAGAAGAGTACTGATGGAACGAGGGCCAGAGGCTGACCCCCGAGTGTAAGGTTAAAGGCCGGGATGGCGCCGGATCCCCGTCTCCTCGACGGAAGGAAGGCCACACACGAAGTCTTCGGGGAAGACAACGTAAGGCCCACCGACGACGCCCAGCGTTCAACCCGATTGACCGCGAGTTGGACTTGCCTCTCCACGAGGGGGGGACTCGTCCCCGCGGCATAGACAGCCAGATCATCTGCGTAGATGGAACAGCGCACCGAGGGCGGAAGAGCTCCCGGTAGCGCAGACATAACTAGGTTGAAGCAGGAGACGCTTAACACACACCCCTGGGGCACCCCCTCCTCCTGAACATACAGGGCAGATAGGGCCGCCCCATTACGGACGCGGAAAGTGCGACGGCAGAGGAAGTTGCGAAGAAACGTGGGCAAAAAGCCCACAAAACCAAGAGACTTCAAACGGTCCATGACAACTCCCCGACGGGTCGTGTCATAGGCCTTTTGGACGTCAAAAAACGGCCAGAACAAGATTCCGGCGGGAAAACCTCCCGTACATCATGGCCAAGGAGGAGAAGGGGGTCCAGAGTACCCCGAAATCGACGAAAACCATACTGGGTCGGGGGGTATAACCCAAGCGACTCCAGTGTAAAGGAAAGTCGGACGGCCACCATCTTTTCGAGGAGCTTGCATAAGCAGCTCGTCAAAGCAATAGGCCGATAGCTCGCCACCTCCGCCGGATCCTTCCCCGGCTTAGGTATCGGGACCACAATCGCCTCCCTCCAACGGGAAGGGAACGACCCCTCAACCCACACCGGTTGAAAAGATCCAGCAAGAAGTGCAGGGCCATCGGGTGCAGATTCCAAAGAAAGTCATACGGAATGTCATCAGGGCCAGGGCGGAAGAACGACGGGTTGCCAAGGCAGCCCGAAGTTCCCGCATCGGAAAGAGATGGTTATAGGGCTCGTTCCCAGGGGGCGGGAACGTGACCTCCGATAAAGGGCGATCCGCAGCTGAAGGCGAACGGGAAACCGCAGCAAAAGCACCGGCCAGCCGATCAGCCACAGCAGCAGGATCCGAAAGGAAGCCGTCCCCGTCCCGAAGGACAGGGCGACTAGCAGGGACTGGCTCCCCTCGATACTACGTACCTTCCGCCACACAGCAGCAGAAGGGGTAGATGAGGAGATGCCGGACACAAAAGCACGCCAAGAGGCCCGACGGGCCAACTTGAGAGTCCGGCGGGCGAAAGCCTTCGCCCGCCGCATCTCAATCAAGTGGCCCGCGCGCCGGGTGCGGTGGAAGCGGCGCGTTGCCCTCTTCCTCTCGCACACCGCCTGGTGACATGCTGGAGTCCACCACGGGACGCTACGAGTCCGCGGGTTACCGGAAGATCGAGGAATACAGTCCTCCGCGACGCCCATCACCACCCGCTCGAAGAACTCCAAGCTCTCATCCACAGAGCCAAAGCTCAATACCGAACGGACAATGACGGAACGAGCTCTGAAAGATGGCCAGTCAGCCCGCGCAAGGCACCACCTCGGTCGAGACGAAACGCCCGGCTGCGGACCGACCGGCTCAAGACAGACTGGGTAATGATCACTGCCATAAGAGTCCCCCAACACCTTCCACGAAAAATCGAGTAAGGCATCGAGGGACACCAAGGAGAGATCAATACAGGTAAATGAACCCGTGGGTTCGTGGAAGTAAGTAGGTTCACCGGAATTGAGACACGCAAAGGAAAGTTCCTCCATTAAGGAGAGTAAAATACCAGCAACATTAGTCGACCGAACATCTCCCCAAGCCGGGTCGCGACTGTTAAAGTCCCCGAGGAGGAGAAACGGTCGGGGTAGTTGCAGCACCAACTCGCGAACCGCGTCGCGAGAAGGAGGGTCATGAGGAGGAATATAAACCGAGCAGGCAGTGTACTGGCGATCTAAAAAGAGCCGCACAGCCACAGCCTGCAAGGAAGTGCGAAGAGGCACACCACGCGATGGTAACGAATGATGCACGTAAATCGCCGCACCCCGCCGGCGTGTGCGCTCATCCGGGGTGCAAGGGAAACCAACATAGCCAGAGAGACGAGGGAGTCCCCGCGCAGCCAGGATAGTCTCCTGGAGACAAACACAGGAAGGCCGCTCGCTCTCCAGCAGGGAGGCAAGGTTCTCCCAGTTAGCTAAAAGCCCCCTACAGTTCCAATGCAAGATGGAACTGTAAGGGGAAGCGGCATTATAAGAGGCAGAGAAAACAGCGAAATAGCCACGGACCAAGCTGAGCAGCAAACTCAACGGTCCGTAACCAGGGACGGAATCGGTTTCCCCGACTCACCCAGAACTGGGGGGGTAGGGGCCACCGACTCCGCATCTGCTGCACCCGTAGTAGAACGAGAAGTGGAGAGTAGAACAGGGAGGTCAGAGGGGGGCTCTCCCGGCGGGGGGAGAGACGACGAGTCGGGCCCAGCCGAAACCCCCAACTCCCCACAGAGGGGGACCGGGGGGAACCAGCTGTTCGAGGGCTCGTCAAACCAGACAAGCACTGACGGGGGGGAGAGGAAAGGTCGACCACAGGTGGGAGAGGTAGATCCAGGAGAGAGACCCGACCACTCTCAGCAGGAGCCGGAGGGAGAGAGACTCCATGAAGGAGGGCCAGGCCCTCTCGACCGGGTCTATCATGAGAACAGAGTCAGTAATCGAGGGTGTCATGGGGCGGTGTACCTCGACCGACACCCGGACACTGGTCGGGGCACCGGGAGGTGACGCCTCACCAGCCCTCCGTATAGGGGGGGGGGGAAGTCCCGAGCGGATCAGGAACAGCGCGCCGCTTCCCCTCCGGTGAAGACGGGGAAGAAGGGGAAGCAAGGCGAGCAGCAGTCAGGATCGGGTCGGAAGGACTCCGACTCCGACCACGGCGACGCTTCCTCCTCTCCTTCGGGGCATCCCCCTCCCCACCCGAGAGACGAGTAGGCAAGGATCCAGACCCCAAGGCCGGAGGGGGAGAAGGGGCACTTGTAGGCAGGGAATCAGATGGGATGTCAGAAAGTGAGGCAGAGGAACAAGAAGGACCCGCGGCGCCAGGAGGACCACCAACCCCCGGGACTTCCAGGGGGGGCACCACTCCAGTAGACGCCGGGGTAGCACGGGAGGGGCCCGAGGACCCGCCAGGGCCAAGAGCCGCAGCGTAGGACAACCCCCGCCGCGGCTCCCGGTCACGGATCTTATCGCGCGCCTCCCGCGCACTAAGGAATTCGGTAGTCCTTAAGGACCGCACCTCAAATTCAAACTTGAAAACGGGACAGTCCCGAGAAGAGGAAGGGTGGGCCCCCGAACAGTTCGAGCACCGCGGGGGCTTCGTGCACGGGGTAGGGTGCGCAGGCCCACCGCAGCGGACACATAGCTTACCCTCACGGCGGCACGCAGAGCTAACATGGCCGAACCGGTTGCAGCCAAAGCAGCGAACCGGGTCAGGCACATATGGTCGCACCGAAAACTCACACGACCGGCGATCACCCATGCCCCAGAACACCTGGGCCGGAGGCACAAGGGAGTCAAAGGTCAGGAGCAGACGAGCGGACGGGGTAAGAGCACCATCCTGGCGCGACGAAAAGCGGAAGACCTTCGTTACCCCCTGGGGGGCAAGATCCTCCTGCAACTCGCCAACCGGGATTGACAGCAGACGGGAAGCGAAAATGGTGCCTTGACAGCTATTCAATTGCGGATGGGGAGTCACAGAAACTCTGCAACCCAAGACATCCTGCAACTGTAGAAGGGACCCAGTCACCCCCGAAGAACGGGACTTCAAAAGAAGAGACCCATCCTCAGAGGGCGGATATCATAACGACAGGGAACTCCTATCGTCTTAAGGCGCTGAAACACCCGTTCCGAGTTGCCCGGAAGGGAGCCAGCGGAAGGGCGGAGAACAAGGAACCTGTCCACCGGACAGAAATTGACAGCAGAGACAGGTCCATGTGTAACGGTAACCGAGAGTGGGCGAGAGAACAAGGGCCGCGAAGACCCCGCCCTACGGCCACCACGAGTCCGGCCACGAGAGCCAGACACCGCAGAGGACGAGAGGGGGCCATACGGCTTGAGGGTCAATCCAGCGGAGGCAGAGGCCGCTGAACGACCAGAAGTAGTAGTCTGATCCAAATCCAAGGGCGGGCCAGAGTCGTCAACAAGAGGGGAGTGAAGTTTAGAATTAGAACCCATAAACAGTATTTTTACAAAAACGGCAGCCTCGGACCCAAGGCGATGCACCAGCCGCCGCTGCATCCTTCAAAGCGCAGGCCCAACGTCCCGGGTAGCCCGCCCCCCAACCTAACTGTCGTTTTAAAAACAGCAGATTGGCACTACGGAGATTTGTCCGTTAAGGGCCAAGCAAAGACCCAATCCAGACGCAGCAGCGGTCCGGGCGCCCGTACCGTCCCCGGAGCACGGCTCAGCCACGGAGCGATGCCCCCCGGCGGGTGCACCCGATGACCCCAAGACTGCAAATACAAACAGAGGGGGGGGGATACTACGATTGACAGGCACAGGACCGAGTCAAGACAAAAGAAATTCCGGGAGAGACGGAAAAAAAGGGGGAGCAAAAAGAAAAGAAGAAAAAAAAAAAAAAAAAAACCGCAACTAGGTAACTCTTCGCCCACACCCCGCGAGGAGTTGAGGAAACCTAAACAACCCACGAGGTGTACGAGCCCCCTCGGCCCGGCAAGCCGGAGTACCTAATCGAGGGGGATATATATAATATATATACATATATACTGAGTCACACAACCAACCGCATTATCGGGCTATTCTTTATTAGGCGTGATTTAATATGTATTATACTTAAAAACTACGTTGATACCAATTGCTTTAAGTAAAGTCGGAAAATATTGAAAATTAACATGGTAAGGTAGGCTAAGGATATTTTTATGCTCAAATTCTTAGCTTTCCTAAGGCAGTTGTCTAGAAATGAAATAGGATAACATAATTTAGTACCAATATTCATGATATTGCATAACTCGGAGTCTAAAAATTCAGGAATGACAACTCTCAATGCACTAAAAGAAAATAGATTTTATTGAGGAATGATGGTCAGAATAAAAATGCACAAAAGTTATTATTATTAGGCTTACAAAAAACTTCAAATTTTAACTGATTCAAGCATCTCCGAATTTTTAGATCCAGAAAAGGTAAGCTTCCATCATTTTCTTTTTCAACAGTAACCTTAATAGATGGGATTAAATTGTTGAGCCTACCAAGAAATAAGAACATCCAAATTGTTAGGCCAAATGCATAAAATATCTATATACCGGTACCAAAACAAAGTTAAAATTAATAGGCAAAATTCTTTCAAAAAATTCCTTATATAAATTAGCTAATACCGGTGAGGGGAAAAGATCTGAATATTCTTTCACCGTTCAACGCACTTATTGAGTTAATTAAGCTTTGCGTCAAAGATTGTAAATTTCAGTTTGAAAATAAGTTTTCTGCTATGTCGTTTGGATTGGCAATGGGAAATCCCTCCTCACTGGTATTAGCTAATTTATATATGGAATTTTTTGAAAGCAGAATTTTGCCTACTATTGTTAATTTTAACCTTGTTTGGTACCGGTATATAGATGATATTTTATGCCTTTGGCCTAACAATTTGGATGTTGACTTATTTCTTGGTAGGCTCACCAATTTAGTCCCATATATTAAGGTTACTGTTGAAAAAGAAAATGATGGAAGTTTATCTTTTCTGGATCTAAAAATTCGCAGATGCTTGAATCAGTTCAAATTTTCAAGTTTTCCATAAGCCTACTAATAACTTGTGCATTTTTATTCTGACCATCATCCCTCGATAAAACTATTTTCTCTGCTGTTTCTTAGAGCATTGAGAGTTGTCAATCTTGAATTTTTAGATTCCGAGTTATGCAATATGAATATTGGTACTAAATTAGGTTATCCTATTTCATTTCCAGATAACTGCCTTAGGAAAACTAAAAATAGGTATTATAATAGTACAACTATAGAGGAATATGAGCGTAAAAATATCCCTGTAGGGGATGTAGTTTTTAAGTATACAGGTAGCCCTCGATTTACGCCGGGGTTAGGTTCTTGGGGGGACAGGCGCAAATGGAATCGGCGCAAATGGAACCCTTTATATAATGGAGTCAATGGGAAATCACAGGGTTAGGTTCCGGGCACCAAAAATTTTACCTAACCTTTTCGATACTGGAGTATTTAAAGCTCAGAAATAAACTTTTTTAATTAAAAACAAGTGTTTTGTGTACCGTTTTTCATATAATTTATTTTTGCTTCTTTTCAGATAAAAAATGAGTGATAATATCAATCTCTTTAGTTAGGCTTATAAGGCTAACTAACGAAAATATCACGACCTAACCTAACCAATCGTTAGGTTAACTGTACGCCCTTGACGATTGGTTAGGTTAGGTCATGATATTTTCGTTAGTTAGCCTTATAAAGCAAAAATAAATTATATGAAAAACGGTACACAAACTGGAAAAGGTCGTTTTATTTTTAACCTACATAAATATAATAAATAAAAAATCAATTAATACATAAAACAATTAAATTTTGTACACTTACCTTCACATGTTTGGAGCCCACACGTGGTCTTATAAGTGCCACTGTCAGGCCCCTGCATTGATGTTTTTTGACAGTGGCGTAATGCAGAAGTTTTAGTTGGCTTTTGAAGGTCCTGGTTGAGGATCTTCTGTTAAAGGCCCTGGTTGAGAAGGTTGCCTTTTTTTTGAAGAAAGAATCAAGTGTTGATTGCCTGGATTTCTTCCTCATTTCTTTAACAATTTCAAAATAAGGGCTCAGGCTTGATATGACACTCCTTTTAACTGTGGCCCTCCTCTCCCAGTCGTGATCAATGTCACAGAGTTCATTAGTGAGGGACTCTACACTCGCAAGAATCCGTTGTAGATCACTGGTCTTCATAATTTTTAGAGGAGGGTCTTCTTCTTTCTCTTCCTCCTGCTGTTGGCTAAGCTCTGCAGCTAACTCTTCAAGGTCTTCATTTGAAAGAGTCTCTGCATGACTTTCCAAAAGCTTAGTTACATCTTCAACTGTAACTTCTTCTAACCCTGCCTCTTGTGCCAGCCTGCTGATGTCTTCTACAACATTCTGTTGTGGCTCGAATCCTCCGAAATCATGCATGAAATCTAGGAGAAGTTTACGCCACCCTCCATTTAGACAATTGACAGTCACTTCTTGCCAGGCTGTGTTAATGTGATTGATGCCCTTTAAGACATCAAACGACCGCCAATATTCTTTGATGGTAATGTTGGACATGTCTAAAGCTTTTACCATTTACAGGCGCTATTGCGAATCGGCGCAAATCGGACCAGCGCAAAACGAGGGCTACCTGTATTGTAATACCGTTAAATCACGCCTAATAAAGAATAGCCCGGATAATGCGGTTGGCTTGTGTATTCGATCGGAGGTACACAATTAACACAGTATATATAGACCAAACGGGTAAAACGTTAGACAGGGTAAAACAGCATAAATATGCTTGTAGAACAAATAATTCTAATTAATGCATTGTTTAACCATATGTATAGATGTAATCATAGTATCAAGTGGGATAGTTCTAAAGCGCTCTTCAGAGATAATTGAAAGGAATATTGTGGAATGTGCATTTATCCATTTTAAAAATAATTTTAACAACAGTGCGGGAATATATAAAATTGACAATATCCTGTTAAAATACCTTTTGCCTCTAATCAACTGTTATTAATCATGTGCTAATCTTTTTATTTTTGTCCCGTTGTATAAATACATGAATACATTTTCGTCATCTCCATTTCCTGACAAGTTGTACTTCCGAATACATGAAAGGCCTTGGAATCTTTCCTTGTTTTTGTATCCTTCATTCATTTCACGCGTTTGTAAAATTCAAATCACACACTATATATAAAAATATATATTACATAGTTTCGGAAAAATTCAGGAGCACAAAATAAAGTCGCTAAGGATTGGCATTTTAAAGTTCATTGGCCACCAGAAATTTGACTATCAAAACAAATTACTCATTAGTAACAGTACAAGTGAAGCTAGAGAGAGACTTACTTTCTGCAGTCCCCCTCCCCGCGGGCGGTCTTTCTGGGGTGGATCGCCCGCGGGCTCCTGCCTCCATGTGGCGAGGGGGGTCAGCCGTGGCTGGGGGCCCTGCCGGGTCCCCCGCCCGGTTGCGAAGTGGACTTTTAGCATACCCTGCTATCCTACAGCCTCCTCTTTCCTGTCTTCCCCTCTTTACCCTCTTCCTTGCCCCCTCTGTTTTTTCTGCTTTCTCTGCTCACTTCGCGCGCCCCGTGGGCTGCCGGGGCTGGTCGCTGGGGGTCTCGCTCCCATGGCTGGGGCCGGACTAAGTTGGCTGGTAGGGTGCCCAGGCCTGGGACCCTGGGGGACCTTGGTCTTTGCTGCCGGCGGGGGAGAACTTTCGACGCTGCAAGGGCCCCTTTTGAAACGGGGGTACCTACATGGGACGAGGCACCCATCCCCCGCCGGCGTGCGCTTGGTCCCCTTGGGCCCCGGGTAATCGGTTCCCCGCGGCCCCGGGCGCGAAACAATAAATTTTTTTTTTATGGAAACACTTACAAATCTAATGGACCTCGTTGACGACCCGGCTTGTGCATCTGACCTCCCTCTGACTACCTCTTTGGACCTTGGGTCTGGTAAGGGCAGTCGGCAGCCCTCGCCCACCCCGTCTGCTCTTCTTGCCGACACCTCCTCTCCCTCTCTTCCCCAGGCTCGTGGCGCCGCTGCCCGACCCCCGCCAGTGGCGGATGGACCTGCAGTGGACCCCCCGACCCCTGGATCCCCCCATATTCCACGTCCCGATAGGGACCCACCTGCTTTTTCGCCCTCAGGTAGGAAGCCCGCGGACCCGGTCGCCTCCCACTCCGGTCGGGCCTCATCGCCCCCGGCCCCCTCGGCCCCTGGGGGACGTGGGACCCGACGTCGCCGTCCGCCTTTCTCGTCTCCCCGTCCCCTCGAAGTACCGGTGGTGTTTGGCCCGACGTCTTCGCTCGGCCTTAAGACGGTGGACAAGTTCCTCGTCCTCCGCCCCTCCTCCTCCAAGCCCCTCCCCACTAACCATGAACGCCTCTTTCGAGCGATCCATGGGGTGACGGGGACGGCTCGTTTTGACCTTCGGCCTCAGAGGGATGGCTCCATTCTGATAAGGTCGCGTTCCTCTGTCGAAACCTCCTCTCTGCTCGCTATCCCCAATGTCCTGGGCTGCGGGATTACGGTGTCCCCCCACCCCCGCCTCAATCAGTGCCAGGGCACAATTTACGCTGCTCGTCTTCTACCCATCCCGGTGGAAGACCTCCAGATTGACCTCGCCTCCCAGGGTGTTGTGAGGGTGTACCGCTTTCCTGACAGATCGCGATCCCCAACCGCCCCTTCTCCTCGCCTGCTCCTCACTTTCGACTCACTGGTGCGCCCCGTTTCGGTATTCTGGGGCTTTGGTGAGAGACGAGCGTGCGAATTCTCAGTACGACCATACGTGCCAGATCCTACGCGCTGTTTTCAGTGCAATAGGTTTGGCCACGTGAGCAGCTCCTGCCGTCAGCCGGCCCCGTTGTGTGTCCGTTGCGGCGGCCCTCCCCACCCCTTGCCCTGTACTGCTCCGCCTTCCTGCACCAACTGCCATGGACCACACCCTGCTTCATCCCGCTCTTGCCCGTCCTTCCTCTTTGAAAGGGAGGTTCGGGCCCTCTGTTCATCAGAGTTTCTCAGCGCTCGGGAGGCGCGGGACCGGTTGCGTGGCTGCGAGGCCCGGCGTGCTTCGTACGCCGAGGTTCTCCGTTCCCGGACCCCGTCCTCACCGGCGGTTCCCAACGCGCCTCCACCCACCGTGTCCGCTACTCCCAGTCCATCCTCTGCCGCCCAGCGGACTCCTACCGCGGCTCCCCGTACTACCAGCGCGTCCCCACGTGCTCCCCCCGAACGCCGATGCTTCGTCGGCAACCCCCCCTGCCCTTCTACGCCCTCTCCACCGGCGCCTTCGGCCACCCCCATTCCGGATCGTGACCCGCCGTCACCCATGCGGGCCGCACGACGGAGGGTAGGGGCCGCAAGCGCCGCGCCAGTGGTGACCCCGAAAGGTTCGAAGCCATAAGCCTCGCATCACCTTCCTCTCCCAAACACAAACGCCCCCTTCGCCCTACCGCCCCGGTGTCCTCACCATCCCCACTGCGCAACCGTTATGCACGCTCCCCCTGGGGTCCCCGACGGCCCTCGTGGTGGGGGCTGAGATACACCCCTCTCCGGCCCGGTCGATGGACCCACTGGAGGGGGAACTCGCCCGCCTGGTCGGGGTGGGTGGGACGTGCACGCCCCCGCGCTTGACCCGCCCCATCTCTCTCCTCGACCTGCCAATGCCTCTGGGTGAGGTATTATTTTCCACTCCCCCTCGTAGTCCTGCCTCCCCCGCACCTCCGGTGAAGGGAGGGGCATTCTGGATACCTCTCACATCCCCTTCTCTGCATCGCTCTCCCCCGGACGTCCGGGAGACTCCTCTTCTGGAGGACTTGCCGGCGTCTGGTTCCACATCGCCCCCTCGTCGGGGTGACCCTCGCCTTCGCCCTCGTTCGGCGTCCCTCGCTGAACTCCGGGGCTTTCCGATTCCCTCTTTAATCTCGGGCCGCCCGATCGGCCCACCCACCCCATAACCATCCTTTACGCTGACTTTCCTACCCCTCCCTATACCTCGCTCCTGCAGTGGAACATCCGCGGGCTCCTGGTAGGCCTCGAGAGTCTCTCCTCTCTCCTGGCCTCCAGGTGTCCGGCGTGTTTCTGCCTTCAGGAGACGATTCTGGGATCCCGTTCCCTCCCTCGAGTGTCCGGTTACTGCGGGCTCCCTTCCCCGCCTCTCGATGGGGCGGGGAGGGGGGGCGCCGCGGTCTTCGTGCACCGCTCCGTCCCTTTCCGCCCCCTCCCGCTCCGTACAGTCCTGCAAGCTGTGGCCGTGCGCCTTTCCTTGGGGCGCCAGCTCACGGTCTGCTCTCTTTACCTCTCCCTAACGTACCCTCCACCCGATTCTCTCCGTGACCTAATTCTTCAGCTTCCCCGCCCTTTCCTGATTCTCGGGGACTTCAACAGTCGGGACCGGCCTGGGGGGACGTTTGCTCCACCTTTCTCTCCGGGACCTTCTCTCCCTTATGGACGAGCTCGAGTTCACCTTTCTGAACGATGGCTCCCCAACCTGCCTTCACTCGGCCCACGACAGTTTAACCTCTATCGACCTTTCCCTGGTTTCCCTCGAAATCGTGACGGAGTTCACCTGGGAGGTCCTGCCGGATTCTTCCGGCAGTGACCATTTCCCAGTGTGTCTTACCCCGACCCGTCTCCTCCCCCCCACCTCTGTCCGCCCGCGCTGGCTGTTCGCCCGAGCAGACTGGGCCTCATACGCGAGGGGCACGGCGATCTCGCCATCAATTCCTACCTTTCCCTCCGTCAGTGAGGCCATCGCCTTCCTCGAGAGTAAAGATCCTCTCGGCTGCCGCCAGTTGCATCCCCCGTACCTCTGGCTCCCCCAGGCCGCGAAGCGTCCCATGGTGGACCCCAGAGTGCTCCCATGCCGTTCAGGAGCGGCGCCGTGCCGGCCGCCGCTTCTACCGGACCCGCCAGCTGGAGCACAAGATCGAGTTTCAGCGCCTGAAGGCAGTGGCCCGTCGGGTCCTGAAACTGGCCCGGCGTGCCTCCTGGCGGAGTTACGTGTCCGGGATCTCCTCCACGACTGCCCCCTCGACTGTTTGGCGCAAGGTGCGTAGCTTTGAGGGGACCCGTGTCCCCCTCGACCCCCGGTGCTTCGGGTCGGGGACGACGAGTTCGTCTCCGATCCGGAGGCCGTCGCGAACGCACTCGCGGCGCACTTCGCAGCCATCTCCAGTTCCGATTCCCCCCATTCCCGCCGCGACCACCGGATTTTCCACCTCATAGGGATGACCCCTATAATCACCTCTTCCGCATGATGGAGCTTCGGGAGGCCCTCCGCCCCCGACGCTCCTCCGCACCCGGCCCCGATAATATCCCCTATGACTTGTTACGGCACCTCCACCCCTCTGCTCTCAGCTTTGTACTGGACCTCTATAACCGGATTTGGTTGGAGGGTTCATTCCCGGACCGGTGGCGTGAGTCCATCGTCGTCCCCATCCCGAAGCCCGATAAAGACCCCTCACTCCCGTCGAACTATCGCCCCATTTCCCTGACATGCTGCGCCTGCAAGGTTATGGAGGCGATGGTCGCCTCGCGGCTGTCTCTTACTCTGGAGGCGAGTGACCAATACCCTGCTACCCAGGCTGGTTTCCGGCGCCGGTCTACCACCGACCCCCTCCTCCTCCTTAGCCACGACGTGCAGGAGGCTTTCTCCCGGCGTCACTTTGTACTCGCCGTCTTTTTCGACCTCCAGAAGGCCTACGATACTACTCGGCGGAGCGCGGTCTTTGACTGCTTACGCTCCCTGGGTTTCGTAGGCTTTCTCCCTCCTTATTTATAACTTCTTGTCCGCCCGTTCTTTCCGCGTCCGCATCGGTTCTACCCTCTCTGACCGCTTTCCGTTGGAGGAGGGTGTCCCTCAGGGTAGTGTCCTTAGCGTCCTGTGTTTCTCACTAGTGATGAACACAGTCGCTACGGTCCTGCCTACTTCCGTTCGTAGCTCCCTCTATGCCGATGACCTGGCTATCTATTGCTGGCCGCCTCCCGTCTTGGCTGAACGTCGACTCCAGCTAGCCATCAACGCGGTGGTTCGCTGGGCGTCATCGGTTGGCTATGCTTTCTCACCCTCTAAGTCTTCCAGTATGCTTTTCGTCCTCGGCGCCTCCGTCTGTCGCATACCTCGCCCTTACCCTTGCCGGCACTCCTCTTCCCCTCGTCCCATCCGTTCGATTCCTGGGTATGACCTCGACGAATTTTTCGGTTGGGTTCCACACCTTAGGCGGTTGCGGCAATCATCTCGCCGCACCCTCTCCCTTTTGAGTCACCTGTCCCACATGACCTGGGGGGCGGACAGGCGTACTCTGCTGCGCCTGTACACCTCCCTGGTGCAATCCCGCATCGACTACGGCTGTGTGGTCTACAGCTCCGCCTCCTCTCTGGCACTCCGTATGCTGGATCCTCTTCTCCACCGTGGCCTTCGCCTGGCGTCGGGTGCCTTCCGCTCGTCCCCTGTCGCTAGTCTTCAGGTGGACTGCGGACACCCCCCCCTGCCCCTTCGCCGGGGCCTTCTCATGGCGAAGTGTTACCTTCGCATCTGCCGCCTCCCGAGCGAGGTCCCTACTCTTCTCCGCGATCTCCCAGGCGCTACCCCGGCCTGACACGTGGCATTTCGCTGCCTCCCTGGCCGACGTTTTCGTCCCTGGGGATCCCCCCACCCTCTATTCTGCCGTTCTCCTTCGACCTGTCGCCCCCTGGCTGACCACCCCTATCTGCCGCTGCCAGGCGCTCCGTGGCCTGCGTAAGGAGTCTCCTCCTACCGTCCTCCGGTCTTCTTTTCTGGCCCATCTTCCCGTACACTCGGACGATGTTCCTGTCTACACCGACGGCTCGCGCCCCCTGCAGGTGTCGCGGCCGCCGTTTCTCCGTCGCTGTCACCTACCTCCCGGGGTATCCCCTGCCGGTTCAGGCCTCCATCTTTTCCGCGGAGCTCTTTGCCTTCTGGAAGCCCTCCGTCTGGTATCGGGTTTTTCGCGGTTTTCCTGTACCATCTTTTCGGACTCGCTGAGCGCTCTTCAAGCGCTCGAGCGCTATAATTCCCCGGACCCCTCGTACGCATTATTCAACAGAAGTACCATGTCCTGCACACCGTTCACGGGTCACCTTCTGCTGGGTTCTGCCCATGTCGGTGTTTCCGGTAATGAGGCGGCTGACCGCACAGCCCGGTCCGCCGCCTCGATGCCTCCCCTCCCCGCCCGCTCCCCTTCTCTGACTATGTGCAGGTCTTTCGGTCCCTCTACAACCGCATATGGCAGCAGTCCTGGGACGATGCCACCGGAAATAAACTCTGGTCCATCCGCCCTGCCTGTCATATTGGGCGTCCTCTTTCCACCGCTCCCGACACAAAGAGGTCGTCCTTGCGCGGCTTCGCATCAGCCATACGCGCCTCACGCACGGCTATCTTATGTCCCGGCAGGAGGCTCCTTGTTGCGCCTCCTGCCAGTCGCCCCTCACCGTCTTTACATCCTTGTGGAATGCCCCACCTGTCGTCAGTACGTCGTCGCGCCTTCCCGTTCCTCTCTGATTTCCCCTCCCCGATCGTTTACGTCTTATGCTCGCTGAGAGCCTCTCTTCTCGCTTGACCGTCTTTCCTTTCCCAATCTCGCTCCTCTGAGCTTAGGTGACTTATCACCCATCGTCCGCGGTCCTCCCACTTCTAGTGCCTTTCCCCGTCTCCGTTTCTCTTTCTCATATTCTGCTTCGCCATGATATCCGCTAGCGTATAGCGGGAAATGGCGGTAAACGCCCCAATACAAAAAAAAAAAAAAAACTATATACGGTCAGCAACTGTGGGTGAAATATAAAAAAGGTTCTGGCAGAACCCTAAATTTGCTGTACGGGTCTTTTAGACTTACATAATTCCCCCCCCCCCCCGAGATGCTCAGCTTCGCAAATGTTTGCTACCCGCAGTCCCGAGCTTCCCGGAGGTAACAAGACGTGCTCAACACAATCTAATGCAAAGAATTAAAAACAAACCCGATCATCCAAGCTATCCACGAGTCCTGCCATTTATCCTCTAAGCTATAGACTTCTTGGTACGAAAACGTCTGTCTGTAGCTCCACTTAACTTCGACAGTGCAGTTTCTAATCAATTGTATATATTTATCCTTAGTATATGAACCGTCATTATATTAATATTTGTTATATGGACTATAGTCTGCCAATAAACCTTTTCAATAGTCAGCTTTATGGGTTTTTTTTTATAACTTTCCTGGAATTATATTGAATTTATCAGCAACTCTTAATTCCTTGAGGTCTATATATACATTCTTCTCAGGAACAGAAATGGACGAATTTCAACTGCGCAACAAAAATCGATTGTCCATTATATAATTTTTTATTTTAAGATTTCAGCACTGAATACAATAAAGTCAATGCTCTACATTCAGTTCATTGCGGTCCTGTACTTTCAAAATAAATTTACTAAGATATCACGGTTTAAGTTGAAACAGGTGATTTAATAAACGAATAAGTTTTGAAACTAGCGTATTTCAAGACCATGTCAACCACTAACTTTCGGAACCCCTTCATACTGCTGATCCAAAGTGTAAAGTCCGTTTGCTAGCTCCCATTTCCACAAGAGCAAAGTTAGTTATACTTTATAGCCCCATCCAGCAACCACCTTTCATTCCATGAACGGATCTGTTTTCTGAACTTTGTAAGTTGCGATAATGTAAAAGATCCAGATATCTTTCCAAAGACATCCGAACTTAAGAACAGCGAGTTTTCAATCCCAATATTTTTCTTAAAGTTAAATCCATCGCATTACAATTTTCCATACTCCGTCGAATCCTAAATGTCAGCAGGCAATTTAGCAGAATGAAGAATAATTTTCAATCTTTCATAGTGGTTAAGTTAATCCCGATAAGACTGTCACTATACATACAGCAATTAGGTCTTATAATCTGTATTTAGAAAACTAAATTTCTAGATAAAACCGACTTTGTAGTCCTCGAGAAGCCACACTTTAAATCAACTGCATGATTGGCAGTTATTAAAACTGTTGCAACACAGTAAAGTTGAAGAGGCTGCCACGAACTTAATGTTCAGCAGATCGAACAATTAAACGCTTACGATAAATTCAAAGTTAATGAAGACTAGTAGAATACTTTAGTTTACTAAATATGAAGCTTTACACATTAAACAAATACTCTTATTTTAACAAAAATATATCTATTCTATTAAAAGTGCTCTGGCTACTTTTTCTTTAGTGCTTTCTCGGCCGCTTTGGTAGTCTTGCCTCCAGCTGCTTTCGTGACCACCTCTTTGATGACACCGACGGCAACGGTCTGTTTCATGTCACGGACGGCGAAACGACCAAGGGGAGGATACTTTTGGAATGATTCGACGCACATAGGTTTGCTGGGGATCATCTTCACGATGCAAGAATCTCCAGACTTAACGGATTTGGGGTTGGCCTCGATCTCTTTACCGGTTCTCCTGTCAATCTTTGTTTGGAGTTGAGCAAATTTGCAGGCGATATGAGCAGTGTGGCAATCGAGCACTGGCGAATATCCGGCTTGGATTTGTCCTGGATGATTGAGCACAATAACTTGGGCAATGAAGTCCTGAGCCTCTTTGGCTGGATCGTTCTTAGAGTCTGAAGCGACATAGCCTCTCTTCAGATCCTTGACGGAGACGTTCTTCACGTTGAAGCCAACGTTATCTCCTGGGACAGCTTCAGAGATCGGTTCGTGGTGCATTTCGACGGATTTTACTTCAGTGGTGAGACCGACTGGAGCGAAGGTGACTATCATGCCGGGTTTGAGGACACCAGTCTCAACTCGTCCAACCGGTACAGTTCCAATACCACCAATTTTATATACATCCTGCAAGTTAAAATTTTAAGCATTACCAACAGTAACGTAAATTGCTCGTTAAGTTTACCTTGGAAATTAGTTCCTCTGGCATCCTAGTACAAAGGACCTGTACTAATTTAAAATTAGTACACACTAACCTACACTCAAGCATCTGATACAGCTAGTCCTAATATGAATTATCTCACACAAAAGTGATATTACCATAGTTTACAAGTGATCATTCAAATATTTCATTAGTTACGAACCTGAAGTGGAAGTCTGAGGGCTTTGTCCAGGGGTCTTTTGGGGGATTCAATGTTATCTAAGGCATCAAAGAGGGTCTCGTATTCATAGTTTCCATTCTTCCTTTCAATTTTCTGCTTCTTCCACCATGTCATGTTTGGAGATTTTTCCAGCATGTTATCGCCGTGGAACCCAGAAATGGGAAGGATAGGAACAACAGCTGGGTTGTAGCCAACTTTCTTGACGTAGGCGCTGACTTCCTTTTGGATTTCCTTGAATCTATCCTCGGAGTATTTAGGTTCAGTAGAGTCCATTTTGTTAACAGCAACGACAAGCTGCTTCACTCCAAGAGTGAAGCAAAGAAGAACGTGCTCACGAGTCTGACCGTTCTTGGAAATACCAGCTTCGAATTCTCCAGTACCAGCGGCAACAATAAGAACCGCACAGTCGGCTTGCGAGGTACCAGTGATCATGTTCTTTATGAAATCACGATGTCCGGGGGCGTCGATGATAGTGACGTAGAACCTGTTGGTTTCGAACTTCCAGAGAGCGATATCGATGGTGATACCACGTTCACGCTCAGCTTTCAATTTGTCAAGAACCCAAGCGTATTTGAAGGAACCTTTGCCCATTTCAGCAGATTCCTTTTCGAATTTCTCAATTGTTCTCTTGTCGATTCCTCCACATTTGTAGATCAAGTGGCCGGTAGTAGTAGATTTACCAGAGTCTACGTGGCCTACCACCACAACGGAAATATGAGTCTTTTCCTTGCCCATGGTTCTGAAAGATTAATTTCGATAATTGGTTTTTTACGCAGGTGAATATTAATGGGAAGTCAGTGCCGTTAATATAAGAGTACACACATACATATACATATACACAGTGCGCGCGAGCTTAAAGTTTAAGATTGATTTGGAATTAAAATGGATTACATCTTGGAAGGCTTCAGTTTTTTTATTTTCAATTTATGGGCAAAGAATTAAATTTGCACAAATTATTCATACATGTAAAGAAATTCCTAAGCCAGCCAAAATAAATCAATTCTGGGCTACATTTACACGTAAAATACACCAACTCCTTTGAATGTATTTCCTGTATTGCTGCACATTTCAATTATACTTGAATCATACATGATATGCATCAATAACATTTACATTTTGACGTAAAACTATAAAAAAGGCATTCGGACAGGAAACCAAGGAGACAAGCAAACAAAGTTATCTTTTTTGAAACTTTTCGAATATCTTTAACGAGTAGTAGTTTTTAAAGTG
Source organism: Bathynomus jamesi (assembly GCA_023014485.1). Classification (NCBI taxonomy): domain Eukaryota; kingdom Metazoa; phylum Arthropoda; class Malacostraca; order Isopoda; family Cirolanidae; genus Bathynomus; species Bathynomus jamesi. The sequence goes on from JAJOZX010000103.1 coordinate 1,380,487, forward strand.
GGGGGCCTGTACCCCCCCTCCCCCCTTATGTAGGCCATTGAGCACACGTCTCATTTGAATTAAAATTTCATTTTAGTAGAAGTATTATTTGGGGACATGCTCAGTTAAGCGAAGAAACATTAGCACCTTTTATGCAAAACGAAAAAATTTAACGAACTATTATACCGGGAGATAAAGTAAGCCTAGTTCCAGTTAAGTATCCACACTTAAAGACAGCATATTGGAAGTTATTTCACACACGTTATAGTTTACTAGAGTGAACTTAACTTAGTTTTGCATTTTCTAGAGTTTAACTTACAGGAAACTAGTAACCACTTCGTAAAATTCAGCTTAATTAAATATGAATCAAATAACTAGTTGAAACTGAAGGAAAACGTAGTTATTCTCTTCTAAAAACCGGTTTACTTATCTTATAGAATAGGCAGAAACACATCTACCTCATATCATTTGAGAGTAGTTATAAAGTAGTTTTACCTATAACTATCAAAATTAGTCGAACAAATTTCTTAAGGTTAGCTTTTTTAACTTTTATAATATACTCAAAAATAACCAAACAACGAAAGCAACTTACATTGAAAAAATACAGAATCGATGAACTGCTTACTTAATTAAGGAACCAAACAATGAAGACTGAGACAACGACACAACTTTGGAAGAAGGCTTTTCTACTTGGGTTAGTTGGTTGATTGATTTGTTTATTGTCCTTCAGCTTGGTTTACCTAAGAACTTAATTAAGGCTAGTAATATTGAATAGAGAAACTAACACATACTGTAAAATATAGAGATTTAAAATTATGTTAAATAGGTGTAAAATTTAACTGTATTGACTGACTGCAGTTTTCAAAAAAGAATTAAGGAATTGTTTAATTTGTCTATTATATACTTGGGTAACCTGAAGAATATGATCGCTTAAAATGAGCGTTGATTTCTTGCAATATCTAGTCATCTAGTCCTAGTGTTATTCTTTTATCTAAAATCTTTTGGCCTCCTCATATGAAGTTAAAATAAAATATATTTTCATATCTCAATTATCGGCTCATCTCAGAGAACGAAATGACAGAATGATGTTGGAATTAATTGGTTTTGGACTGTCTCATCCTTCAGGTTCTGGTAGGCTCACCTCGCGTCTTGCCCCCCAAAATTCTTATTAATTTAAATAAACTCACCCTACACTTACTCAGTCCTAGTTTAGCGTTTCAAAATGACGCAATACAATAACTTTATTAAACTCACGAGTAAATGTATTATTGCATAATGTCATGGGAACGCCATCAAGCCGGTCTCCCAAGCTTAATTTTTTTTTTTTGTGAATTTATAATTTTTTTTTATATTTCTATATTTTCTAACTGTAAATAAATTATTTCCTTTGTTTACATGTGTACATATGATTTTGTGACAATTATCTCAAGCTTTTACAAATTTAGTTAAAAATCGATCAGAATATGTCGTGGCCACGACGCGACCCCACATCCCGTTAGATGAGCGAAGGTAAGTGACGTCGGGTTTATTCAAATACTCCAAATACTATATTATTGGCAGAGTTGGGCACGTTACTTTCTATAAGTAACGGCGTTACCGCTACCGTTACATTGATAAAAAAGTAACGTCGTTACCGCTTCAGTTACTTCCATGGAAAAGTAACGCGTTACTGCTACCGTTACTTTTAAGAAAACACTAAAGAGTAAAAAAGCCTTAATAATACCAAATTATACTCTAATGACAAAAAATCAAAACATAAACTCAAATAAAAAAATGGCCTGTGTAAAAAAACTAATCTTGCAGATTTTTTAGGATAATAATAATAATTATTGGGTTTGTTTAACCTCCTTCGCAACTTCTAAGGTCATATGACGGTGGGGACCTACAGCTTTACGTGGGATCCGAACCACGGGTCGCTACATAATCTGGACGCGGAGGACGGTCTTCCATCCAACTTAGTACTACTCAGACCCAATGTCGCTTAACTTCGCTGATCAACGGGAAGCGGTGTTACGACATTGGTTACGACGTAGCCCAGACTTTTTAGGAGTGTGTTGTTCGATTTCAGGAAAACTAGTTTTTCAAAATTGGCATCTGATAGTCCTCCTCGTTTGGAGGAACTAACAGCTATTTTTTTTTTTTTTTGCTTTCTTTAATTTACCACCGATTCGTACCTAGTGTGGTACATATCTCGGCGAGGCAGTGGGTGGGTGGTGTTACTGAGTTGGGGATAGTAGACTAGGGGGGGTGAGTAATGTTCAGTTGCTGGGTAGTGAGTAGGAGGGGTAAGGTCTTAGACACGATGAAGCAGGTGGGAATAAGTGAGTAAACGGAAAATCGCTTCCGCTGAAAAATGGGGGCCTTTAGCGAGTATGAATTGCAGACGCTCGGGTATGGGAATTTTGACCAAGTGAGGGAAAAGTCTGCGACGAAGAGCGGACAGGTTTGGTCATTCGACCAGGATTTTTTTTTTTTTTCCTTTCTTTAATTTACCGCCGATTCGTACCTAGTGTGGTACATATCTCAGCGAGGCAGTGGGTCGGTGGTGTTACTGAGTTGGGGATGGTAGACCAGGGGTGTGTGTAATGTTCAGTTTCTGGGTAGTGGGTATGAGGGGCCTGGTCTCAGACACGATGAAGCAGGCGGGAATAAGTGAGGAAACGGAAAATCGCTTCCTCCGAAAAATGGGGGCCCTCGGCGAGCATGAATTGTAGACGCTCGGGTATGGGAATTTCGGCCAAGTGAGGGAAACATCTGCAACGAAGAGCGGACAGGTTTGGGCATTCGACCAGGAGATGCAGGACAGTGATATGAGTATGGCAGGTAGGGTAGAGCGGGGCTGGCGATTTAGCCATAAGGTGACCATGAGTAATGCGTGTGTGTCCTAGGCGGAGACGGGTTAAAATCACTTCTTTATAGCGGGACCAATGGAATGAGGAGGCCCAGTACCCTAATTGCAATTTGATCTTATGAAGTTTGTTTTGTGTAGCCTGATCCCATTCCCGTTGCCAGATGGAACGGAAGTGGGAGCGGAGAGTCGGAAAGAAGTCGGAGAAAGGGAGGGGTCGGGAGGAGGCCGGCAGTAAGCAGGCCGTCTTTGCCGTGCGGCCCGCCTCCTCGTTACCCTGGATGCCAACATGTGCCGGGACCCAGCAGAAGGCGATTGTCTTGTGTCGGAAGGCTGTTAAAAAGTGGAAGATTTGCTGGATGGTACAGACGAGCGGACGAGGGGGGTTAAATCTCTCTAGGGAGAGACGTGCACTTTGGGAATCTGAATAAATGACGAAGGAGCTGGCAGAGTGGGTGCGCACAATGTTGAGGGCCTCCTTAATCGCGAAGAGTTCTGCCGAGAAAACGGAGGTCTCGCGGGGCAGGCTGACGCCTCGAGAAAGCGGCTGGGCCAGTATCACCGCTGAGGCGGCCGCACCAGTCTCCGAACGGGAACCATCTGTATAAATGGGGACTGTGTCCGGGTGCTGGGTTGCGTGTTCACGGAAGAGTGACCTGTATACCGTAGCGCTCGTGGTATTCTTCGGTAGGGCACACAGGTCCCTGCAAATCTTGATAGGGGTGAGGAGCCAGGGGGTGGATGCTGTATGAAGTGGGGATAACTGAGGGGCGGGCCTGTTGGAAAGGTCAAGGAAAGAGCGAACCTCTTTAGTCTTTAGTGAAGTGCCAGCTCCGTCCTTCGGGTGGGAGTTCAGAAATCGCCGCGCATAGGAGCGAAGAGGGTAGTCTCTGTGCATGGAGGTATGTCCTCACGAGGAGCAGACCCCGTCGGAGGGCGAGACGGAGGTAAATGCAATCCACTTGAAGGCTGGAGGCTGGGGAAGAGCGGAAAGCACCAGTGGCGAGGCGGAGGCCCCTATTAAGGACCGGGTCCAAGATACGGAGGCAGGCGTTGGAGGCTGAACCGTATACTACACTGCCATAGTCCAGCTTCGACTGGACCATGGAAGTGTAAAGGCGAAGGAGAGAGCGTCGGTCTGCGCCCCCATGTGGTGTGGGAGAGGTGATCTAGGAGAGCGAGGGAACTCTGGAGGGACTGCTTCAGGTGTTTGAGATGGGGAACCCAGTTGAGCCTTCGGTCTAGCGTCACGCCCAAAAATCGCGTGGAGCGTACCACCTCAAGAGGATTGCCGTATAACGTGACAGAGGGAACAGGAAGGGTTGCGGGTCTTCTTCTGTTGAAGAGCATACACTTGGACTTCGGGGTGGAGAGGCGGAACCCCACCGACGTCGCCCACCTTTCCACCCGGTAGATGGCGAGCTGAATTTGCCGTTGAACTACGGACGGCTCCCACCCTTAGAAGTAGATCGCAAGGTCATCCGCGTAGATGGAAGAACGGATGGTGGGTGGAAGGCATTTTGAGTCTGTGTTCATGACGATGGAAAAGCATAGAACGCTGAGGATGCTTCCCTGTGGGATCCTGTCCTCCTGCACGAAGGTGTCTCAGAGGACTGAGCCCACCCGAACTTTAAAGGTTCGAGGGTATAGGAAGCCCCTGATGAAGGTCGGCATGCCTCCGACGAGACCTAGACTTTGGAGCTGTCTAAGGATTATTGTCCGATGGGTGGTGTAGGACTTCGGGATGTCAAAAAATATTGATAGGATGAACTGTCCACTGTCGAAGGTATTCTGTATGTCACGGCTGAGGAACAGGAGGGTATCAGTGGTGGAGCGAAATTGTCTGAAGCCGGACTGGGTAGCTGGGAAGGAATTACTATTTTCCAGGAAGAACGATAGTCGTGTCGCGACAATTTTTTTAAAAATTTTGCAGGCACAACACATTAGGGCGATTGGTCTGTAGTTTGTGGGATCGAGGGAATCTTTGCCGGGTTTGGGGATAGGGATTACGTAAGCCTCCCTCCACCGGGAGGGGAAGGCGCCCTCTATCCATATGCGGTTGTATAGGTCTAGTAGGAAAATTTGTAAGGTAGGGTGGATGTGCTGGATCATGCTGTAGGGGATACCGTCCGGGCCGGGACAAGGGGATCGTTGAGAGGCCAGTGCTGCCTGTAGTTCACGCATGGTGAACAACCTGTTGTAGGTGCTCTCTATGGACGCTGAAGAGGAGCTATTGTTAGGGGCGGGTACGAGGGCCTGGGGTCGGCAACGGTAAAGGAGGATGCAAGTGTTCCGTTACCAGAGGGGGGTCAACCCCCATCTGGATGCGGTCTTCCAGTGGTAGGGGACTCGAGGGCCTGGTTGCCCACCACCCGAGTGTTGAGAGAAGTAGTCCGAGTATTAGAAGCGGAAGTCGTTAGCCGAGTAGAAGCCATAGCAAAACAAAAAGAATCTTCATCCCCCGCGCGCATCTAGCCACCACTGACTACAACAAGGGAAAGGCTAATCGTGGGCACACTCGGTCCCACCGCCAATAGATGTCACGCAGGGGAGATACACCCCTTCTCAGTCCCCGTGCCTAAAAGGCGGCCACTCTCATCCAACGCGCGGTGAAAGATGGCAGGGACAGGGCTTGGGTTTGGTTTAAGAGCGACAAGGGTGAAGGGCAACCACCACCTTCACCCAAGGTCCAAGGAAAGATGGAAGTTAAAGTACAAAACAAAGCCAAATGCGGGAAGGGAGGAAAAACGACTGGAGAGAGTTGGGGAAAGGAGGAGAGAGAAATATAAGTTGGAGAGTCGGAGATTAGCCGGGTCTCCAAACGGGTCTAATGGTCTACGAGGGCAGAGAAAGCCCTTACATCGAAGGAAGATGCATTCCCCCATTGGCCACAGAGGGACGCGCCCTATAGCTCCGGACAAAGCAAAGGGCTAACAGCTAATTAAAAGCTAATAAATGATACTAGTCAAATGATCAGTTTGAAAGTAACGATTGAAATCGCTCTAAAAAGTAGTGCCGTTACCATTTTCGTTGCATCTCAAAAGTAACGGCGTTACCGCTACAGTTACTAAAAAAGTAACGCCGTTACTCCCAACACTGAATTTATTGGGCAACTGTACGGCCTTGACAATTGGTTAGGTTAAGTCGTGATATTTTCGTTAAAATATTCGTTGTTTTAACGAAAATATCACGACTTAACCTAACCAATTGTTAAGAGCGTACAGTTGACCTAACCGGGAAAGAAGAAATTGTGGGGATATAACGGAAAAGTAGCCAGGAAATAATACAAAGAACGAACAAAGATATTGTTTTCATTTTACATCAGTTACTTCTAAATATACTGTAAACATATTTTTATAACAATTTTAATTCTTATTTGGATTTATAATTTAAGTAATTGTTTACAATGCCATTTTATTCTAAATGTTAAAAATTCACATTAATTTAGTAACTACCATATACAGGACATCGTTTATTATCTGATTTTCTTTAGCAATCTGTTCAGGTTCCTTAAAATATGTTTTAGTTGCTACAATAAGGATTTAATGAAATAAAAAGCTCTCTTATGGTAAACAGGCTTTAACATTAGTAGTTTTAAGGTAAAGCCGCAATGAATGCGGAGCCTTAGACAATACTTTGAAACTGCAAGTAACCACAATCCAACAGTGTTCTAGCCTAGAGCGTGATCACCCCTCCTGTAAAGGGATGAGGACAACAAGGGTAACTTTCATTTCTCCGTGTGCTAGACTGGAACACCGTTGGATTGCGGACACTTGCAGTTTCAAAGCATTAGAAGTTTTACTTACTTTGATGTTTATATACAACATATACTTCAATTCAAATAACAAATGATTCTGTAACAAAGTAAATAATATATATAGAATAAGAACGCGGTCGGCAAAAATTTTGAGCTTCATAATTTTCGGTTTCATTTGAAAAGTTTGAGGGAGGGATTTTAAACTGTACAGTGACACTCGTTTCCTCTTCAAGTTAGTATTGAGCTGTTATACTGGTCTTACAGTTAATTTTTAAAAGTCAGTGTAGGGAAACTCGTATACGAGTTTAATCATCATTAGGCTAACCAGCTAATAGATTAGCCTATTTACTGATAATAATATATTAATGTTACCGGTAATATATTATTCACAGATATTATTAGGTACACTGTGGTGTTACTCTTCATTCATTGATCGCAAAATGTTTCAGTGACATTGACAGTGAGATGTGAAACCCTTTTTCAGTGAGGAACTGTGATAATCTTGAAGTTTCCATACGAGGCAACATTATTTATGTTTTAGGTCACTGGGTTGCATTCAATGGTCTAAATTTATTATAAAATATCAAACGAATTAACTAACTTTAGTAAATTAATTACAATTCATTTTAAGTACCAATAAATTATGTACTAAATACAGAATCAGTTCAATACGTCCTAGTTGAGGAACGCCATGTTTTTTAGTTTCTTACCAACAATATCAGTTTCACAACGAAACATTTCAACAGATTACACTTAAATTCCATTTCGTTACGCACTTTGAACAAAAAATTTTTCCCAGATTTTAAACTGTTTTTATAACATATTTCGTAAATTTAAATTTTTTTATAAAATTTGTAATGATAATGATATTTGGTGTAAGGCAGGGCAGGGGTGCGTCACTAATCAATCGACAATCATTTCTGAACCCATCGAAAGGCAGAAATGGCCATTTCCCCAAATTTACAACTGTATCAGTTTGCTGTTACATGTAAACTCCCACGTTCTCTGAACTGGCTGAGGAAATGTAGTGCCATAGTGCCAGACTTCACATTAAATTCTAAGGTAGGTATATGTTGAATTTACAGTTTGACGCGTGCGTACTTAATTCATATTATCAAAATTTTAAAAACTACTTACTTCGAACACATCCTCTCTTTTGAAAAGTTTGTAATTTTGTCTTTTCTTACAATTTAGTATAGTAAAAATAATGAGGTAAGACATGATTACAATTGTAAGATATGAAAGTAGGAAGAGATGGAGATGGGAGGGGTGAAAATCAACTGAATACGGGCAGGACTAGGTAATTCTCGGCCAAACTTAAGAATAGGCTCCGTTCCTCAAAAATATTAGACATCCCTGGTCTAAGGTATTTTTTTACTGTTATTTTCCTAGCTTATAATTTGTTTTGCCTTATTTAAATACATTAATCAACAAATAGCTAAATAAATAAATTAAAAAACTATTTATTTACAAACTCTACTAATCCTTAAAATTAAAAAATATATAAAAGCGTTTTACACGACATTAATGTACAACATTCTACAATATGATATTTTTTTTTACATCCATATTTAAAATATAATTTTTAGAGGCAGAATCAAGACTGTAAATTGTAATTTGTAAATTATAATAATTTTTTAGCATAACTTTATAAAAAAATGTATTACTGTACAAGAAATAACTAGATAAATTTTAGCATATTCTTACGTATAAACTAAAAAGAAATTTATAAATTACAAAAGAAAACATATTTACATAAAAAAAAGATATTACAATATTTCAAAAAATAATTAGTCGAGAGAGAGTGCCAGAAACTGGCCCAATGCTAAGGTCAACTAATGCGGCCCATTACGTTAACTCCTGGATTATTATTACCAGCACCATCGGGATTCGAACCCCCGACCTCAGTGTCTTTATTTCGCTTACAGGGAAACGGTGTTGTTACCCATTAAGCTACGAATGCTGGACAATATTGCAATACTCTAAACATTTTGTGGAATATTTATGTAAAAGGATAGGCGAAATCCTACTCAGAATATAATTAGAAACAAATTATATATATATATATATATATATATATATATATATATATATATATATATATATATTAGTTGGAGTGGTAAAAATAATTATTTAAAAACAATTTTATTTCTACTAATTACAATTTGGTATTCATTACTCTTTCTATCCATGGTCTATAGTAGGTCATACGCATGTACACCCCAGGAAGATTGGGATACGCACATTTTATGCCGTGGGACACTATCCCAGCTAGCACCCACCTTCCATCGGGGCCCGGCATGGATAAAGGACCTCCGCTATCCCCCTGTAACGGAAAGGTAATATCAAAATAGCGCCAATACCCGTAATAACAACAATTAACTGGTAAAATAATTAAAAGCTTCTACAGTTAATAGGACTCGATTTAATTAATATTTAGTTCAGTTGGAGTATGATTCCCAGTAACTCAGTGATTACGGTGGCAGATTCTCAGCAGTGAGGCTCTGGTTCGCTCCCGCCTTCTGGCTCCTGGGTTAGGTTGAGATGGCTGCTTAACCTGTTAATGCTCGGATTAAAGATGGCTCTTGGGGAAATATGCTTCCTGGTTGTTACTTTTTTTTAAGTAATCACGTAGAATGTAATTAATATTTATGAGATTTAAATATAAGTAATTTTCAATCCGGTCAAATATAAAAGTTTGCCATCAAAGCAACGTTTTTTTTTTTTATTTCTTCAAATCAAAACATTCCCACTTTTGAATAAAAGAGCGCACGTTATTAAACAACTGTGCAATATAAAGATCTTGCTTTACGACTATAATAAGATAATTTTAATCTAACTAAGTCAGGCTAGGTTAAACTGGGTTATGTTAGTATAATAATCAGCAAAGAGGGTCAGAAACTGACAAAGCGCTAAGGCCAATTCTAATCCAGTCCATTACGCTAACTCCTGGATTATTATTGCTAGCACCATCGGAAGTCGAATCCCCGATTATGTTAATATAAATATCTATAAAACGTTATGTCAGTTGTCTGGGCGTAATCAAAGCCAGCAACGCAACTGTCCTAAACGTAAAACAAAATCCCTACCTCCATACGATAATGAGAGGGTTTATTTCTGCGTATCTTACCTCGCAAGAATCCTTTTTACCATTTTTATACCCTGCACAAATAAACTCAGGCTTTATTATCTTGGAGTGCCCGCTCTCTCTGAACCATTTTTGGCAGTCCTTATTAGGTATGACAGGCACCGCCACGTTGTGAAGAAGATTTGGGATGGATCCCTCTGTGAAAAGATTAAACAAAATGAAAAATTGAATTTCGATTCGTATAAAATGTGTTAACGTTTCGTGGCTTTAACACGTTTCTTGCGATACGACTCACCGGTGGGTCGTATCGCGAGAAACGTGTTAATAAAAATAATATTTTTTTGTAACCAATTAACTTATATACTCATAAAAGTTATCCGTTATGTCTAACCAGTTACAAAAAGAAGCACCATATACCCCGCTTATCACAGTACCCGGGTAACAATAATAATAATGGTTGGGGTCGTTTTGCTCCCTTCGTAACGACAGAGATCATCTGACGGGGGGGGGGGACCCACAGCTTTACGTGGGATCTGAACTGTCTACGGGTCGCTACGTCATTCGAACGCGGAGGACGGTCTCCCATTCAACAACTGAACAGACCCAACGTCGCCTAACCTCGCTGATCTAAAGGGAAATGGTATTGCGACGACGTAGCCTCGGGGGCGGGATATAAAATTTACTTACGGTAAGAGAGTCTTCCCCAGCCGGAAACATAGCCAACATGCCCAACAAAATTCTCTTCCTTGTCATTAGGCATGCAGATAGGAATGATATGTTCGTCAAACTGCACCGAAGATTCTAATTCGAGGAGAGCGAGATCGTTGTCGAAAGTCCTCGCGACGAAGTCTTTATGAACGACGACCCTCCTCACATTCCGTTGAACCGTCTTCTTTGGTTCGTAATCGTCAGAAACATCAAGCTCTCCTAATACGACGATTAACGAAGCGAGGAACCTACACGCGTACCAAATACGAGAAACTTTAAGAAAGAATAGATGAATACCCTTTCTACGCGCTATGGAAAAATCTCCGACATTTCCCTGAAATGTAACCTCATTTAGGAAATCACACTTAACTAAAGTATAATTCCTCAAAGGACTTAAGTATTAAGTGGGATACAGAAAGCTCCATCAGGTTGGCAAATTGTTGCATTGCAACCGTATAAATATGAAAACTAAAAACCGCTAAAATTACATAATACAGGTATTGGGGGATATCAGCCATTTACTTCTGAAATGTAAACTGGATTTCCATGTAATAAATCAGTGTATACGAAAAAAAATAAAAGCTTAAAATGGAAAAAGCCATAAACATTCGTCGAATATTTCTCAACAAAGGCTTACAATTCTAACAATAACGATGATGAAGAGCGAATAAATAAATTTAAAAAAAAAGGAGTTCTGTAAAATTTTAGCCCGACATCAAACATGAAGCAGGAGGATTGATGAAGAATGAATAATATTTGTCTGTGCAGTGGAATTATTCTTTGCCATATATATTAGTGGTGGACCGGATATCCGCATCATGTTTAACATCCGCACTTGACTGCGGATGTTATGCGGATATTACCTCTAATAAATTATGCAATTTACAATTAAATTAGCTTATAAGGCCCAGTCATGCACATTTCATGTAAAGTATTAATTAATTATTAATGAACAAACAAATATATAAACCTCAAAATATAAATAGCTGGTAACACAGAAAATTGAATGAAACTTGTTTCATTGAATTTTCTGTGGCTGAAACTCTTGAGAAAGTTATTATTGGGTGGGCGGAAAGTAGCTCCCTATTTTGGATTGGTAAAAAAATACGTATATTATCCATTTATTTCAGAAGAAATAATATGAAAAGGTAGGCATACATGGTAGGTTTTCTCTAAAATTCAATGTGGGCTCCAACTCTTTCCACCAGCTTCTGGAGCCGCCCAGGAATGGCGTCCACTGACTTTAGCAGGAACTCCGGCGGGATGGAGGACATGACTTCCCGAATTCGGTCCTCCAGTTCTTCCAATGTCCTCGGTTTGGTGCGGTAGACTTCTTCCTTTACCCACCCCCAAAGAAAGAAGTCGCACGGTGTCAAGTCGGGGCTCCTGGCTGGCCATTGATGTGGACCACGACGACCCATCCAACGCCCAGGGAAGTGGGCATCCAGCCACTCACGGACAACAAGAGCGAAGTGCGGAGGGGCGCCATCTTGCATAAATATCAGATCGTCGATGTTCTCCCATGTGCTGACAACCGGCCAGACCTCGTTTCGCAACATAGCAAGGTACCGCTCAGCATTCATGGTGTTGCGCAGAAGGAACGGGCCCACAACCTGATCTGAGGTCATACCACACACACCGTTACACTGAACCGATTCTGCCGTTTTTCAGCGGTAACTATGGGATCCTCTCCTGCCCAGTAGTGGCAATTGTGGCGGTTGACAAAGCCTCCGACGTGGAACACCGCCTCGTCGCTCCAGAGGATGTTGCGGAAGAGATGGGGCCAGTCTTCATGCCAAGCCAGCATGATTTCCCCGAACTCCATGCGAATGTCGCAGTCCTCGTCCGAGAGAGATTGGCAGTAATGCGGCTTCCACGCACGCCAGTTCAGCTCCTTCTTCAGCACAGTTCGCAGTGAGTAGCGGGAGAGTCCACTTTCCCGAGCTGCCTGGCGAGTTGACTTTCGTGGACTCCGTGCGAACATTTCCTGAACTGCCTGCACCGTCTCCTGGGCCCTGGATGTCGAAGGGCGACCACATCTTCGAACATCTGCCACAGACCCCGTGGTCATGAGCTTCGAGTGGCAGTTCTTGATTGTTTTCGGGTCCACTTGGGCACGTGGTCCGTGAATGGCCCGCCACCATCTTTGAACTCGAACGACAGATTGCCAAACTTCGTACCGTGCCGCCAACTGGGCACGCTCCTGCAGTGTTAAACGCTCAGCCATGTTACCCTTCAATCTGAAATGAAAAAAAAAAATGAACGTTACAATTGTACCACTTTAGAGAACACACCATAACAATATAACAATACAATCACAATTTATACATAATTTATATGTAATTTAAATTAGGGAGCTACTTTCCGCCCACCCTGTATATATATATATAAATTATATATATATATATATATAATATATATATATATATATCCCGCAAGGGGGTTCTAAGCTCGTGCTCTTGAGTGCTCTTTGTGCTCGTTGTACGTGCTTGTTCCTGGAGGTTTCACGTGCGCCCTCCCGGCCCTAGCACCCAAGGATGATGGGGCTCGACCCTGCAGTCCTTGTCATCCTTGGTCTTTTTCCACTTCGACTGTCCCCTCCACCCTTTTTTTTCCTCTGTCTTTCCTCTCACTTTTTCTTTGTTTTTCCGCTGAGATATGCCCTTTAAATAGAGGCGAATCGGTTCTTCCTGAACTAAAAAAAAAAAAAAAAAAAAAATATATATATATATACAGGGTGTCCCATAAGTCCGGCATCATAGGAAAAATAATAAAAAAGGCAAAACAAAAGCTTTTATTTACAGAACGTGCTCAATATGTCCACCTTTGTTTTATTGTTCCGTAGCCCATTCACAAAATTCCATCCGCCGGTCGGGATCATCATCTTCGCTTAATTTCTGTAGGATCTGAAGTTTATATGGATGCCATTTGTGAGCCTGAAGAATGCGATGGATGCTACTTTTCGACACTCCTGTCTCGGCGGACAATCGCCGAAGAGACTTATTGGGACTTCTGTTAAAATGAGCCAGGATAGCAGTCGCTGTATCATCGTCAGTGGACCTCCTTGAAGGTCCACTGCGTGGTTTATCTTCTATGGATCCTGTTTCCTTAACCTTTGCAACAAGTCTGCTAACACAACTCTGTGTTATTGGCTCGCGGTCTGGATGCAGTCTGTTAAATTCAGCAGCGGCCTCTCTTTGACTCCGATTTCCTATGAGTAGAATTATCTGGATTCGTTCTTCCTTGCTGACAGACATTATGGCCTGTAGAAAGAGAAAAATATGAATTATGGTTTGTAGAAATAGAAAAATATGAATTTCTCCTATGATGCCGGACTTATGGGACACCCTGTATATGTTTTCGAAAGGGTTTCTGCTTCTCAATGGTAGCTTACAACTGCATATGTATTTGAAATATAATAAAAGCAAACTCTAGACGTATAATTTGTATATATATTGTATGTAAAAATGTGAATTTGAACATAATGCAACATTGTCATTAACTAAAAATTTATGAAAATTATAGTTCATGGTGTGAAAAAGCGTAAAATAAGGTTTACATTTACAGCTTTAAAGATCTTATCCCGAGGAAGAATACACATGGGAACGCTGTTTTTCGTTGCCATGGATACCAAAGAAGTTGATGGAATAATAGTTGTTTCACTACAAAGCATATTTCCGTTCTCTTTTATTCAAAATTACAAGACGTTTATTGGCCTTATCACTCATAATACTAATACTCATGTATGGCCCGGTTGAATGGAGACTGGAGTAGAAATGAGGGGGGCCTGGGTTCGATTCCCATTACCATTCTGGTTTGAGTTGGGTCGCAGTCACCTATAATTTATGATTGCCCGGACTCGAGTGAATCTCGGAGTTCACCCCCATTTCTCTTCGTCTAAGGAAAAAGGGGGGTTTAGGATGTTATCTTTTACCCGTTAATATATACATGTTTAATATTAAACTACGATTTCGGACAAAAAGTTCCCAAAAAACATTAAAATTTCTAAAATCGTAAAAAATTACTAATTAGTAATGATTCGTGGGTTTCGTTTATGAAATTTTATTACCGTCATCGAAAAGAATAAAATATCCAAAGAAAACCGGAATGTTACCAATTAATAATTATTTTTATCTTTATGTTTGTAGGCGAATATTTTTTTCTGAAAATATACAGTATTAATATCCTCTCATCCTACCCTGGCTGACAATGGGCTGCCGTTAACACGTATTTGGAATTGAGAAGGACTCCTCCGCACTTGTTCTTGGTGAAGATTCCAAGCCAGGTGGATTCCCTCACCAGCGCCTGCCAAGGCCATTCCCCGAAGTCAGATCTTCTTCCATTCACAATTCTCCCTTCTCTCACGAGTGGTCGAACTCCGCATGCTGTTTGGGTTACTCCATATTAGATATCGAATGTACACAATAGATATCTTATTAGGAAAAAAAAGATTGCTTTTCTTTCACAAATACTGTTGTGTACACAGAGTTTGTGCAGTGTGTATATGTATATACAGTGTGTCCGTAAAGTCATGGTGGGATTTTAAATAGCTATATTATTGCAATGAAACATGATAATGAGATGAAAAAAAGGCAAATTGAAGAACAACTCTAAAAGAATAACTTTATTTAACGTAGTTCGATATGGGCTCCTCTGGTAGCCCTGCAGACATCTAGGCGGTGATTCAATTCCAGCCACACACGCCCAAGAACATCAGGAGTGACGGATGCGATAGCTTCCGTGATTCGCTCGTGCAAGTGATGAATATCCTTAATGGGTACACTGTACACGCTTTGCTTGACGTAACCCCACAAATAAAAGTCCAAAGGTGTCAGGTCCGGAGAGCGTGGAGGCCATGGCTTCCATCCTCCTCTTCCTATCCATCTCTGTGGAAATTTTTCATTAAGGAATTCTCGAACAACGTTGGCATAGTGCGGAGGAGCACCATCTTGCTGAAAGATGACATTATTGTCAATAAATTGGGGTACTGCAAAATGTTCCAGCATAGCGAGGTAGTTGTGTGACGTCACAGTGGGTTCCGCGAAGAAAAATGGGCCAATCACTCGATCTCGTGCTAGAGCACACCACACATTAACTTTCGGGCTATTACGCTCATGTTCAACATAGGCATGTGGACAGCCTAGACTAACTACGAGATAAAGGTTAAGCTTAGCCTAGACTAACTACAAGATACAACTTTGAGAGTTGTTCTTAAATTTGGCATTGTTTCATCTCATTATCATGTTTCGTTGCAATAATATAGCTTTTTAAAATCCCACCATGACTTTACGGACACACTGTATATATATATATATATATATATTATATATATATATGATAATGAATAAAACCACGAAGGAAAGGAAACACAGAATGGTGCTCAAGCGCTTTCGTCTAATGACATCCTCAGGAACACTGAAGTACATAAAGAGTTACAGCCTATATATAGGTTATAGAAAAAAATATATACATATATATATACAATAAACCGAGAAATAAAAATAAAAATAAAAATTAGAGGATTGTGGGAGGGGCATACAAATTTGTAAGGAAAAACTCGATTTTTAGCACAAGATCAAATGAATTATTTCCAACCAATGTTATAAAAAATAAAAAAAATAAAAAAATACAAATTTATACTGGAAATCTGTCCGGGTTTTAGCACTCTGCCCGCATACAAGTTTACCAAAGATTTAGCGTTCTACCCTTTTTATCTAAATCTGTTCTAAAGGAATTCAAAACAACAGGATCGAGTTGAAAAAGACCTTTGCTTATGTTGAAGTTATTTGTAAGTTGGATAATGGCAGACTCAAGAATATTTCTATTAACAATGTTGCTAGAGTGAAATAAAACTGAAGCATTATTCCAATCAATACAGTGGGATAACTCTGACAAATGGACAAAAAGGGCACTGGACGACTGTCCTGTTCTAACGGAATATTGATGCTGTTTTATACGTGTGTGCAAATCCTTTCCCGTCTGACCTATGTAAAAGGAATCACATTGTTTACAACCAATTTTATAGATAATGCCTGAATTATTGGTAGGGCTATTTTTTACTATGATATTTTTCACAATATTGTTATATGAAAATACTACATTAATATCCAAACGTTTAAGTACATTAGCAATGCCTAAAAAGCCCGGGAAAAATGGAAGTACTAAAATATTTTTTGACAAAGTACGAATGTTATTATTGACACGATAGAAAGTTCGTTTTGCCTTGTTGAGACAAGATTCCATAAACGCAGATGGATAACACAGATCACTTCCAATACCGTTGATTTTTTCTAATTCGGCATCGATGTATTCCGGACTGGCGATCCTAAGGGCACGGAGAAACATTGAAGAAAAAATGGCCTTCTTAGTTGGGGTGTCATGTCCCGAGTAAAAGTGTACGTAGGACAAATTGTTTTTTTTTTTCCGATAGATACTAAACTTAAAGCCTGGGATTTCCCTATGTACACCCACATTCAAAACCGGGATTGAATTGTCTTGTTCCACTTCTAAAGTAAATTTAATGGACGGGACTTGATCATTTAACTGAAGGAGGAAGTTATCCAGGTCACGATTCATGGGCCAGATACACAAAATATCGTCGACGTACCGCAACCAAGGGATGCCATCCCCCAGGATTCTCGGAATGTAAGTGATTTCGAAAACTCCATATAAATATTGGAGAGGAGGGGCGACAAGGGGTTGCCCATGGCCATCCCAAAAACTTGTTGATAATACTCGTTATTGAAAGTGAATTTACAGTCTTTGAAGCAAAGCTTAATAAGTTCCAAAACTATGTGTGAAGATAGTGGCAGGTCATACTTATGTAATTCTTGGGAGAGAAAGTCAAGCATAACGTCAATCGGCACTTTTGTAAACAATGAACAAACGTCAAAACTGATCAATCTATCGTTAGTTTCAGTACGTGCATTATTCAATTTTTCAGTAAGATCCATGGAATTTTTTACATGTGAATCAGAGATAGTTTCGACGATATTTTGTGTATCTGGCCCATGAATCGTGACCTGGATAACCTCCTCCTTCAGTTAAATGATCAAGTCCCCTCCATTAAGTTTACTTTAGAAGTGGAACAAGACAATTCAATCCCGGTTTTGGATGTGGGTGTACATAGGGAAAGCCCAGGTTTTAAGTTTAGTATCTATCGGAAAAAAAAAACAATTTGTCCTACGTACACTTTTACTCGGGACATGACACCCCAACTAAGAAGGCCATTTTTTCTTCAATGTTTCTCCGCGCCCTTAGGATCGCCAGTCCGGAATACATCGATGCCGAATTAGAAAAAATCAACGGTATTGGAAGTGATTTGTGTTATCCATCTGCGTTTATGGAATCTTGTCTCAACAAGGCAAAACGAACTTTCTATCGTGTCAATAATAACATTCGTACTTTGTCAAAAATATTTTAGTACTTCCATTTTCCCGGGCTTTTTAGGCATTGCTAATGTACTTAAACTTTTGGATATTAATGTAGTATTTTCATATAACAATATTGTGAAAAATATCATAGTAAAAAATAGCCCTACCAATAATTCAGGCATTATCTATAAAATTGGTTGTAAACAATGTGATTCCTTTTACATAGGTCAGACGGGAAAGGATTTGCACACACGTATAAAACAGCATCAATATTCCGTTAGAACAGGACAGTCGTCCAGTGCCCTTTTTGTCCATTTGTCAGAGTTATCCCACTGTATTGATTGGAATAATGCTTCAGTTTTATTTCACTCTAGCAACATTGTTAATAGAAATATTCTTGAGTCTGCCATTATCCAACTTACAAATAACTTCAACATAAGCAAAGGTCTTTTTCAACTCGATCCTGTTGTTTTGAATTCCTTTAGAACAGATTTAGATAAAAAGGGTAGAAAATCTTTGGTAAACTTGTATGCGGGCAGAGTGCTAAAACCCGGGCAGATTTCCAGTATAAATTTGTATTATTTTTTTTTAAATTTTTTATAACTGGTTGGAAATAATTCATTTGATCTTGTGCTAAAAATCGATAGTTTTTCCTTACAAATTTGTATGCCCCTCCCACAATCCTCTAATTTTTATTTTTATTTCTCGGTTTATTGTATATATATATATATTTTTTTTTTCTGTAACCTATATATAGGCTGTAACTCTTTATGTACTTCAGTGTTCCTGAGGATGTCATTAGACGAAAGCGCTTGAGCACCATTCTGTGTTTCCTTTCCTTCGTGGTTTTATTCATCATAAATATTTTTCACGTGTTACTTTCGTGAAATAATTTTCATAATATATATATATAGAGAGAGAGAGAGAGAGAGAGAGAGAGAGAGAGAGAGAGAGATTTATTTATTTCTGAACGTCAAAGAAATCCCAATAATGATAATTGGAAAAGAATCGAGGAGACAAACATTTTGACACTCACTCTTTCGCCAATTCCATTTTCTAGTCGTTGTGGTAGGAGTCGTAGTAGTCGTTGTAGTAGTAGTAGTAGTTGTTGTTGTCGTGGTAGTTGTCGTCGGAGTCGTCGTGGTTGTTGAGGGTGTGGATGTTGTCATTGTTTGTGTATCGCTGTTTTTGAGTAAATCGTGGACAATCTCGTTTTCAGTATCGGAAACTGCGTCTGGAGTCGTGAGAAGGTGAGGAGGAATAAATAATCCCGCCTCCGGGATGTAACTCGTGAGATTCAATAGCTGAAAATTTGATCAACAGTATTAAACGTACTCTCAAAAACCTCTCTATTAAATCCGACAAATGCGCACTGAAGTAATCAAAAGTCTGAAAATGGGTATTTATTTACCAAAGCCTACCCGTTATCTAGTCAGGCCACATTGTACAAAATTTCATACTCTTTTGTAAAATTTAGTAAAAGCCAGTCGGTAAACTAAATTTACAAAAATACAACAGCCATTTAAATTTTGAGCTTCACATCCAAAGCAGTGAGATCGAATTTGTGAAGTTGCACTTAAAATCTTTTAAGTGTCTCGTGAGCTTTTGAAGTAAATGTTAAGGTTTCATGGCTTGAAAATGTCTGTTCAAAATCTTTTGTATGAAATTATTACATATTATGATATAATGCGAGCGTGGCTCGACTACGTACAAATAGGCTTTGTTTTTACTATGTAAAACTATACTAAACACGCGTTTTCATAAGTCGTACGATAATGAATTACGTAACACTGTTTAGTAAACTTTAAATAATTCAATTTTACCTGCATGAGAAGATTAATATCCAGCGGTGGCTTTGCGGCAGTATTGGGCAATGAGGAAGTCACATCCGAAACCACGTTATTATGAATACCAGTTTCAAGTTTCGTTACAGGATCTTTCAGTGCTGTTTTTTTATTTTTTATATTTGTGGATTCCGTTTGAGGTGAATCTTCCGTGGGTGTTTCATTATCGGATGCGTTTTCTGGTGAATCTAAGTTGGATGAAGTTTTATTCGCTAAAACGAGACCAGGAATTTTTATATAATCAAATGCATCCGCATTGGAACTTAAAACTGGTACTTTATTATTATTAACAATGTCGTAACTTAGGGTGAAAATGGGGTACGTAGATGATCCCCACGCTTCAGTTGAGGATTCTTCAAAAAATGTTTCATCTTTTAATAAATTTGTAGCAATTTGTTGTAATACATTTTCATAGATGCTTTGAGTATCTTCTGGCAATAGTTGATGGTTAATGTTACTCTGCGTAACTAACGACTCTCCGGACAAAGTTGCATTTCGAATGAGCAAATAAGCATTCGTTGAAGAGGTCGAAGAAAGCTGAGGTCTTGTTGCTGGAGGTCTTGTGGTCCAAAATAGAAGTGCTTCCTGTGTCGTAGGTTTATTTGAAGGTATGGATGTTATAGTAGGAAATTTCTGTGTGGGTTTTCGTGTAGGTTTAGCAGTGGACTTTTCAGTTGGGCTTGTTACTAGATTTTCATTTAATATAGGTTTAGTCTGGTCTGTGGTTAGACTTGGTTTTGGTCTTATAACAATGAATGAGGTGCTAAAAACCTGAGCTGTAGTTCCTTTAGTAACATTTTGAAAAGGTTTCTTAGTAGTCCAAACAGCTAATGGATCAGTGAAGTCTGGCGAAGATGAACTAAAAATTGGTGTAGATTCATCATTTGTTTTTTCAGAGGTTGAAGTAGTCATAATGTACGATGATGTGCTAACACTCTTCAGTGTTGTACCTTTACTTGGTTTTGTACTCGTAGTACTTGAGGGATTTTGTGTTGATAAACTAGAAGAGCTTGCTGGTAATTCTAGTTTTGTTTGTGGAGTAGTTTCGGCATTTGGTGGTGAGTCTAATGAAGACAAACTAACGGGTGATGTAATGATTGTACTTGCGTATGCTGTACTCTGAATGTCTCCTGGATTGGAGGTCGTTGCAATATTTACTTTTTCCGTATCAGAAATAGGTGGAAAGGCCATTAACTTATTTTTTTGAGAGGTAGTCGAATTACTGTGGCTGAAAACAGTATTATTGGAGTACATATAAGTAGTTTCGTTAGACACATTGTAACTTAACACATTTACTTTACTTGGTTTAAGCGGGTGCATCAAAGAAGGTTGAGATGTTTCAGTTGATGCACTATCTTTGGTCGTCACTGTGACCGTTGTTTCTTCACCATCGTAATTTGGTTCGAAAGTATTCGTACTGGTGGTCCAAGCGGGGGTATCTTCCGTTGTAAGGGATTCTATAGATTCAGATTGGATTTCTGGAATTTTATTGAGTTTGTTAGTTATTTTATCATTTGATGCGTCTATTTTAGAATTCATTTCAGTTTTATTTTTCATATCATCACTGGAAGATGAGGCAATAACGATCCAATTCCCGTCAGTATCCATCACCTGAGGCGAAACAGATGTGCCTTCAGTTGAAACATCATTCTCTCTCGTTGAAAATTCCGTATTAACCAAAAAGTTAGTCGTTTCCCTATCAAACAACAAGTCATTTATAATTTTCTCCATAACTTTAGTTGAAATTAAGGGAGAGTACGATTCAGTGGTAATATAATCTTCTTCTTCTTCCTCCTTCGTCGAAGGATTGTCCTCTACAGCTACAAACGTTTGCTCTATGGATGAAAGCGTAGATGTGCTGTCCACCCAAGGAATCGTGCCTTCCACCGTTGTTTCAGTTTGGCCCTCGTTCAAAATATTTTCCGAACTCTTCAAATTATTCTGAGATGATGTTCCTATGATGGCGGAATCCTCTTGTTTTTCTTCCTTATCGAAAGAAAAGACGGTGACTAGATCTGTTTGAACTGAATTTATGCTACTTGTCGTTGTTTGGTTTCGTAGTTGCGCTTTTACAACCATTTCTGATGACATATTATTATTATTATTATTATTATTATTAATGTTACTATCGTTATTATTATTATTATTATAACCTGGTTTGGTATCGATATCAACATTTTGCAGTTCATCCACGGGAGTTAATTGCGAATCGGAGGACGCTTCTTCCTTAGTGAATAACGCTTCCAAAAACTCTGAAGGGAGGTGACAACAAGCACCGAAGAGAAACCCATCGATGCAAGTGCCAATGACTTCCCCTCCTCCCTGTTGGCACTGAAAATTGAACATGCAGACGCCGGGAGCTCGTCTACTCGATCCGACAGTACCCGTACACGTCTTCTGGGAGATCTCGAACCGGCGAAGGGAGTTAAATTGACGTCCTGAAGAAAACAAAGCAAAATTTAGTATGATTATTAATGACATTATCGTTATTATTATCATTATTAGTAATAATGTCATTATTGCTAATACTAATATAATTATTATTAATTTCGTATTGGATCACTATTAAAAATGAGTTAAAATGAATCAGAATTAATTAGAATTTAATATAGTCCGCGAGTTTCAATAATTCTATTACACACAAGCATCTAATAACTCATTTCGCACGATCCGTCGGGTGAACACAGCGCTTAAACTCGGCCCTGAAAACATTCAAATCAATTACACACCCAAGGATACGTACGGAGCGAGTTCAGTAAAGGAGTTAACACGTTAACTGAATCTTAATATACAAACCTTTGTTATCTTATTCACCCAACACGACTCTTTTAACATACGGATTGCCAAAATAAGAACACAAATACGATGTTTATTTTTTAAAACAACATACAGTTCACGATAATAATAAAAAAAATATTAATTACGGAATAAATAAAAAATGTTTCTCGAAATTAATATAACAAAAGAATTACTTAAAATTTCCGAGGTTAACCAAGGTATAATATTATATCCAGAAAAACAAATCGCATCATTCGTGATTTAGCGAAGTTAATAGCTAATAGCTAGTTATTAAAATGGTTTAATTTTTATAACGGGAATCAAAATCTTTTTCTTATAAAATTCAAAATTCTCACATTACTTTTCCTTATTTCAACCGACTATAATATTTGAATTAACGTCTCTCATAAACCACAACTTTTATTAAAAGAAATTAAGTATAAAAGCCATAATGTTTATTTTATATTTTTAACAATAATTAATTTAAAAATATATTTTCAACTTAAACAAAATATTCATTGAAGAGAAAGTTAAATATAATAATTAATTTAACAAAAAAATATACTCGTATATCGTTCTATATATATATATATATATATATATATAAAGAATTCCTGTTGATGAGAAAATAATATTTATTTTTATCTTTGTTGGTACTAATTGTTAGCTTAAAGTGAATAAAAAATAAAAAGTTCTTTTTCAAAATTATATCCAATGGTTATTTTTATTTGAAAATCTCTCTCTCTCTCTGTTCTTGGCTACCTTATGTCTTCGTGACAATTTTTAGGATACACGACGTGTTCACGGCGACACGAAGGTGCGTGTAGTGACATAAGCGGTGTCGCCATAGTTTCAGTCATTTTTCTTCATTGAAAATTATTAAATATCGATTCATGAAGGAGGTACAGTATATGATCAAGGTTAGGTTAAATTAGTGGATAACGCTAGTTTAAATTAATTAGGTTAAGTGTCGGCGTCCACGAGTGAAAATGTGAAATGTCGCGACTTCGTAAGGTAGCTAAACGTGTGTGTGTGTGCGTGTGCGTGTGTGTGCAATTTAAGATGGCAATGATTTTAAGAACAGTTAATGCCTTCTGTTACTGGAATCAGCCGATCAATTAAAATATATTTTGTAATTTTTCGAAAATTAACTTTTTTCATGATTTGCATTTTGTTTATTTTTTTTTTTTTTACAAAATATTTTTTTCCGTTTTCTTTGTTCAATTTGTTGATTTTCATTGGTGGGTGACCTAAAATTTTCTTCATTATCTACTTTATATATATATATCACACACACACACGCGTGTGTTGTGGCCTCTTTTAAGTCATTGAATCCAATGAAATTAACTCGAGTGATTCAGTCAAAGAATATTATCGTTAACTAATTTTGAGAATTACTAAATTCGTATAAAATTATCTTTATTTTAGTTATACCTTATTTTTATGTAATTGTGATGTTAATTAATACATTCCCGTTTTCTTCTACCAATGATAAATCTCTAAATTTTATTTCAGTTTCAAAATACTGTTTACTGTATTAGGAAAATACTCAATTTTCTTTTCTAATTAATGGAGGGCAAACTTTTGTAAACCACTTATGAAATTTAAATATTTTTTTTAGTTGTATGAAAATTAAAAGAATTATTCGTGGAAGAAAATATAACTTCCATAATGAAAAATAAAAACAAAAAAAGGACTAAAAAATCAAAATACAAGTAACGAAAAAATAGCAAAGTAGATGTTAAGTGGAGCTACAGACAAACATTTTCATACCATGAAGCCATAAGTTCAGATGACATAAAGCCGGACTGACATAAACCTTAACAGTTGGACCATTGTCTGAATTTTCGCTTCTTTGCATTAGACTGTTTTGAGCACGTTTTGTTACCTCCGGGAGGGTCGAGATATTGTGGTTAGCGAGCATTTTTCGAAACTATCTCCGAGGTAATTTGCGCAGCATCATTCTAAAAGATGTGTTATGAAGCAAATTTAGATTTCTGCCAAAATCTTTTTTATAATTAGTCCAAAGGGGTGCTCCCCACACATATCGTGTGACTTTTTAAATCTGTGACATTTTAAAAGGTTTGTATTTTTTTAACTGAAATAAAACACGAAACTTTTACTGTAGTATCTTCTCTCTACACGGGAAATTAGTCCCTTACTACAAACAATGCTCTATGTGAGGTTCTCTCAGCTCATTAACTCTTTGCGCACGAATAACGGAGGTTTGCAGTACTATGGAGAGTATCTGGTGAAATCTGAGAAATTTCTCGTTCAATTGATGTTTTCAGTTCTTCTATTGCGCGTATTTCCTGTTTAAGTTTTAAACATTATCTTTTAAATGACCCCACAGATAAAAGTCACCGAGGTTTAGTTCCGGTGATACTGGTAACCATGATACTCCTTCGTCATAAACCGCGAGAAATTTGTTGGACAGGACTCTTTCGTCGAAAGTATCGTGTATGATGATCCGAGAGGACATAACATAGATCATATTTTACACTATGGGACAAATGGGACAAATTTCCCATATTACATAAAGAAGGAACGGTACAAGTTTCATGCTTTTATTTCAGTTAATAAAAAAAATACAAAACCTTCAATTTAAAGTGTCACACGTTTAAATAATGCTCGGCCGACATATTAAAATATTTAATTGATACGTAATTAATACGTTATAAATTAAAGTAAAAAATAAATTTTCATCCTCATCAACTCCAGTTAACGCGGTCCTGGGATATAGCCGAGGGAAGTTTTTCTGCATTATTTGATCCCTTTTTGGGGGTTGGTATTTTATAATGGATTTAATAAGGTCACACTTATTGATTACACTAGGCAACAAAGATTTTGTTACAGAAGACCAAATAGGTGCTCCTAGCTAATTTCGGTATGCTGATTTCAAATCTATAATTAGATTTTTTCTATCACGTCTAGATTTTGTGTAAAATGCAAATCACTTTTAGTAAAATTTTCTACCACGTCCAGATTTTGGTTTTAATCGGCTTAATGCCAGTAATATGAAACTTGCTTTTCAAGGTTAAAGCAATTTTTTTTGCCAACTATATACAAATTCGAACAATTTTGATAAATAAAATTTATCCCGAGTTGGCAACACTGAGTCAAGAGCATAGTAACGGGCAACGGCCCAACGGTAAGTCAAGCAGAACGGTTGTTGAAGCTCTCTGCTGATGAGCAAGTGACAGGTTGTGGTGACTTGTGTGTTTTTATAGCATTTGTTTTGTACTACGGTGTGTATTTCTTTTTATTTTGCACATCGTAATAATTACTTTCTACGTTTTTTCAGATATTGTATGGTAATTCAAAATGGCATCAAATAGACGTGCTTGTGTAAATCACCCAGACAACTTCTGCTTTGTCTGTGGACAATATACACCTAAGCCACAACGTAGAAACATAACAACAAAGATTAAACTTGCCTACAAGTGTTATTTTGACTGTAAGTTAGGAGACCAACAGAGGGACTGGGCACCACATATTTGCTGTGCACAGTGCAATGCAATGTTAATAGCTTGGATGAATGGTAAAAGAAAAGCTATGCCGTTCTCAGTCCCCATGGTTTGGCGTGAGCCGAAAAATCACTTCAATGATTGTTATTTTTGTTTGACAAAGATTGCTGGTTTCACAAAGAAAAACAAATCAAAGATCACGTACCCAAACTGCGAATCAGCAATGAAACCAGTACCACATGATGAAACAAATCCACCACCAGTTCCACCAGCAACGATAACAGACAGCAGTTCATCTGAAGATTCTGCTAGTGATATAGAAACAGGGAAAGATGGCATATATGTTCCAGATGCAAATATTTCCCCACATTTGTTAAGTCAAGCGGAGTTAAATGACTTAGTGCGCGATTTGGAATTACCAAAAGAAAAGGCAGAGTTGCTTGGTTCAAGACTTCAAGAATTTAATCTTCTCCAACCAAACACCAAAGTTTCCCATTTCCGCCATCGCCATTTGCAGTTTTCATCATTTTACTTACAGGAAGAAAACGTTTGTTTCTGCCACGATATCAGTGGTCTGATGCAAGGGATTGGCTGTCGCTATGATCCAAAAGAATGGAGACTGTTCATTGACTCTAGTAAAGCTAGCCTTAAAGCTGTATTACTGCACAACGGCAATGAAAAACCTTCAATACCTGTAGCACATGCCACTGGCCTTAATGAGACTTATGAATCGATGAAACTGCTGCTAAGACTCATCAAATATAAGGACCACACATGGAATATTTGTGGCGACCTTAAAGTTGTATCATTACTTCTTGGTTACAGTTGGGCTACACAAAGCATATGTGCTTTTTGTGTCTATGGAACAGCAGAGATGACAAGAACCACTACAAAAAACATGATTGCCCATCTAGAACTGAACATGTTGTTGGTAAATACAATGTGAAACACCCAGCACTTATTGACCCTCAGAAAGTACATCTTCCACCACTTCACATTAAACTTGGCCTTATGAAAAATTTCGTGAAGGGTATGGATCATCAAGGTAGTGGTTTCCAATATTTAAAGGATAAATTCAAAGGAATATTGACAGATGCTAAGCTAGAAGCTGGAGTTTTCACTGGACCACAGATCCGCAGTGTCATCCACGACTCATCGTTTCCATCTAACCTAAATGAGAATGAACTAGGAGCATGGACATCTTTCGTTGAAGTTGTCAAAAATTTTCTTGGAAACCACAAAGCTGAAAACCACCGTAAACTCGTAGAAAACATGCTTAAATCTTATGAAATAATGGGATGCAGAATGTCTTTGAAAATTCATTTTTTACATTCTCATCTTGACTTCTTCCCGGCCAACCTTGGGGCTGTAAGTGACGAGCATGGTGAGCGCTTCCACCAACAGATCTCAGTTATGGAAAACAGATACCAAGGTAATTTCAACCCAAATATGATGGGAGATTATTGTTGGTTCCTGCAGAAGGAGAGCTCGTCATCCTACAAGCGACAAAGGAAGAGGACACACCAAAGTTTCACTTAAGAACAGGAATTTGCCTTTCAGTAGTAACAACAAAATACTAACGCGCTTTGGGTGGATGGTTGGGCGCAGGGGTGGTAATTCCGCCAGCGGAATTCCGCTGTCTGTCTTAAGCCAGAATAAAGGAGGAAAGACATCCCTGTTCACTAATTATTTAAGTATGCTTAACATAAAACGTGGCACGGAAAAGTAGCTTAGACGGCTTTCGTAATAGAAGCGGGTGAGAAAAAAAATGAAAAATAGGGGTTTTCAGTTACACAAAATCTGGACGTGATAGAGAAATTTTGATATCAGATCTGAAATCAGCATCACCGCTTTAGTAGGAATCAGTAGTTCACGTGTCTGTAACAAAAAAAAAGTTGAAATTTGTTGCCTAGTGTTATAATTTTAGAAGCGTTGACATATTAAGAATTAAGTCATACTAAATTACTCTTAATTTTCCACAGAGTAACATTTAATAGGGTTTTAAAATAGGGCAAAAGAAAGATTTTGTATCGTTTAATAATTTTTAAATTTATATTTTAAAAAATAAAATTACTTTTGAGCAACATTAAAAAAAGGGGTTTTAGGGGACGATTTTATTTTAGAATAAATAAATAAATAAATGAACGAATCCCTTTAAAAAAAAAAAAAAAAAAGTCGCACCACTAAATGGACCTATACTGATTTCGTTAACCGGACAATCTATCAACAGTCTAATTAACTAGCTTAACTTAACTTATTCTAACGTGTCACCTTAATTTAAAATAGCTTGTCGGTAAATTGTCATCATCTCGGAATATTTTCTGTCTATCTGTAATTGGCCGTTAGAGCGGAGAATCGTGATCTTCCTATTGATAATTTCATTTTCTTAAATACATTTCCAATATGTGGAACGGAAAGAATCCTGTTTAAATCTCTTATTTTCATTTTATACAACCCTCAGTTACCTCGCGCTAAACAATGCCATTCGTTAGAAGCAAAGAAAAAAACAAAGTTGCTATTTCATCTTCAAAGTGTTTCGAACGAGCTATTTGGGCTACTTTGAGCTATTAATTTAAGCGATTCGCTCTATATCCAGAGGCTCAGAAACGATATTTTCAAAGCCCTTAGCCATCGGTAGTGACTTTGAATATTTTAGGGAGATGATTAAAAAAAAATTGCTATAATACAAAAGCCACATTCATGACTGAGGAAACCTTTCAAATTTTTGTTTTTTAACTTATTAGAAAATAGAGAGTAAACGCAGTTATCTAAAGCCACTCACCGTGTACTTTCTTTCTCAATGTTATCTTCAACCGCGGTGAATCTATCAAAATGTTGCCAAAATAGGGTTTACGTGAAACTATCGTAAATTTTTATTTTAAGAGAGCAAAAGATTGATGAAAAATAAGATCCCTTTTTATGATGGATGAAACACTTAAGACATATTTCGACATTTTTTTTTAATTTACTTCTTGCCTTTTGGTAAAAAAAAAAAAGAAAAAGAAAAAAAGGAGTCTTTCTTTTTTCACACCTGAGGAGATGAAATGCGACTTTCTCGAGTTATCCGTGAAATTTGAGAAGTCTTTGTTACCTTCATCCCTTATAATTAACACATTTCAAAAATTTAATACGAACTTCATTTAGACGTAAATCGCTTTTAAGTTTCTCAAATCACCCACGTTAAATGTATGTTAAAAAGATTATATATATATATATATATATATAGGGTGGGAGAAAAGTCTTTAAGGATTTTATGCATCTTTAGTTAACATTATCCAGATAAGTGTCCGAATGATGAAACAAACCAAACAAAAAGTGTATGAGAATTTTATTCGTACAAATATTTTGTTAAATTGTAATTTCATCTTCAAAGAGTTCTCCATCCGCTATGATACATTTGTGGATTCTCTCTGTGAAACTTTTCATTGGTCTTCTGAACATATCGAGTGGGATCCTTTTCAGTTAGATAGATGAAACCAGGAGTGTAGAGTTTGTCACGCAAATAAGCCCAAAACCAGAAATCACACGGGGTTAAATCGGGTGGTCTGGCTGGCCACTCGATGGGACCTCGCCGCCCAAGCCATCTTCCTTCATCGTTCGTATCCAGAATTTCATGGGCTGCTGCAGAGTAATGTGGCGGCTCTCCATCATGTTGATAAAGCCAATTCCCGCTAACGTCATTAATAAACTGTGACAAAACTTTGTCTCTCAATACCTGGCAAATAGCGTTCTCCATCCATCGTATCTCTCGATATGTCAAAGGAAACGAGTCTTCAATAACTAAGGTACGCCCAAACTGTTCGTGTAGCCGTTTTAACGAGTTTACCAATCGTATTTTGCGATCTTTTTTTCGCCCAGTGGTGAACGTTGTTCGTTTCCTTTACTGGTTAAACCGAAGACACATCTGAAAATTTGATCTTTCGAACGAAATCTGGATCACTGTTGAACTTTTGTCTCATTGTTTCAGCAAACTGAGCTGAGAGTAAATGGGTTTGTAATAGTGGTACCACACCCCTATGATTTCAATATTTCTCCTACTGAAAATTTGGAAATGCCCAATTCCTCCGCGACTTTTTTCGTTCAAATTGTTGGATCGACTCGAAAACTGTACAGGACATTTTCTTTGTTGTTGTCTCTTGTCGCCGTTACTGGCCTTCCGCTTCTTGGACGATCTTTTACCAGGCTTCCTGTTTCCAAAAGTTTGAGCTTCCAGTATGGAAGAGTGGTTGCATTTGGTGGTGGTTTATTATATTTTTCTTGAAATAAACGCAAACATTCTTCACAATCACAATTATTGTAAAAAATAGCCCACGATACAAGATACACTTCTTCGTTGCTGTATTCCATCCTTACTGACATGGCGCTGACTGGGGTACGACCTAGAGCCATTTCTGGCCTTGTATAGTTGCTTTGAAAAGTATCGTTCGGGTTTATTACAACTCATTTCTGTGAATATAGATAGATACAGTGTATCTACATTCCGTGAAGGGAAGTTGTAATGTAATAGACTAAAATACTCGGAGGAACATTTTCCTTGTCCTCCGAGTTATAATATTAATGTACAGGATAGCCAAAATAATGCAAAACCATATGAATATATTTTCAGTTACCTGTTTTGGGGGCACCCTGTGTAATACCTAAAATTACAATATTAAATTAAATTTAACCTAGATTCGATGCTTAATTACGGTAACATTGCACGCATGCTTTCACTCTCTGTCATCTCCCCCCCCCCCTCTCCCAACAAACTCTCACCCACTCACCCCCAAACAAAAACACGGTAGTTAACCAATATATAAATTAACCAACACCCGTAGCTCAGTGAGTAACATCGTTCCCCTATTAAGAAAAGTGAAAATACCGAGGTCAGGAGTTCGACTCCCGGTGATGCTGGTCACAATAATAGGGGAATTAGCGCAAATGGAACGAATTAGTCTGGCTCGAGCGCTGTGCTAGTTTCTAGCACTCCTAACTAATTATTTATTACGATATTAAATTACAGAACGACTAAACGCGAGTCATTGTTAAGAAAATTTTTCTCTAATGGTGATGATCATGATGATGATCGAAAATCCTCCATTTTTTCTCGTAGGTTCCTCAAAGCATTACGGTAAGAAGTTGTTGGTGCCGAATATTTAGCTTCTCAGTTATACAATATTATAAACGCTTGTATTAAACTACGTTATCCAATTTCATTTAAGTTTAATAGTGGAGTATAACGAGGAGGAGTTTGAGGGTAAATATATCCTTAAGAGCTTTCCTTATCATATAATTTTAAAACATCTTTTCCGAACCTTATTTAAAACAATTGACTTTAACTTAGTCTTTTTAAGTATAAAGACAATAGCGCTAATCTCGCCTAATAAAGAACGGCACAGATAATGCAGCTGGCTCTGTCCACTCGATTAGATGTAAACAATGCGACTCAGTTTATCGTAATATAGGTCAAATTTGGAAAACATTAAATATCAAAGTATGATAAAATAGTAGAAATGTGCGGTGTAGGACGGTAAATAATTCTAATGCATCATTTAATTATATATATATTATATATATATATATATATGTATATATATATATATATATATATATATATAGTATTAATTGTGAGAATTTTACATTTGTTGTTAAAAATAAAGACAATGGAAAGGAACATTTGTGGAATATGCATTCATTTATTTTATAAATAATATAAACATAATAGTTCACAAACGTATAAAATGAATCACGTCTTGTGAAAATACCTTTTTTCTTTAATTAGTATTTGTTAATTATTTGCTAATCCCTCCTATTTTATTTACGCTGTACAGATATATATATATATTTTTTTTTTGTATTGGGGTTGTTTAACCTCCTTCGCAACATCTAAGGTCATATGATGGAGGGTACCTACAGCTTTACGTGGGATCCGAACCACGGGTCGCTACGTAATCTGGGCGCGGAGGACGGTCTCCCATCCAACTACTACCCAGACCCAATGTCGCTTAACTTCGCTGATCTCCGGGAAGCGGTGTTACGACATTGGCCACGACGTAGCCTATATATATATAGTTTCGGCTTCTCGCCTTTTCCCTTCATTCCCTGATGAGGTGTACTGTTGAATCCACGAAAAGCCTTGGAATCGCTTTTAAATTTTACTTATGGGCATGCATCACTTACTTATTTCAGGTGTTTAATTGTGAAATTCATCCCATATATATTATAGTACCAGACGTTTCGGGAGACCCAAGTCCCATCTTCAGCGGTAGTCATACCTTACGATGCTTAATTCACTAGCTGGACCACAATAATTCACAATTGGTTTATTACTAAAAATATAAAGTAACTCCTTAAGTCTTAGATCAGTTTCACGAGTTAGCTTACAAAATTTTTCAACTCCTTTGTAAGCTAACTCGTGAAACTGATCTAAGACTTACGGAGTCACTTTACATTTTTAGTAATAAACCCATATTCTGAATGAGTATGGTTCAGTTAGTGAATTAAACATTGTAAGTTGTGACTACCACTGAACATGGGAACTGGGTCTCCCGAAATGTCTGGTAATTAAAGAATGTTAGTTCAAGCGTTTGTCATTTCGTCATTTGTCTATTTGTCTCGAAATGCCGCTTCCCTAGGAACAAACCCTTATCTAGAATTATATATATATGTACATTATATATATATATATAACCAGAGATGGGCACGATCTTGATCTTCAAGATCAGATCGTGATCTTGAAGATCAAGATGATCACTTTTATTATGGTGATCTTGATCTTGATCTAAGATCACTTTATTTCTTGTGATCTTGATCTTGAAGATCACTTTAGACTTCAAGATCACTTTTAATTTCAGATTCTTAAATATGCCGCTATGCGAATGTCATTTGTTTTTTGTCCAAGCGACATCTGGTGGCAACTTTGTTCAACACCGACTGTTTATGTTTTCTGTTAGTTGGGTGACTTGCGTCATGCGTGGGCTCATGGAAGGTGTAGTTGCTGTGGAATTTAGGCTCGTAAAAAGTGTAATTTACTGTGCAATTATGTTAAAAGTGTTCTATTAATATATTATTATATATAGGCATAAAATATAGCCTATAGGTCCGTATTCATAATAAATTAATTCTAAACATATTTTATTTACAGATTGAATTTTTTAATAATGAGTGCAATTTTACAACTTCAACAGGCTCCCAAGGGAACCAAATATTCTAGGTTGTCACCAGAACAGTATTCAATATATTTAGATAACAATGTTGGTAATAAGGATCAATCTGTGCTATTGAACGGAAAATATTTTCAAATTGTCGAAAAAACTGGAAACAGTATCAAAGTTATTTGTAGGCAGTGTACAAAGAAAACTACAATTCTGTCTGCTGGCCTCGACTCAACAAGCAATCTTCTGAGGCACCTCAGGGTTAGTACTACTTAGTAACTAAGTAGTAAGTAGCAACATTAACATAATGGTTCAAGTCATATTTTAAGTGACTGGTGCCATACAAGACTAATGCTACATTTACATAGACGTCCATTTGAATATATTGTGCACTTCAGATATTAATAGATTATGGACTAGTAACTACATTAAAAACTGCCGATATCCAACTATAATAAAACGCCAGGTGTATCTGTCTTTCTCTCTGTCTGATCCATGTCTGTAATTTCTCCTATTTAGTTACTGAAGGACGAAATTCGGCTTTCAATTTAACATAGGATAAAAATGCACTGATCATGGTGAAAATAATTTTAGTTAAAGATAACAAAATTTTAGAATCTTGTTAAGTATTAATTTCAACTAGAAGTTTGATACTCTGATAAATATTATACAGGGTGTTCAAGAAGTCTCTCCGCATGATGATAATTTATTTTCTTGTGCAGAAACTACATTCGGATCTTTTGGGTGAATATGAATCGGAGAAGAAATCTCGCAAGCGTCCAGCTAAAGAAGAAGATGCCAGCGGCAGCAATGCTGGCCCTGCCAAAATTGCCAAGCAGTCAACACTAAGCATGTTCCACATTTCCAAGCAAAAACCAGGACCACCAATATGCAAGGATATCCTTGAAAAGAAGATTCTCTCGCTTGTGGCTAATGGGCTCCTACCATTGAGCCTAGTTGAACTACATGAATTTAAGGATCTTCTTTCATGTTAGTATAACTCAAATATTTTGCTATTTTTTCCATAGCTAATATCTGATTAAAATAATTAATCATATTATTTGTATGAACATTAGACTATCGCTAGCCTAGCTAAATATTTGATATTTTTTCCATAGCTAATCTATTGTATTTGTTTTAATTTTTAAATATTTTTTTCAGACGTCAACCCGGCTGTTCAGTGCCATCTAGACGCACCCTGGCTAGATCTCTTGCAACAACAACCAGTACAATGAAGGAAGACATACAAGCAAAACTGGCAGCAGTTGACCATGTGTGTTACATGCGACATATGGTCAACTAATCACCGCAGTTTCATGGGAGTCACTGCGCATTGGGTATGCTATTGATTTAGTGTATTATTTTTATATAATTGATAAATTGACCATTGGTGATAGACTGATAGTCTGATAGACTTATAGTATAATCTTTTCAATTATTCGACATGTGTTCCTCATTCATTAATTTGGTGAGTCTTCATTTTGCTGTGATTCACAGTAATTTCACACTAATTCACTGATTCTGTCATTGTGTCTGATTCACAGCAAAATGTGGAAGAGTCCATATTCACAGGCTGTGAATATGGACTCTTCCACATTTTGCTCTTATGGGATGGGTCACTGATGTGGTGGTATGGTAGGCGACTCATCGCTGAATTGCCTCCTTTATATCACATAGTTCTTCTCTTCAATGTTTGGTGGCGCAGTTTAGCTGGTGCGTGTCTAACCATATTATTAAATTAAGCTTAAAAAAATGTTCATACAAACATTGATTTTATATTCTTACATTACAGATCAATGATGACTTGTCGCGAGGATCAGCTGCACTGGCATGCCGAAGATTTCGTGGAACACATAGCTTTGATAAAATTGCTGGAATATTGGACAGGATCAACTCGGAGAATGGTTTATCTTATAGAAAAGTTGTATCTACAGTCACCGACAATGCATCGAACATGGTGAAATGCTTTAAAGAGTTCGGTGTTCGTGTTCAGAATCGTACTGACGACATTGATGAAGATGATGCAGATGAAGATGATGATGAAAAAGATTCAGATGAAGAGGTTATCATCAGCAACTTTCCTGAACATTCAGGAGAGCATGGAGAGGAGTCAGTGAAATATCATCCCATATTCGATGTGCCTCCCACACATTGAACTTGGTAGCAACAACTGATGCAGATAAAGGACTGAATTCACCTGGACTAAAGAAGATAAAGCATTCTGCAATGGGAAAATGTTCGGCGCTGTGGAATGCTGCTGGTAAACCCAAGTCAGCAGAAAAAATACAGGAAATAACTGGCGTCCAATTTAGGTACCCATGCGTCACCCGATGGAACTCAATGTACGACTCATTAAGCCAAATCTACCCATCCTCAAAGACAATGAATTGGAATTTATTTCAGAATATTTGTCTGTTCTAAAACCAATTGCAGCAGCCCTCAACAAATTACAGGCAAAGAAAGAATGCTACTACGGTTGTCTTCTTCCAACAGTCCTAGTGACTCAAGATGCCCTCGCAAGATTGGAGCCTATCCAACCAAACGACCTGCGCTTGAGACACTGCATGCCATTACTGGCAACAGTCGTCTCTGGCTTCAATGCCAGATTTGGTCATTTTTTGTCGTTGAGCCCCGAGGTAACTGATGCCGTTTTGGCCTCAGTATCTCATCCGTATTTCAAACTTAGATGGATATCATTGTTGCAAGGGCCTAATTTCGGCGATCATGAAGCAATCAAGTCTCAAGTAAAAGACAAGCTGCAAATGGCTGTAAGAAATTGTAATTCTGACAGCAGTGGTAATAGTTCGGTGAACTCAGACTCATCATCTGAAGACGATTTCTTCAGAACTATGGACGGCTCATTCTCTGCTCCTAACAACAAGGAAGACTTGGAAGTCCTCAATTATTTGCAGGACACCAGTAAGGCACTCGACTCTTTAGATGGTGTCCGGACAATTCGTCCCTGGACAATTCGTCCCCGGACAATTCGTCCCCGGACAATTCGTCGCCGGACAATTCATCCCTAGGACAATTCGTCCCCAGACAGTTCGCCGCGTACAAATAAAATTTATTATCTAAGTTAGGTTTTAGAAAACGTAAAAAACTTCTAATATTTACTATTACATACAGTTACATACAATACATTTTAATAGTAACAAACATTAAAAAACAGATAAAGTGAAAGCATAAAAGGCATTTAAAATTTGAGATTATGGGCAACCCCTTTTAAGAACTGAAGCTTATTTATCGAGTCATACTTTTCTATTAATTTTAGTATACGACTATCTAGATCTCTGTATTTTTTCTTCTTAAAAACGACTTCCCCCTGAAGAAATTTCTGCATTTTGCTTCTCGCCAAACCTTCTTCGCGTCGTAGCACGTCTATAAGAGTCCATATATTGGGGTGGATTGCGCTCACCGCACGATTCAGGGCACTGTGAAAAGCTTCTAAGCCGTTTATGGCACGGGGTTAGGTTAGGTTAGGTTAGGTTTTTACTTGTTTTAAAGCCTAACTTAAATAATAATTTTTAATTTATGAAGGTTTTATGAAGAAAAAGTTGCCGAGTGTCTCTTACTTTTATTTTGAAGGCGACGAGTACTTAAGGTCATATTACAATTTAAAACTTAAAAATTAATTTTGTAGGCGACGTACTGTCCGGGGACGAATTGTCCTAGGGTCTAATTGTCCGGCGACGAATTGTCCGGCGACGAATTGCCCTAGCACCCTTTAGATAGGTATCCTGCTATAAAGAAGATCTTCAAGAGGTATAACACCACGCTACCTTCCTCTGCACCAGTGGAACGGTTGTTTTCGTTTGCTGGCATGGTTCATAGCCCCAAACGAAGTCGTCTCTCGGATGGTAACTTTGAACAATTGGTTTTGCTGAAAGCAAATGTTTACAGCGGTTGAACATTAAATTAACACTCTTAACTTGCGGTTTTTACCCTTATATTGTCAGTAATTGCGTACTGCAGTAAAACTGTAAAATTAAATTCTATGTAAAAAATGTTTACTTATA
The DNA here is from genome assembly GCA_023014485.1 of Bathynomus jamesi. Taxonomy (NCBI): domain Eukaryota; kingdom Metazoa; phylum Arthropoda; class Malacostraca; order Isopoda; family Cirolanidae; genus Bathynomus; species Bathynomus jamesi. The sequence goes on from JAJOZX010000103.1 coordinate 1,417,481, forward strand.
TATGCTGACCATTCATTGATATGGGTTATGGACCTGGTGAAATGAGAATTGAGAAAAATAGAACTAAAAACTATATGTAGGTCATTTAATAGTTTTTTCTTTGCTGATAAGTTATGATAATACTAAGTTTTAAGTTTACCACCTGAAAAACTGAAAGGGGAATCGTCAATCCCCGTGGTTTAGATCAGGTGACATGGGTAGGATGCGATGCTTGTATTGCCTCAGCCCTCAGGGGAGTATTAGGAGTGATACTTTTCAGGAGTGATTAACAAAATAATTTGTTTTTGTTTACTCTACAAGAGTACAACTTTTTTCAATTCATATAAAAGTGATCTTAAAAAGTGATCTTGAAAAGTGATCTTCAAGATCACGATCTTGATCTGGATCTTCAAGATCACATTTTTCTGGTGATCTGATCTTGATCTTCAAGATCACATTTTTCTGGTGATCTGATCTTGATCTTCAAGATCACCAAAGTTGGTGATCTTGCCCATCTCTGTATATAACCAGCTTCCAAAGGACCTCAGAAACATTACAGGGGTCAAAGTTGAAGTCTTCAAGAGAAGACTAGATGCCTGGCTCAGGACGGTACCAGATGAGCCGGGTGTACCTGGCTATGTGCGATGGAGAGCGCAAGAGAGCAACTCGCTCCTCCGCCAAGCCAGGACTAGAGGCGGGGCCACCAGCTTGACCTTCGTGTGAAGAAAGACCGACGCACGGAACCCAAACAAGGTTAACAAGGTGTGTGTATATATATATATATATATATATATATATATATATATTAGTGGTGGACCGGATATCCGCGTCATTTTTAACATCCGCATCCGCACTTCTGACTGCGGATGTTATGCGGATATTACCTTTAATAAATTATGCAATTTACAATTAAATTAGCTTATAAAGTAGCTTATAAGGCCCAGTCATGTACATTTCATGTAAAGTATTAATTATTAATGAACAAACAAATATATAAACCTCAAAATATAAATACGTGGTAACAGAAAATTGAATGAAACTTGTTTCATTGAATTTTCTGTGGCTGAAACTCTTGAGAAAGTTATTTTTATCATAATGAAAACATGAATATTAATTTTAATTCTTATGCATTGTCTGCCACAATAGTAATATCACGAAATTTGAAAAATTATGTCATATATTCATAATTCTATATTATATTGATAGATTAACTAAATATCCGCATCCGCGGATATAGAAATAAAAAATCCGCATCCGCATACGCAGATGTTGAAAAACTGACATCCGGTCCACCACTAATATATTATATATATATACACACACAGTATATACTGTGATGGTTTCGAACAACTGTTCAGGGTCGATTTGTGTTCAACCCCTCACCACCACCCCGCCTCATTTGTGAGATTTTTTATAGGAGAGAGTTGCTTTCAACTCTCATCCTCATAGCCAATTACGCATGGCTGGTCAGGGACTTTACGCCGGAGCCTGTCGAGTTGATATCTGAATGTAGCTGGGTTGGTACCAAGATTGCCACTCAGTTTTTTTTTCAAATAAAGCTCTAAGTAGACAAAAATAAAGCCCTTTTAAAGCCCTTTTAAAGCAGCATTCATATATTATGTAAAATACCTTATACATCATGGCCTCCACCTCCCCTACAGCCATGCCAATCACCAGACCTTTAATATAGGCATATATAAAATGTTTATTTTTCGTTTATTTTTTAATATTTTTTTATATTGGTCAAAACATCATTACATTATACAAGAAAAGTTATTAAATCAAATATATTAATGCCCGATCAATGTTACGTACGATTAAGTAGCTATCTTAATTAATATTTGTACACTGCACTGAACAAAGAATAAAACGATATATAAAACTCTAGAAGGTAAAGTAATTTAAGAGGTAATATGAGTAAACTAATCCTAGTGTTTTTAGCTACTTTGATTTATATGTTTCTTTGTATTTATTTCTTTGAATAAGAGACGATGCTCGCTTCTTCATCAATTTATTTACGACTGTTCCACAATTGATGATTTGGAATTTGCAATAACTGTCTTTTCTTTACCCGCTTCATTGTGCAATTTTTCTGCATCTTTCGGCATTGCCTGTGCTTTTCCAATCATCGCGACTGCCTTTGTTTCTTTAATTCTAGCTATATATTTTCTTTTTCTGTCGCAGTTTTCTCCGCTTCCTCCAAAAAATTTTCACGTTTCTGGTTCTCATTTTGTTCTCTCAGCTTAGCCATTAGTTCTTTCCGAATACGCTACTCTTCCATTTTCTTTTCCTTTGCCGCCTCTGCTTGTTTTGATGTCGCTCGCGAGTGGCGGTCATTTTCCACAGCATAGTTATAGCAATTTTTTTTTATTTGCAGTCAAATGCATTTTAATCGTCATCAATCCACTTACGGTAAGCTCCGATAGTCTGTTCCTGTCTTTTGTGATGATGTGCCGAGTTCATTGAATGTTCTCTCAGTTTCAGCATTACCTGAAGCGAGACACGGGCGATATTGAATAACAATGGAGAGAAGTGGATACCTTTTGTCGTCATTTTCTTTGGTGATACTCGTGACTTGAGACCAATAGTGATCAATTCGGATACAGTGTTCTACTGAACCCGCAGTTTTGATTAGCCAGTCCTTTGGTATATCTTCGGAGGAATACTCCCGACATTCTGAATCCAGCATGTCCAAATCAGAATCACAGAAGCCAGATCCAGGAGGCAGTTTCTCAGCAATGCTCGTGACACATTCTAACATTAGTGGTAAGTGTCTCAACGTAGGGTTCAGAAAGCGTAATGATGAAGCCACATTATCTTTTAGACGGAATCGTTTAATGAGATAGGAAGTCAATTTTACGTAGAATTTTCGAACGCCCTTCAAAAAAGTCTCTTCTTCCTTCTTAGTGATGTTTGTCGATGGATCTTGGAGCAGTCCGCGAGCTGTTCTGTCAATGACGATGTCACTATCACTCAGCTGGTACGACTCTTCATCTAAGTAGCTAGTGTTATATCACTGGGGAGCTTACTTAGCTTCATGAAACGCAGACAGCGTCGTTGTGCCAAACTTTTCTGTTCTGTCCATAGTAGATGTACAGTTGGTTCACTTGACTGGAAGAGCTTTTCATATTGTTGACAAGCTTGAAGAGAAGATCTAAGGAAATGAAGAACAATCAAAGTGGAATCCGATTTAAGCATTGAAACTATTCGCACTACATTGCGTTTCTTTAAGAGGTGCTTCTATACTTTATCCTTTTGAACCTTACTGAGAAAGAACCCCTTCAATGCAGGATAAGATTCAATAATGCGTTCAACCACAGGCAAAATGCTCAAAAACCGTACCTCGACATAACGCAAGAGTTTATGCTGGTCCAAATCAAAAGCTGCTAATATCTCAGAAAAATCGTCATATAGTGCTGGGTGAGATTTGAAGAAGGTGTACAGATTCGTAATGAATTCTTCCAGTGATTCGTTTTTAGGAAGTTCTTTGATTGCATACTTCACGCCATTTGCTACATAGTGAAGGGAACAACCAGTGGCGGTCCTAGCTTACATGACGCCCTGGGCGAACCTCACCTTCAGCGCCCCCCCCCCTGTTCGCCAACACGCACACATTCGAATCCCCCCAAAATAAAGGACAGACATAACTCTTTCATAAAATAACTTTTTATTGGACTAATTGTTGGAACTTCAGAACCAAAACAAAGACTCAAATTTCTGAATTTTACAAATCCTTCATCACGTAAATAGAATAACTCACTTAAGAGAATGTAATTATGATACTATGAACAGGAAAAATACAAATTAAATTGCACAACTGCCATAAATAAACTAGAGAATCAAATTTCTAAATTGTACAAATGCTCTATCACATAAATAGAATAAGACACTTAAGAGAGGGTAATTATTATGCTACACTTTGAACAAGAAACAAAATAAATTGCACCACAGCACAACTGCCATCTAAAGCCTGACTCTTCTTACTTCCTTGATGCAAAGTCATGAATTAAATCATCATATGAAATCTGCTCAGCAATTGTATGATTTATACTGATGATGGCCAGACCGGTAAGGCGTTCCTGTGACATAGTTGACCTCAGGTAGGATTTGATGAGCTTCAGCTTTGAAAAGCTCCTCTCTGCTTCAGCAACAGTGACTGGAAGAGTAAGACCAATTCTGAGAGCAGTCCACAAATTTGGATATATTTCAGAGAGCTCCCTTTCATGGATAAATGTCAGCAGTTCAAGCAAGGATATGGTCTTTGATGGCAAGTCAGGCAAGTTCTTCAGCTCCTGTGCAAGCTCTCTGCCATCCAAGTCAGATTGTCCCTTAAAGTGTAGTGTAGTACTAAGGTTCACACATTGTTCTGTCAGCTCCTCAAATGTGAGATTTGGAAATGTGTCAGCACTCCAAACTTCTCTCCCACAATTTCCAACGTGGAAAATCTTTCCTGAATGGCTGATGTTGTAGCATCAACCACTGCATTGAAAAATGTCACCTCCAGCTTCTTCAAAGCATCAATCAAGGGCTCATCAGATGCTTCATAGGAGAAGTGCCGCTTTGTGGACCTCAGCCGTTTTTGTTTTAACACAGCCTCCACATTCATTTGTTCACAGATATTTGTGGCTGCCATTTGTGCAGCCACAAAACCTGTTGCCCTGTAATTGCGGAGACCTCTCTCTGTTTTTTTTAGGAGATTTACTGCAACATCAACGTGCATGCTAGGAGACTGCATCTGCTTGCTCACATGCTGAATTTGGCACAACAGGTCATGCCACACCACTGAACAAATGGCGAAGCGGTATGACCCAACCTCCTCTGACAGAGATTGAGCCTCGACCTTTATTACAGAGTCTTTGGTGTGGTCCCTCACCTCGATCAGTGCATCTCTCACTGCAGCCTGATATCTCAGGGGCTCCACACTCTTGATCTTGCTTTCCCACCTTGTATCAGACCACATCTTCAATGTGATGTTCACATGTTTTTTCAAAATGGCCCATCGTTGTGTGGAGGCTGAAAACAAGTTGTAAAGCTTCTGCAAGATGCCAAAGTAACTTGTGGCATCAATAGATCCCTTAGCAGCATCGGCCACAAGCAAATTCAGAGAATGAGCCCCACATGGAACAAACAGAGCTCTGGGATTAATTTCTAGGAGCCTGGATTGAACACCCTTTTTTTTCCCTCATGTTGGCCCCGTTGTCGTATGATTGTCCTCTACAGTCCATGAAAGGAACTTTTAGCTCCTCCAGTCTCTTCAGAATCAGAGATGCCAAATGTTGACCAGTGGACTCCTCTGCCTCCAAAAACCCCATGAAATGTTCCTTTATATGGGGCTTCCCCTCCAGTGACAAACCCGAATCACAACTGACAACTGTTCAGTGTGGCTGATATCTGGAGTGCAATCTAGAATTATTGAAAAAAACTTTGATTGTTTGATGTCGCTCACCATTGCTGAAATGGTCTTGCTGCTCGACAAATCAATGAGTTCGTTTTGTATGTGGTGGCCGAGGTAGCTGGTGTGACTGGAGGTCCCTTTTTGGACACGGTTAATGTTGCTCTTGCATTATAGGATCAAATTGTGCCATCAGTTCAACTTCTTTCAGAAAATTGCCATTTGATGGTGAGAACAATTTTTCTGTATGTCCCCTTAGTGCCAAATTCCTAACTGCCAGAGAATGCACAATAGCAGTGAGACGTGTCAGCACCGCTCTCCATCTCAACTTCTCAGCCTCCAGAAGTGCCATCTCCTGCTTGTCAATGGTCTCCCCCTTTCTCATCCTCACTGCCAGTTCTTTCCAGATTTTCATAGAATTTAGGTGTTCTGAACTGTTGTCATGTGATGTGAGCAATGAGCTTGCATGCTTCCAGTCCGAGAGTCCCAAACTTGTTAAATTTATTTTCCTCTTGGAAAATAATGTACAACAGAAACAGAAAAGGCTGTTGTTTTTTAAGGAATAGACCAACCAACTTCTGGTTATATTTTCCCCACTAACCAATGACTTCCTGAAGTATTGATGGTGGAAACTTCTTCCGTCACTGTCGTTTCTAGGGAATACAAAGTCAGATGGTACTTGACTTGGTCCCCTGGAAACCAGTTGTGTCCGAATTCTCTCAGTCAGAACTGAAGGCCAGTTAGCAGGGTCGGTGGACAGAGACTCATCCTCAGGAGGCGATTCTGCTCCAGGCATTTCTAATAGAAAGAACAAGAGCATTACTCATTAGTATACACACCTAAGTTAGATAACACATTATTCACAGCACTTTGTTATGGTGGTGGTGTTATGGAATTATGGTGGTGAAACACCACACATACCCAGTAACCCAGACCCAGTGATAATAACATTATAATTTATAACTGTTTGCAAAATGCTTTGCAGGGATGCACACACATACACATACACACACACGCACACACTCACAGACATATGTGCACACAAACTCACCTGAAGAGTCCTGCCGGGGAGAAGTAGAAGCAAATGGGTCTTCATCCTCAGGATCAGACTGCATTTGTGGAGACATATGTGAGGCTGAGGAGGTAGATGGCTCCTCAGCCTCAATAATGGCAGAAGTAGACGGCTTCTCATCCTGGCTAGTGGCAGAGGGTGTTCCAAAATATTTCAAAAGTGCCCCTGCAAATAGTAAAATAGAACATAACAGACCAATGCATGAATAGGCTAGTACAATTAATTTAACATGTTATTAAGCACAATTTATTAAACTTTTAGAATAGGAAACAAATGAATAATACAACCTCCTTGGTTAATGGCTAATTATATACATAATAGTACACTTCAAATGACTCAGAAAGCTATATCACAAAATAGCAGTGCAATATAGCAGTGAAGAGTAGATGACATAGCTCTATACCTTTATCTTTTGCTCGTTTCTCCTCTTCTTCTTTCCTCTTTTTTCTAAACTGAGCACCTGATAGCTTTGACCTCTTCTTATCCATTTGCGGTTATTTGACAGACCTTAGTGGCTTAGTGTGAAGATTCGTTCTGTAATAAATAATATACATTTCACTATTTAACCAAACCCAGAAAAATAACATTACATATGTTAAAGTATGGGCCTTTATTCCCAATAATATTAATCTGGAAGCATTTTGCATTGTTTAGGTCTTTTATGGGAAGGTTTATGGAAAATGCAATAGATGGTTTTTTATTAATAAAAATATATTTATTGATCTTTTATTATTTATTTTATTTTATTTTTTATTTTTATTTATTTCTTTATTTATTTATTCTTATTTTTATTTTTATTTTTTTTGCAGGCGCTCATGCCGCCCCTCCACAAATGCCGCCCTGTGCGGCTGCCCATATTGCCCATATGAGGAACCGCCACTGGGAACAACCACCAATGTCAAGAAGATGGGATGCGTGTTTTTCCTTGATTTGTGTCAATACACCATTAATCTTGCCACGAATCACCTCAGGGCTATCTGACATTACCTGAAAAAGATTCTCGAACGGGATGCCATCAGTTTGCCTACGATTAATAATTGCATCCACCAAATTGTTAGCATTTGCTTTGTTAATAACAGCAAGTCCAAGGAAATCAACGACAATCTGCCTTAGGTTTGAATCATAGTACTGAACCAACATATGAAGGTATTTTTTACCATATTGCTTGTTGGACTCATCGATCAGCAACGAAAAGACTGTGTTTTGGAACTTGGTGACTAAATCTTTATGGAAGCTTGTTGAAACACCATCAGTAATAAGGTAGGTTGTCTTAGTTCGACTACAACTAAATTTTTTTACAATCTGAGAATCTGGAAACATTGCTGGGAGCAATTTTGTCGCATGATCACTAACATAAAATGAAAGGTCACGTTCAGCGGTGAAAAGGGCCCACTTGATTTCTGCATTGGTGGCACCTTGCTCAACATTACTTTTACTAGAGAAAGAACTCGTGATGGTGGTCTGCCGCTGTGATGACTGGGAGGTAGAGTTCTTTACGGCATTAACACGCTTCTTCTGTTGCGCATGCTGTCTAAATGCAGTTTTACCCATTAATGAAAGATTTATTTCTACACTACAAACTGAACACTTTCCTTTTGTGCGGATAGTTTCGCAAGGAATGAACCAACTTCCAAGCAGTTCAGTTGACCATTTGGATCATATTCCTTCTCCCAAGCGGTATTGTAATATTTGTTTTTCATTTTCCAATGCTCAACCGCTCATGTATTTTTCATTTCAATTTTTCATGTATCATAAATTTCAAATTATCTGCAAAGAAAAAATAAATTAAGTAATGGTTTCTAGTGTGTATGTATATATATGTATATATATATGAAATTTTATAGTGAAGCGTAGGAGACCACAAAAGGCACATGTAGGACGTTCCACTCATTCTCAGAATAAACCAAAAACCAACACCAAAATCAACATGTAGTTGAAATTTCACCAGAATGTAAATAAAGCCCTTTAAAGCCTCTCTCTCTAATTAAAGCCCTTCTAAAAGCCATTTTTCTGTTTTAAAAAAATAAGACCCTTTCAAAGCTTTTAAAGCCCCACTGGCAACCCTGGTTGGTTTGCTGGAGAGTCCTCAGTTCTTTTGGCAGCACGTTAAAGGGTCTTGGGGTACGTATTCTGAAAGTATTTTTCATCTACGCTTTCACTGTCCTCTGTCCCATTTCAAGGATTATAGTCATAACGGGTTTCCTGTATCTTAGACGTAAAAGTCCATTGTATGACTTCTATGCTCGCAATATCTCGATTTGTGTGTGTTTGTGAGTACTGAGCAATACTCAATTATTGGTAGGACTAAACTCTTGCATGTTTTTAGCATGAGTGTTTGTTTTTTCAGCTATATATACAGGGCGTCCCAAAAAAATGTATACACACTTTAAATAATTATAAAGGCAGTGTTTATTAAAATACATTTCATTTTCAAAATGTAATAGAATCTACAGACATTATTTAATTGTTTTGTCAACGCCTGTTTTCAAACTGACGTCCGTTCTGGTCCAGGCACTGCTGATAACGCGAAGCAATGGAATCGCAAACATCACGAAACATTTCGTTTGGTATTTGTGTGCATTCTCGTTCAATGGCTGCTCTCAATTCAGCGACTGTTGCAGGTTTTATAGCGTAGACTTTGTCTTTTAAGTATCCCCATAAAAAAAAGTCTAGTGGTGTGAGGTCTGGTGAACGCGGAGGGTATTCTACGAAACCCCTTCGTCCAATCCACATCCACATCGTGCCAAGTACCACTCGCAATACTCCACTCTTCGGTCCGGATCATCATCTTCATTAATAGCATGGACTAATCTTGGAATGTAACTTTTCCATTGACAGCGCTTCAAAATGCGTTGGACAGACGATTCTGAAATTCCTACCTCACGACTCGCTTGCCGCACAGATTTTCTTGGACTTTGGTGATACGTTTCCAGTACTCTTTCTTGCTTTGTGGGGCTTGTCGATGTCCGTGGTCTTCCGGAACGCTTCTTGTGGACATTCTGAACAGTTCCATCGGCTTCAAACTTATCTCTAATTCGAGTGATGGTAAGTCGCGTTGGTGGATCTGTTTGAAACTCCCTCCTAAACTGTCTTTGCACTTCAAAACTGCGTTTTCACACTTCCAGTAGCATTTTAGAATGAATTTCCTTTGTTCAAAGCTTAGTCTGACTGCCATTATTAATTCTAATGGGTTTAACTTGGAAAGAAAGAAACATCAATTGAGCTATCAGCTGTTAAAGTGTGTATACATTTTTTGGGACGCCCTGTATATATATATATATATATATATATATATATATATATATTCTTAATATTTTTGTCTAATTATTTTTTTACCATATTTCGGCTATAGTTTTGTCTGTACCCAAACCTCTGACACGCTTTGAAATAATTTTTTTTAAGTTTGAAACAGGTAGTACTTCTCTTGTATACTACACCTTTATGGACTAATTAAAAAAATAAGACTCGCATTATTAGGAACAGTTAAATTGTTCTTCTTTGCATGATGTAAATTAACCCCTCAGTATCTTTGGCCGATTTTCTGGACAGTGAAAAAAAAATAATAAAAATGTATTTAGATTTTTGTTAATTTAGGGGCCTAAAGTCTCGATGGTGTCACCCCATTCTATGCCATTCCATTCCCATCCGAGTCCGCAAATGCAATTCCCATTCTATGCGATTCTCATCCTAACTTACGATCACGCTTTCCAGAAATCCTAAATACTGAACTCGCTTGAACAAGCCTACTTTTGGGGTTCTAAATGGTGTGATCGGTAGGAACCCTGACTCTGAAATCACGTGACGCGTATTCGAGGCCCACTATCTCCTACCTACCTATTTTATTGCTTTTCCTCTTTCGTGTTTTCGATGACGTCTTCAAGCAATCCAAGCAAAATTTATGTAGAATTTAGCTTTCGCAAAGAAAATCTACGCTCTTTAAAACCCTTTTTTCAACCCCTCGTTTTTGTTTTTTTTTGTTTTTTTTATCTTTATATTAATTATTTTTCTACTATGAATTAATATAAAGTTTAGTTACGCGCCGCGAAAGAAACAACTGTGGACATTCGAGTCTTAAGTTGTTTTTAAAACTCAAGCTGTGATACCGATGTGGTTTGATCTCGCCAAAACAATTTGGGTATATGTAATCAGCCAGGCAGAAATTAAACGCCAAAATATGCCTAGTTTGACCTATACCAGATACTTACGATGTTACTGAGCATCATACACACACACACACACACACAAAAGTTAGATGACAAAACAATAACCTAGAATGTATAATGCTCGAAGCAAAATATACCAAACGTAATTATTTACACAAAACAAAACATTTTGGGGATACATTGAATGTTGGACATTTTGGACACACCATTTTATTAATTTGTAAGTAGTATTTTTAACACTACATTTATTAATTCTCCTCTTCAGAAAAATATCATGGCACTGTTTCAATACGTCATTTGCATTTTTGTTACGTTCAATATGTTGGTTTTTTTTTCCCTTTCTTTTATGTAAATATATATTATATATTTTTTTTTTGGGGGGGGGGGGCGTTAAATTTAGGTTAGGTTAGGTTTACCCTAAAACCTAAAATAAAATAAAACAAAAAGCTGGGTGTGTAAAATCCTGAGGCAGCATGAAGTACGAGTAGTAGTAATTTGATTTCGAGCTTTTTTTTAATTAAAATCCTAACACGAGCAAAATTCTAAAAAATAATCGTTGTATAAGATAAAAGAGTGCATTCTTTAAATTTTTTTTAATGGAATCCCTACCTACTTCCATGCAAGCGTAAGTGATTAAAAATTAAAAAAAAACAAGATGTAACATGTAGGCACTACGTAATGTAACTTCAACCACCACCGACGAAAATGTAGGAGGAATTTGGACGCTTATATATATATATATTATATATATAAAATTTAAAACCAAGGAATTTCCTATACATTCCAAGGAAATTCCTTGGTTTTAAATTTTATATATATATATATATATATAATTTAAAACCAAGGAATTTCCTATACATTCCAAGTTTTGAAAAGTAAATCTTCGTCTGCAGTATCTGCATGACTCTTCTTTCGTACACCTGTCCAGGTGACTTTATGCTATATATATATATATATATACACACACACACGCAGATATACTATTTTATATAACGTTCATCCGAATGGTGGCATGTTTGTATCCCAGATGGCAAGACACAGTGAGAATTCCCGTTATGTTTTATCCACCGTTTTTCACATTTTTACACCTCATGGATGGAGGAATTAAGCATGTCGTCCGCACTAAACAAACGAATGAGAGGCAACTCTTACGCGAGTGTAGTGTGCCTATAATTTTATAGCTATACTATAGCTAGCCCCGCGCAAAATGCGTTATTTATGTTAAAAAGAATACCCCTAAAATATAAAATTTATAAATTTTTTTTATTTTTGTTCTCATTGCAGCAAGTATACATACATACGTAGTACGTCCAACCTTACTCCATTACTGTATACGGTATATTTCTAAGAATAACAGTATATTTGCTCCGTGTTTTTTTTTGTAATGGGTACACACACACCACGCGGAAATTCAAAGTATGCAACGGGCAGGGAAAAAATAGTAATTCACTGCACAAGCACATACCTAGTACGCATTGTCCGACGCACGAAATGTATGATACACGTTTATTTTGTGTACAGAAATGAAGTATTTCTTTCAATTTGCAATCATATTTTATATCAGGCAAAGAACTTCCTCTTATTTTTTTACATTTTTAAATTTTTTTTATCCTTATTCATTGGTTTATTTAATTCATTCTAATTCCTTATTTATTCATTTACCCTCTTTTCTATCATTCACTAAGCGACACTTTCTTAGCAAGATCATTTCCCAATTCCGGACATTCCCATTATAGTTTTCGTCCAAGAATAGGCACCCCAAAGTTCCCAGTCCAAGAAAAAGCACCCCAGTTAGACCCCAATCCAAGAAACAGCACCCCAGCAAATGAAAGGATTTTAACATATACAATTAAAAAAAAAAAAAAAAATTAATGTTTACGAAAAATATTGCAATAAACAAAAATTAAAACAATATAATAAAAATAAAAATATTGAAATAAGGTTAAGTGAATGCCAGGTTAGGTCAACTGTACGCCCTTGACGATTGGTTAGGTTAAGTCGTGATATTTTCGTTAGTTTTAACGAAAATATCACGACTTAACCTAACCAATCGTCAAGGGCGTATAATTAGCCTAAACGAGCATTCAATTAACCATTTTAGAGCAATTAACTCCATTTTAGAGCAATCCAAGAATAAGCACCCTCGTTCGACCCCAATCCACGAAAAAGCACCCTAAATTGATTTGGGGTGCTTATTCTTGGATTGTTCCGGAATTCTAAAGTGGGAATCTCAGAAGAGGCAATTCCCAAATGAAGCCATTTCTATTCCCAATTTGTTAGATTTTTCATAGCAAATACCACTCGGGGTCGCAACTGCATCACAGCCACGCATTTTATTACCTTTCTCAATTCAGGAAACTTTTCTCCAAATCTAGAATTACCACTTTCGGTCCGCGAATTGGAATGAGAATAGCGCCAAGTAGGAAGTACTCGTTTACGCTTATTTTTTAATGGTTCTATCCATTCGCATTACTTTACACGCGTGACATAAATATATACGAGTAAAAGAAAGAATTAAACTTTACATTAAGCTTTTATCACTTCGCATCCGTAACATGAACTCGTCATAAGTGATAAATTTTAACTTTCATGTATATTCATATTAAGTGCAATGACCGTACTTAACTAATCATTTAAATGCTTTATAAAGGTGAGGGCGTTGAATGGAGCATGGTCAAACACCGTAAATATTGGCCTCGCTTCAACGAACTATTTTTTTTTTCTTTTGGAGGTGTTCAGGTTGTCGTGATCGGTAGGAGCGCTGACTCGGAAACCACGTGACGTGGATTCGAGTCACACGAGCTCCAGGGGCATTTTTAACATAGGGGCAAGCGGGGCACGGCCTCGACGGGCCCTCTTTACTCCGGGCCCTTTTGTCTATTTTTATAGACACTTTTTTTAACTCGTAAGACTAAGCACGTTCTAGAATCTAGATCACTGATCATTACTCCATAGTTCTTTAATCTTGAATGTAGTTTGAACAGACATGTTAACCATTTTGTGGGCACATTTTTTATTTCACAAAATTTACCATTAGACTACGTTTAGTTATTTACCTTCCTGTGAGGATGTAAGTCATTGGTTCTAACTATTGTAATACGTGTCATCTGAACCTAGATATTTACTGTTGCATATTTTTCATACATTAAAAGTTTAAGATGGAAAAAATTAGGTATAATTTAGTGTACAGGAGTGAGTTGGTTGGTATAATGTAAGTTGGTTGCTATAATTCTTCCGCTCTATATATTTGTATCCTGAATAAAGTTTACAAAAATCAGTGATGTTTGTAATTTTTTGTTTTTTACTTTGGTTGAAATAACTTTACTTAAATATGTATAGTGATTAGTAAAAACATTAAAGAGTTTTTCGAAAACTTCCATTAAGGAAAACTGGTAAACGGGGCCCGGGCCCCCTGTGGCATAACTTGCCCCGACCAATTCAAAACCTTAAAAACGCCCCTGACTAGCTCCTACTTTTCCTATTCACCGTTTTTTCTCTTTAAACTTTCAATAACGAAATTTTGAGTCATCAATATCTGGACGTTTTAAAAATGGCGCTCGGAGGCTCATCATATCTACGTAGGCGGTAAATTGCGAACCTAACCTATACGAAGTCTATCAAATGATGGTCATGCGTTTTGCCGCGCGGGCTATATACGTCGTGACCACGTCGCCACACCGCTTCTCGTTAGATTAGAAAAGTTAAACGACGTTGGATCTATTCAGTAGTTCGATGGATGACCAATCTTCGCGTTCGGATAACGTAGCGTACCCGAGATGATTCAGATTTCGCGTATTAAAAGCTTTAGGTCACATCCGTCACATGACCCATACCGTAACGAAAGAGGCTTTTATAAAAAGAACTTTCAAACACTATCTTTACATCAGTATATATATATATATATATATGAGAGAGAGAGAATATATATATATATATATATATTACACTTGCACTTTCCTGAGGAATACTCGTTTTTTCGACCGTTATAGGGAATGACCCAAATTACTTGGTTAATAACTTAGTATTTTACTAGGTAATTTTGTGTCACCCTGTGTAGTTATTCATACAATCACTGTATAGATCTATCCTAACTTTATTTATACAAATTGTGTATAAATAATAAATGTAATTAATTGTTGCGATGAAAAGTAGTTTATATCGCTTCAAATTTCAGACCTTCAGAGATGATAATACTCGGTGAGGAGGACCAGAAACTGGCACAGTGCCAGATTAGACTAATGCGGCCCACTGCGGCTTATTGATTACAGAGTTACGCAGTTACACGCTAACAAAGACCCTAAGAGCCACTCTAGGCTAGCACAAGAAAGTAGAAGTTAGAAATAACAGTAAAAAAATGAACACTGAAAACTTATACTATGCTTACACTTATTGACGCGTAAAGCTTTCACACGGGAATATTTTAATAATAGTAATAATAGTAATAATAGTAAAGTATAGAACAGACAATGCTCACTCTCTCTTCGCCAGCCACTGCTGACAGAAAAGAGTGGTGAAAGAAGATTTATAGGAAAGTAGGAAAAAGTATAACGAAAAAAAATAGCTTCAGAGTTCATTCACACCACGCGTACACTTATCTCGTGTAACCAGTTACGCATTAGAAGACGGTGGAAAAGAAAGGATATCATAAATACTAAACTACTTAATGTAATCTACGTCATGCATTTTTTTAAGGGATTTATTTATTTATTTATTATGTATAAGAAGTCATCATTTCATCGTTGCATCATTTCTCCGTAGCCTGCCAAAGCCACCGTACCGAATACTCATCATATATTGCGTCCGATTACCCAGATAATGTTATACATTTCTATACAACACTTACGTAATCTATTACCAACGTAGGCCGTGTCTGAGCGTGTTTTCTGTAATTGGACGTCTGTCATGCGTATGTGTCTGCCAACTGTTTGAATGTCGCGAGTATTCAGCTTGGGTCATCCGCCCTGAAAGGTGTTTATACGGCAAGTGATATACTGAGTTGTTCGTACTTCGTGGTGTTGTGCTACCACGAAAGCGGTGAAAATCTCTTTCCGACGAGGAATATCAGTGGAGGGTCCCTGGAGAATGAAAGTGTTTCGTGGGTGATCATCCGTTGTTGCCACTACGGCAAATTCAAGAGTCTCCCACTTAGAGGTGTTTATGAGGCAAGTGATAAAAAATGACTCGCTCAATGGTTGATTATGATATGTGGGGCACAAAACAAATAGGAGGAAATTTTTAAACAAAGGACCACTGGTCCAGGTGGTACCTCCAACTGACCAGACCTACAATTTAAGAATTCCCCATACATAATGGGGAATAATAATGTGTGTAATATGCATAATTTTCACCCTCCAAAATTCATTTATTTTTATTGCGAAATTTGATGTACAATATTTAAAACTAAAGTTCCACTATAATTAAGTAGCTTCCCTGGAGATGAGTATTACTATTCGGAGGTTTTGACTCCCAAGAGATCTCGTCAAGCTTCCTATTATCTGAGAACTCCCAGTGCTCCGAAGCCAGACCCAGCCAGCACCTCCTACTACATTTATTGCAAAAAGGAACATCACTACTACTATCTACTACTATATAAACCTATAAAACTTTCTCAGCTAGCTAAGTTAGATATTCCACGATTTAGCTAAGAAAGTACTAACACTCCTACACTATAAACCCAAGTAGCGTCCCTAAAATTGAAAACATATATCTATTAAGAGGTTTTGGCTCCCGAGAGATCCTATCACGTTTTTCTTCTCTACCAATGGGATATCATCTGAGAACTCCCAGTGCTCTGAAACCAGAACCAACCAGCGCCTCATACTATATTTACGATCAAAAGGGAACATCGCCAATCCGAACTCCACCCTAACCAACTCCCCTTTGTAGGCTTATTCGGAGGTTTTGATTCCCGAGCGTTCACACAATGACAACACCCAGCGCTCTGTAACCAGACCAGACCAGCGCCTCCTATTACATTTACATCTTTTAAGAGAAATCATTGCTTCTATCTCAATAATCTATACTAACTAAAAATCACATTCTCAATTTACCGGCCCTTTAATGCAAATTGATGCTACTAAAATACATATCCAACCTAAGGTATGCTTAAACATATTAACCGAAGTGTTTGCCACGACCCCCGGAGGTAGGCTATTGCACCTCTCGACTATCTCATAGGTGAAAAACTCCTTTGCAACGTTTGTCTCAAATCTTTTACCCCTAATTTTAAAACCATTATTCCTCGTCATGTTCCTATCGTGAAAGTTAAAGAACTTCTCATAATTTACGTTATGAAAACGATTTTAAATTTTAAACACCCGAATTAATTCGCCTCTTAATTAAACGCCGAATTTCAAGCGTATACACATTCAGCTCTTTGAGTATCTTCGTATGGTTTACCACGTAAGGTTGGACTAAGCTTTGTTGCGCGGCGCTGGACCCTTTCTACATTTTCTATATCCTTCTTCATATAGGGCGACCAAAACTGTACAACATATTCTAAATGAGGTCTAACAAGCGACTTATATAATGGCAAAACAATATCATTAGATTTATATTCAAAATTACGAGAAGTAAACCCCAGTACTCTATTAGCTTTACTGCTCGCGACTGAACATTGTCTTGCGAATTTTAAATCTTTAGTAACAATGACAGCTAAATCTTTTTCTTCAGAGGCTCCATTTACCACACTATCTCCCATAGTGTAGTTAAATTTACTGCCGTGGTAACCTATATGCCTGACTACATTTATCTACGTTATAATTCATTTTCCACTCGTGAGACCACTCTATTAAATTATGAAGCTCGGGCTGTAGATTCTCTCTATCTTGTAAACTAATTGCTTCGCTCACAATTTTAGTATCGTCGCCAAATTTAGAAATTTTACTCGCTAAATTCACATCGAGAACATTAGCGTATAATATGAAAAGGACTAGTCCCAAAACGGACCCTCGCAGAACACTGCTAGTTACATTAACTCACCCTAACACATTCCCATGAATTACTACCCTCTGTTTTATACCAGTTAATCAATTAATTATCTATTCAATTAAAAACTTTACCCCTTATTCCGTAAGCTTTAAGTTTTTCCAACAATCATTTATGCGAAACTTTGTCGAACGCCTTTTGGAAATCTAAATACTGTACAGTATATCTACCGCTCTACTACAATCATAAATACCGAAGACTTCATGAAAAAATTCCAATAAATTTGTTAAACAAGATTTATTTCTACGAAGCCCATGTTGGCTTTGTTTTACGAGATTATTGATTTCAAGATGCTCGACTATACAATCTCTAATAACGGTTTCTAAAAGCTTTCCGATTATAGAAGTTAGACTAACAGGTCTATAGTTACCGGTCTGCTGTTTATCCCCTTTTTTTAAAAATCGAGGTTACATTAGCCTTTATAAAATCAGGAAGAACAACCTCCCGCAATAAAGCTTTATTAAAAATTTGGGATCACCTGAAGATCAGGGCCCCCAGCCTTCGCTAGTTAGCCTTATAAGGCTAACTAACGAAGGCTGGGGGCCCTGATCTTCAGGTGATCCCAAATTTAAACTAAAGGACCGAGTATTTAACTCTTTTAGGTGCTTTGGGTAAAAATAGTCTGGATCCGGCGATTTGTTAATTTTTAACTTAGCTTATGTAGTGAGAAATAATTCAGTGCAGACAGTTCTGTCAGTAAATGATAAAAAAAAGTCCCATTTACGTCACTAAACATATTACTAGCTACTCTCTCGAATTCCAAAATGGCGTTCAGCAGCTCTAATGAAACGCTTAACACTTCTACGTAAATCTCTACGTTTGAAAGTGCTGCTGCGCACGGTCCCTCCTTCCATGTCTCGTAGGCTACATTTCTATCCGCGATTACTTTTCTTATATTCCACGATTTAGGTTTGCGTATTTAATTCATCTCTTAACTCTCGTAGATACGCAGCGCTCGTTTAAATTTATGACTAGTTACGCTAACAATTCATCCCAATTTATTAAAGTTAATAATCAAATTCTAAAGTCATCGGAATTCGTTCTCCTGAGATCGGGAACCATGAAGTCGAACCTCCGTCCTCAGTGTCTCCACCTCGCTTACGCAAAAACCGGGTTAACCACCGAGCTACGGAAGCTGGCTGAGTTTATTAGATACAGTATTAAAAAGTCCTTAATACAATAACCGCACATTCTCTCTACTTATCTTTTCAATGATAAAATATTTTCAATTAATATTCGGAGAATTTCTTTCTGAAATTACACTTTTGTTTGTATTTTTTAATAATAAACTACGAGGAAAATAGCAATAAATCTTCAATTAAAAGAATATGCTACACTTAAAAATGCTACACTTAATTAAAGTTAGGAAGAAGCATCATCTATCTGACTGTACTGTTTTAAATACTTGCGCCGCATCTGTTTGGTCGATGTTTTATATATATATATATATATATATATATGTGTGTGTGTGTGTTAGAAATGGGCCTGAACTGAGTAAGTATAGTTAATGAACCAACAGATGCTTGAATTTACATAGTCCGATCCATTCTTTTCACGAATGCCACATGAAATCAACAACAACCGCGAAAACGTTACCATAACAACGATTCTCGAAAAGTAGGCACTTAAAATGTGCTTTGCTGTTAGGTGTACACGCACGCAACCACAGCTTATTTGATCTGACGCTGAGTGGCATCTAGAGAGGAAAAAACGTTGCACAAAAACAAACCACAAAAAAAAAAAAAAAAAAAAAAATTAGGCACTTTAAGAAAGGAATTTTAATGTACAGTTTCGGAAAAAGTTTTTTAACAAACTTAAAATTTTTAAAAAACGACAAAAATTACTAATTAGTAATGACTGGATTTTTATTTTTGAAAATTTATTGTCTCCAAAAAGGATAAAAAAAAATATCCAAAGAAAAACGATATTACCAATTATTAATTTTTTTTCAGCTTTGTAGAAATGGTTTCTAGGCGAACTTTTTTCCTCAACCATACATTCTTCATTATTACGGGAAATGGAAATCAATAATATTCGTTTAAAAGTGACCAATTAATGATTTATTAAATTTTATATCTAAAAGTGTTAGATTATAAATGTATTTCATGGATAACTATAATATTTTTAATTAAAATTCTAATTTAAATTATAATTATTTACCTCTGGTTATAAAATTTATTAAAAAAAAAAGTTATTATAAGGGAAATAATTACAAGATATCTTTCAATTATGACACTCTCTCTTTTGAAGACTTGAAATATTATGCGCGAGACAAATCTGTGTTATGTTATAATTTTCTATTGACTTCAGGCGATTAATAAAGAAAATATATATAGAAAATAGACAGAGATTCGTATAAAGGTTGATATAGAAATTCTCCCTTCCATATATAATTATTCTATGTACAATAATAGCCTATCAATGGAC